>JANJGN010000013.1:81404168-81956874 GCA_026770705.1 Isurus oxyrinchus | reverse complement strand
CCCACTTCCTCTCTCCCTCTTCCTCTCTCCCTCTCCTTTCCCTCTCCCTCTTTCCTTTCCCTCTCTCTCTCCTTTCCCTCTCTCTCTCTCCTTTCCTCTCCTCTCCCTCTCTCACTCTCCTTTCACTTCCTCCACTCTCCTATCACTGTCTATCTCCTTTCACTCTCTCTCCCTCTCTCCTTTCCCTCTCTCCCTCTCTGTCCTTTCCCTCTCTCATTCTCCTTTCCCTGTCTATCTCTCTCTCCTTTCCCCTCTCTCACTTTCCTTTCCCTCTCTCTCTCTCTATTACCTCTCCTCTCTCTCCTTCCCATCTCCCTCTCCCTCCTTTCCTCTCTCCCTCTCCTCTCTCCCCTCTTTCCTTTCACCCCTCTCTCTCTCTCCTTTCCCTCTCCCTCTCTCCTTTCCCTCTCTCTCTCCTTTCCCTCTCTCTCTCTCCTTTCCCTCGCTCACTCTCCTTTCACTTCTCACTCTCCTTTCACTGTCTATCTCCTTTCACTCTCTCTCCCTCTCTCCTTTCCCTCTCTCCCTCTCTGTCCTTTCCCTCTCTCATTCTCCTTTCCCTCTCTCTCTCCTTTCCTTCTCTCTCCTTTCCCTCTCTCTCTCTCCTTTCCCTCTCTCCCTCTCCTTTCGCTCTCTCTCTCTCCTTTCCCTGTCTATCTCTCTCTCCTTTCCCTCTCTCTCTCTCCTTTCCCTCTCTCTCTCTCCTTTCCCTCTCTCACTCTCCTTTCCCCTCTCTCTCTCTCCTTTACCTCTCTCTCTCTCCTTTACCTCTCTCTCTCTCCTTCCCACTCTCCCTCTCCCTCCTTTCCTCTCTCCCTCTCCTCTCCCCCTCTCTCCTTTCCCCCCCCTCTCTCTCACTCTCCTTGCACTCTCTCTCTCTCCATTCCCTCTCTCTCCCTCTCTCATTTCCCTCTCTCTCTGTACGTTCCCCCTCTCTCTCTCCTTTCCCTCTATCTCTCTCTCCATTCTCATTTCCCTCTCTCTCCTTTCCATCTCTCTCTGTCTCGCTCTCCGTTCCCCCTCTCTCTCTCTCTCCTTTCCCCTCCCTCACTCTCTTTTCCCTGTCTCTCTCTCCTTTCCCTGTCTCTCTCTCCTTCCCACTCTCCCTCTCTCTCCTTTCCTCTCTCCTCTCCTCTCTCTCTCTTTCCTTTCCCTCTCTCTCTCTCTCCTAGCATTCTCTCTCTCTCTCTATTCCCTCTCTCTCCACTGTCATTTCCCTCTCTCTCTCTCTCATTCTCTCTCTCTCTCCTCTCCCTCTCTCTCTCACCATTCCCTCTCTCTCTCTCCATTCTCACTCTCTCTCTCCATTCCCTCCATCTCACTCCTTTCCCTCTCTCTCTCTCCATTCCCTCTCTCTCTCTCCTTTCCCTCTCTCTCTCTCTCCTTTCCCTCACTCTCTCTCCTTTCCCTCTCTCTATCTATTTCCTTTCCCTCTCTCTCTCTCCTTTCCCTCTCTCTCTCCTCCTTTCCCTCTCTCTCTCTCTCCTTTCCCACTCTCTCTCTCCTTTCACTCTCTCTCTCTCTCTCACTCCTGTCCCTCTCTCTCTCTCTCTCTCTCAGTCCTTTCCCGCTCTCTCTCTCTCTCTCTCACTCCTTTCCCTCTCTCTCTCTCTCTCCTTTCCCTCTCTCTCTCTCACCATTCACTCTCTCTCCTTTCCATTTCTCTCTCTCTCCTTTCCCTCTCTGTCTCTCCATTCCTTCTCTCTCTCATTCCTTCCATCCCTCTCGCTCTCCTTTCCCTCTCTCTCCTTTCCCTCTCTCTCTCTCCCTTTCCCTCTCCCTCTCTCCTTTCCCTCTCTCTCTTTCCTTTCCCTCTCTCACTCTCCTTTCACTCTCTATCTCCTTTCACTCTCTCTCTCTCTCTCCTTTCGCTCTCTCTCTCTCTCTCCTTTCCCCCCTCTCTCTCTCTCTCTCTCCATCCCTCTCTCTCTCTCCTTCCCACTCTCTGTCCTTCCCACTCTCCCTCTCTCTACTTTCCCTCTCACCGTCTCTCCTTCCCTCTCTCTCTGTCATTTCCCACTCTCGCTCTCGTTTCCCTCACTCTCTCTCTCCTTTCCCTCTTTCTATCTCTTCCCTTTCCCTCTCTCTCTCTCCTTTCCCTTCTCTATCTCCTTTCCCTCTCTCTCTCTCCTTTCCCTCTCTGTCTCTTTCCTTTCCCACTCTCTCTCTCCTTTACCTCTCTCCTTCATTCTCTATATCTCCTTTCACTCTCTCTCTCTCTCACTCCTTTCCCTCCTTCTCTCACTCACCCCTTTCCCTCTCTCTCTCTCTTACTCCTTTCCCTCACTCTCTATCTCCTTTCCCTCTCTCTCTCTTGGTCCATTCACTCTCTCTCCTTTCCATTTTTCTCTCTCTCCTTTACCTCTCTCTCTCTCCATTCCTTCTCTCTCTCTCCTTTCCGTCTCTCTCGCTCTCCTTTCCCTCTCTCTCTCTCTCTCCTTTCCCTCTCTCTCTCCTTTCCCTCTCTCTCCTTTCCCTCTCTCTCTCTCCTTTCCCTCTCTCTCTCTCTCTCCTTTCCCTCTCTCTCTCCTTTCCCTCTCTCTCCTTTCCCTCTCTCTCTCTCTCTCCTTTCCCTCTCTCTCCTTTCCCTCTCTCTCCTTTCCCTATCTCTCTCTCCTTTCCCTCTCTCTCTCTCCTTTCCCCTCTCTCTCTCTCTCTCCTTTCCCTCTCTCTCTACTTTCCCTCTCTCTCTCTCCTTTCCCTCGCTCACTCTCCTTTCACTTCTCACTCTCCTTTCACTGACTATCTCCTTTCACTCTCTCTCCCTCTCTCCTTTCCCTCTTTCTCTCTCTCTCCTTCCCTCTCTCTCTCTCCTTTCAATCTCTCTCTCCTTTCCCTCTCTCTCTCCTTTACCTCTCTCTCTCTCCTTCCCACTCTCCCTCTCCCTCCTTTCCTCTCTCCCTCTCCTCTCTCCCTCTCTCCTTTCCCCCCCCCCCCCTCTCTCTCTCCTTTCCCTCTCTCTCTCCTTTCACTCTCTCTCCCTCTCTCCTTTCCCTCTTTCTCTCTCTCTCATATTCCCTCTCTCTCTCTCTCCTTTCCCCCTCTCTCTCTCCTTACCCTCTCTCTCTCTCCATTCCCTCTCTCTCTCTCTCCTTTCCCTCTCTCTCTCCTTTCCCTCTCTCTCTCTCCTTTCCCAGTCTATCTCTCTCTCCTTTCCCTCTCTCTCTCTCCTTTCACTCTCTCTATCTCCTTTCCCTCTCTCACTCTCATTCCCCTCTCTCTCTCTCTCCTTTATCTCTCTCTCTCTCCTTCCACTCTCCCTCTCCCTCCTTTCCTCTCTCCCTCTCCTCTCTCCCTCTCTCCTTTTCCCCCCTCTCTCTCTCCTCTCCCTCTCTCTCTCCTTTCCCTCTCTCTCTCCTTTCCCTCTCTCTCTCTCCTTTCCCTCGCTCACTCTCCTTTCACTTCTCACTCTCCTTTCACTGTCTATCTCCTTTCACTCTTTCTCCATTTCCTTTCCCTCTCTCCTCTCTCTGTCCTTTCTCTCTCTCTGTCCTTTCTCTCTCTCTCTCCATTCACTCTCTCTCTCCTTACCCTCTCTCCCTCTCCTTTCCCTCTCTCTCTCTCCTTTCCCTCTCTCTCTCTCCTTTCCCTGTCTATCTCTCTCTCCTTTCCCTCTCTCTCTCTACTATCACTCTCTCTCTCTCCTTTCCCTCTCTCACTCTCCTTTCCCTCTCTCTCTCTCTCCTTTACCTCTCTCGCTCTCCTTCCCACTCTCCTTTCCCTGTCTATCTCTCTCTCCTTTCCCTCTCTCTCTCTACTTTCACTCTCTCTCTCTCTCCTTTCCCTCTCTCCCTCTCCTCACTCCCTCTCTCCTTTCCCCCCTCTCTCTCTCTCTCCTTGCACTCTCTCTCTCTATTCCCTCTCTCTCCCTCTCTCATTTCCCTCTCTCTCTCTCTACGTTCCCCCTCTCTCTCTCCTTTCCCTCTATCTCGCTCTCCATTCTGTCTATCTATCCTCTCCCTCTCTCTCTCCTCCATTCCCTCACTCTCTCTCCATTCCCTCTCTCTCTCCATTCCCTCTATCTATCTCCTTTCCCTCTCTCTCTCTCCTTTCCTCTCTCTCTCTCCTTTCCCTCTCTCTCTTTCTCCCCACTCTTTCTCTCTTTCCCAATCTCTCTCTTCCCACTCTCGCTCTCTCTACGTTCCCTCTCTCCATCTCTCCTTTCCCCTCTCTCTCTCTCCTTTCCCGCTCACTCTCTCCTTTCCCTCTCTCTCTCTCATTTTGCTCCCTCCTTTCCCTCTATCTGTCTCTCCATTCTGTCTATCTATCCTCTCCCTCTCTCTCTCTCCATTCCCTCACTCTCTCTCCATTCCCTCTATCTATCTCCTTTCCCTCTCGCTCTCTCCTTTCCTCTCTCTCTCTCTCCTTTCCCTCTCTCTCTTTCTCCCACTCTTTCTCTCTTTCCCAATCTCTCTACTTCCCACTCTCCCTCTCTCTACGTTCCCTCTCTCCATCTCTCCTTTCCCTCTCTCTCTCCTTTCCCTCTCACTCTCTCCTTTCCCTCTCTCTCTCTCGTTTCGCTCCCTCCTTTCCCTCTCTCTCTCTCCTTTCCCTCTCACTCTCTATCTCCTTCCCATCTCTCTCTCTCCTTTCCTTCTCTCCTTTCCATCTCTCTCTCTCCTTTCCTTCTCTCTCTCTCTCGTTCTCATTTCCCTCTCTCTCTGTCCTTTCCCTCTCTTTCTCTCATTTCCCTCTCTCTCTCCTTTCCCTCTCTCTCTCTCCTTTCCCTCTCTCTCTCTCTCTCCTTTCCCTCTCTCTCTCTCCTTTCTCTCCATCTCCATCTCTTTCCATTCCCTGTCTCTCCGTCTCTCCATTCCCTCTCACTCTCTCTCTGCTTTCCCTCTCGCTCTCTCCTTTCCCCCCCCCCTCTCTCTCTCATCTCTCTCTCTCTCTCTCTCTCTCACCTTTCCCTCTCACTCTCTCTCCTTTCTCTCTCTCTCTCTCTCTCTCTCCTTTCCCCCTCTCTCTCTCACCTTTCTCTCTCCCTCTCTCTCTCACTCCCCTTTCCCTCTATCTCTCTCTCTCATTTCCCACTCTATCACCTTTCTCTCTCTCGCTGTCCTTTCTCTCTCTCCCTCTCTCTCCTTTCCCTCTATCTCTCCTTTCCCTCTCTCACTCTCCTTTGACTCTATCGCTATTTTCCCTCTCTCTCTCCCTCTTCTTTCTCACTCCTTCTCTCTCCCCTTTCCTTCTGTCTCTCTATCCTTTCCCTCTCTCTCTATCCTTTCCCCGTCCCTCAATCTCTCATTTCCCTCTCTCTCCTTTCCATCTCTCTCTGTCTCGCTCTCCGTTCCCCCCCTCCCTCTCTCTCCTTTCCCTCCCTCACTCTCCTTTCCCTGTCTCTCTCTCCGTTCCCTGTCTCTCTCTCCTTCCCACTCTCCCTCTCTCTCCTTTCCTCTCTCCCTCTCCTCTCTCCCTCTCTCCTTTCCCTCTCTCTCTCTCTCCTAGCACTCTCTCTCTCTCTCCATTCCCTCTCTCTCCCACTGTCATTTCCCTCTCTCTCTCTCTCTCTCATTCACTCTCTCTCTCTCTCCTCTCCCTCTCTCTCCCACCATTCCGTCTCCCTCTCTCCATTCCCACTCTCTCTCTCCATTCCCTCTATCTCTCTCCTTTCCCTCTCTCTCTCCTTTCCCTCTCTCTCTCTCCTTTCCCCTCTCTCTCTCTCTCTCCTTTCCCTCACTCTCTCTCCTTTCCCTCTCTCTATCTCTTTCCTTTCCCTCTCTCTCTCCTTTCCCACTCTCTCTCCTTTCCCTCCCTCTCTCTCATCCTTTCCCACTCTCTCTCTCCCTTCACTCTCTCTCTCCTCCTTTCACTCTCTCTCTCTCTCTCACTCCTTTCCCTCTCTCTCTCTCTCTCACTCCTTTCCCGCTCTCTCTCTCTCTCTCACTCCTTTCCCTCTCTCTCTCTCTCCATTCACTCTCTCTCCTTTCCATTTCTCTCTCTCTCCTTTCCCTCTCTGTCTCTCCATTCCTTCTCCCTCTCTCCTTTCCCTCTCTCTCTTTCCTTTCCCTCTCTCACTCTCCTTTCACTCTCTCTCATTCCTTTCCGTCCCTCTCACTCTCCTTTCCCTCTCTCTCCTTTCCCTCTCTCACTCTCCTTTCACTCTCTATTTCCTTTCACTCTCTCTCCCTCTCTCCTTTCGCTCTCTCTCTCTCCTTTCCCCCCCTCTCTCTCTCTCCTTCCCACTCTCTCTTTCCTTCCCACTCTCCCTCTCTCTACTTTCCCCTCTCACCGTCTCTCCTTTCCCTCTCTCTCTGTCATTTCCCCCCTCTCGCTCTCCTTTCCCTCACTCTCTCTCTCCTTTCCCCTCTTTCTATCTCTTTCCTTTCCCTCTCTCTCTCTCCTTTCCCTCTCTCTCTCTCCTTTCCCTCTCTCTCTCCTTTCCCTCTCTGTCTCTCTCCTTTCCCACTCTCTCTCTCCTTTACCTCTCTCCTTTCATTCTCTATATCTCCTTTCCCTCTCTCTCACTCACCCCTTTCCCTCTCTCTCTCTTACTCCTTTCCCTCACTCTCTATCTCCTTTCCCTCTCTCTCTCTTGGTCCATTCACTCTCTCTCCTTACCATTTCTCTCTCTCTCCTTTACCTCTCTCTCTCTCCATTCCTTCTCTCTCTCTCTTTCCCTCTATCTCTCTCTCCATTCTGTCTATCTATCCTCTCCCTCTCTCTCCATTCCCTCACTCTCTCTCCATTCCCTCTCTCTCTCCATTCCCTCTATCTATCTCCTTTCCCTCTCGCTCTCTCCTTTCCTCTCTCTCTCTCTCCTTTCCCTCTCTCTCTTTCTCCCACTCTTTCTCTCTTTCCCAATCTCTCTACTTCCCACTCTCCCTCTCTCTACGTTCCCTCTCTCCATCTCTCCTTTCCCTCTCTCTCTCCTTTCCCTCTCACTCTCTCCTTTCCCTCTCTCTCTCTCTCTCGTTTCGCTCCCTCCTTTCCCTCTCTCTCTCCTTTCCCTCTCACTCTCTATCTCCTTCCCATCTCTCTCTCTCTCTCCTATCCTTCTCTCTCTCATTCTCATTTCCCTCTCTCTCTGTCCTTTCCCTCTCTTTCTCTCATTTCCCTCTCTCTCTCTCTCCTTTCCCTCTCTCTCTCTCTCCTTTCCTTCTCTCTCTCTCTCCTTTCCCTCTCTCTCTCTCTCCTTTCCCTCTCTCTCTCTCCTTTCTCTCCATCTCCATCTCTTTCCATTCCCTGTCTCTCCGTCTCTCCATTCCCTCTCACTCTCTCTCTGCTTTCCCTCTCTCTCTCTCCTTTCCCGCCCCTCTCTCTCTCTCTCCTCTCTCTCTCTCTCTCTCACCTTTCCCTCTCACTCTCTCTCCTTTCTCTCTCTCTCTCTCTCTCCTTTCCCTCTCTCTCTCTCTCCTTTCCCTCTCTCTCTCTCTCCTTTCCCTCTCTCTCTCTCTCTCCTTTCCCTCTCTCTCTCTCTCCTTTCCCTCTCTATCATCCTTTCACTCTCTCTCTCCTTTCCCTCTCTCTATCCTTTCCCTCTCTCTCTCCTTTCCCTCTCTCTCTCATTTCCCTCTCTCTCTCATTTCCCTCTCTCTCTCCTTTCCCCCTCTCTCTCCTTTCCCCCTCTCTCTCCTTTCCCCCTCTCTCACTCTCATTTCCCTCTCTATCCTTTCCATATCTTTCTCTCTCCCTCTCCATTCCCCCTCTCTCTCTGTCCTTTCCCTCTCTCTCTCTCCTTTCCCTCTCTCTCTCTCCTTTCCCTCTCTCTCTCTCCTTTCCCTCTCTCTCTCTCCTTTTCCTATTTCTGTCTCTCTCCTTTCCCTCTCTCTGTCTCTCTCCTTTCCCTCTCTCTGTCTCTCTCCCTCTCTCTTTCTCTCTCCTTTCCCTCTCTCTGTCTCTCTCCTTTCCCTCTCTCTGTCTCTCTCCTTTCCCTCTCTCTCTCTCTCTCTCCTTTCCCTCTCTGTCTCTCTCTCTCCTTTCCCTCTCTGCTTCTCTCTCTCCTTTCCCTCTCTGTCTCTCTCTCTCTCTCCCCCCCCCATCTCTCTCTCTTTTCCCCCTCTCTCTCTCTCTTTCCCCCCCTCTCTCTCTCCTTACCCTCTCTCTCTCCTTACCCTCTCTCTCTCCTTTCCCCCTCTCTCTCTCTCTCCCCCCTTTCCCTCTCTCTCCTTTCCCTCTCCCTCTCTCTCCTTTCACTCTCTCTCTCTCCTTTCCCTCTCTCTCTCTCCCCTCTCTCTCTCTCTCTCCTTTCCCCTCTCTCTCTCTCCCCTTTCCCTGTCTCTCCTTTCCCTCTCCTTTGCCTCTCTCTCTCTCCTTTGCCTCTCTTTCTCTCTCTCCTTTCCCTCTCTCTCTCCTTTGCCTCTCTCTCTCTCCTTTGCCTCTCCCTCTCTCTCTCTCCTTTCCCTCTCTCTCCCTCTCTCATTTCCAACACTCTCTCTGCTTTCCCCCTCTCTCTCGTTTCCCTCTCTCTCTCTCTCTCCATTCTCTCTCTCTCTCTCCTTTCCCTCTCTCTCTCCCCTTTCCCTCTCTCTCTCTCCTTCCCACACTCCCTCTCTCTCCTTTCCTCTCTCCCTCTCCTCTCTCCATCTCTCCTTTCCCTCTCTCTCTCTCTCCAGGCACTCTCTCTCGCTCTCCTTTCCCTCTCTCTCCCTCTCTCATTTCCCTCTCTCTCTACTTTCCCCCTCTCTCTCTCCATTCCCTCTCTCTCTCTCTCCTTTCTCTCTCTCTCTCTCTCTTTCCTTTCCCTCTCTCTCTCTCTCCTTTCCCTCTCTCTCTCTCCTTTCCTCTCTCTCTCTCTCTCCTTTCCCTCTCTCTCTCTCTCTCTCCTTTCCCTCTCTCTCTCTCTCTCCCCTTTCCCTCTCTCTCCTTTCCCTCTCCTTTCCCCCTCTCTCTCTTTCTTTCCCCCTCCCTCTCTCTCTCTTTTCCCGCCTCTCTCTTTCTCTTTCCCCCCCTCTCTCTCTCTCCTTTCCCTCTCTCTCTCCTTTCCCCCCCTCTCTCTCTCTCTCCCCCCCTTTCCCTCTCTCTCCTTTCCCTCTCCCTCTCTCTCCTTTCCCTCTCTCTTTCCTTTCCCTCTCTCTCTTTCTCCTTTCCCTCTCTCTCTCTCTCCTTTCCCTCTCTCTCTCTCCTTTCCCTCTCTCTGTCTCTCTCCCCTTTCCCTGTCTCTCCTTTCCCTCTCCTTTCTCTCTCTCTCTCTCTCTCCTTTCCCTCTCTCTCTCTCCTTTCCCTCTCTCTCCTCTCCCCTTTCCCTCTCTCTCCTTTGCCTCTCTCTCTCTCTCTCGTTTCCCTCTCTCTCTCTTTTCCCTCTCTCTCTCTCTCTCCTTTCCCTCTCTCTCTCTCTCCTTTGCCTCTCTCTCTCTCTCCTTTCCCCCTCTCTCTCTCCTTTCCCCCTCTCTCTCTCCTTTCCCTCTCTCTCTCCTTTCCCTCTCTCTCTCTCTCTCTCTCCTTTGCCTCTCTCTCTCTCCATTCCCTCTCTCTCTCTCTCTCTCCTTTCCCTCTCTCTCTCTTTCCTTTCCCTCTCTCTCTCTCTCCTTTCCCTCTCTCCCTCTCCCCTTTCCCTGTCTCTCCTTTCCCTCTCCTTTCCCGCTCTCTCTCTTTCCTTTGCCTCTCTCTCTCTCCTTTTCCTCTCTCTCTCTCCTTTCCCTCTCTCTCCTTTCCCTCTCTCTCTCTCTCTCCTTTGCCTCTCTCTCTCTCCTTTCCCTCTGTCTCTCTCCTTTGCCTCTCTCTCTCTCCTTCGCCTCTCTCTCTCTCCTTTGCCTCTCTCTCTCTCTCTCTCTCTCTCCTTTCCCTCTCTCTCTCTCCATTCCCTCTCTCTCTCTCCTTTCCCTCTCTCTCTCTCTCTCCTTCTTCCTCTCTCTTTCTCTCTCCTTTCCCTCTCTCTCTCTCTCCTTTCCCTCTCTCTCTCTCTCCTTTCCCTCTCTCTCTCTCTCTCCCCTTTCCCTCTCTCTCCTTTCCCTCTGCTTTCCCTCTCTCTCTCTCTCCTTTCTCTCTCTCTCTCGCTCTCCTTTCCCTCTCTCTCTCCCTGAGCCATTTTCTTGGCAGTTTTTATCAGTGGTGGTTTGACATTGCCTTTCACTCTCAGGGACCTGGTGACGGGGCAAGTCCCAAATCTACATAAACTGGAACGGGAATCACATCCACAATGTGGTGTTATTCCAACCATCGAAGTTAACCAGCCCCTGATATGGTTATCAGGAAGCTTCTTTAAGAGCATTGTTTGAAATATCAGTATCCCCACCTCAAACAGAAAAATATTCCTCGCAAACAGCAACAATGATGAAAGTTTATTGAGTGAAGGACATGAACTTCATGCCTTCAACTTGTGTTCACTATGGAAACTGAGACTTAAGGGGGATCTGATTCAGGTATATAAAATTATTAAAGAGATCATCAACAGACAAGGAGATAGATAGTTTGAGCTGAGAGGGTCGGATAGAGCTCAGAAAGCCAGCAGTGCACTTCTCTCTGAAAAGTAGGGTTTTGGGGGTGTAACTGAGGACTGAAACTGTGCTCTTACATGGAGAACAAGGCAATTGTGGTGTATGCGAGGTAAGACTCAATATTTTGGAGCGTAATTAAAGGATTTGGGTTGTGCCTGTTTATCTGAGAGAGGCTGAAGGGGAATTTTTGATGGAATGGCTAGTGAGGTTTGTCTTTGTTTCTGGCATTTGCTGGGTCCAAGGATGGGTGTCTTCACAGGCATGGGATCGACAAAAACTGGGGTGAACTTGTATGAGGCTGATGGCTATTCCTTGTCCCCATTTGAGAAAACACAAACCTGTGCCTTGACTATTGTTGTGATCTCCATTGAGACCGATATCTTTTAAAAAGAGCTTTTAACTTCCATTTACTAGCTGAAAGGATGAAATGACAAGGTTTCATGTTTTAGAACTTTAACTTTAATAAATGAGTGATAAAAGCTATTGACCAAACACTACTTTCTTTTTGTAGGCAACTCTAACTTTAAACTACAGAAAGTGATATTCCCCTTTTATACTGTTTTAATGATTCTTCTCCAAGCCAAGCCAAGCCAAGCCAAATCTCCTGAAATCTTTAGATGGCTGCAGGATACATCTCTTTGACTAGAGGCCAACTCTCTCTACATCTGGCTGTGATATCTTGCAAAAGCCAAATAGCCTGACCACACAAAACTGCTGCTTGTCTGATGGAATTTATTTGTAGGGAAGCCTGTAATGGCTTCCTCTGCCCTCTTTCCTACGGCAATGTGAAACACATTAGTCTTGTATCTAGGTAGAACTTCTTATTAGCTACTCTTGACCCCAAGTCCCTTTTATCTTAGAAGTAAATGGATGGTTTAAAGCACAACTGTTTACAACCTAATACCTACAACACCTTTCTGGGACTTTGGGAGACTCAAGGTCAACTCATGGCAAATTCAAATACTGCTGCCATTGTCTCCAAGCATAAATATCTTGCACCTTCTCCTCAGTAAAACAATCTAAGCCTTCCTTTGATCTCTAACAATTAGCTACCCAGGCTTACTGTCAGGCAGACTCAAGAACAGGTCACATGACCCCATTATGTGCCTTAATTTTAAAGCTAAAGCCCCAAAATGTAATAGTTTAATAAGCCTTAGAATTCTAACACTACAAACTAATAGACTGAGTTAAACAGTACCTGAATAAATAACCAACATTCAATATAAATAATAGATTTACAGCAATTATTGACTTTATTTTTTCCCTTGGCAAATTGAGACCAACAAAGGCACTTCTCCTAGTGTGAAACTGAATCTCAAAACACAGTCGCAGGTCACTCTTACCTGGTAATTTGTTCTCAGAGGACAAAATCATCCCAGATTTGCACTAAGTGCGGTAGTGGGAGGGCAAAAGCAAGTTTTACCAACCGGCCACAATGGTGGCTTTTCACACCATATTGCCCCAGTTCTGCTTCATTAATCATGCATTCCCGGGAAACACATCGGTTTGATAATGGATGGACTCTCATTTGCCTGCCACACCATGAGCTCGCTGCTTCCTCACGCCGGGCGCCATATTTAAAGTGCAGCCGCGCGCACACCCCTTAGTGCTTTCAGCCTAGGACTGCTGCAGAAAACATGGTCTTGAAAAGCAAGAAGACTGCAGCCCCTTTGTTTAGTGACGTGTCCCTGGAGCACCTTTTGGATGCCGTGGAGGCTCGCCGGGATGTCCTCTACCAGCTGCTCTGGCCATAGGAGGGGCAGTTACATTACCGCTCCAGCTTGGTAGACGATGGCAGTGGTGATCAGTGCCAATGCTGCACAGAAGAGATTGGTCATCAAATGCAGATAGCAGATGAATGATCTCATCCGCGCAGCCAGGGTAAGGCAACCATCTCATCGCTCTAACTCACACACTCAAGCCCATTACAGATTCACTGGCATCCCACTCACTGCCAGCTCAAGGGACATCGCCATCCATTCTCCTTCACATCCCTATATGGCCTGATCTCCTCTCGACACTGCCTCCTCAAGCCTCACCATTTTGAGGCCATTTGCACAGATCAACATGCGCCCCCACACACACAGCCTGGGACACCCTCCTTCCCCAGTACCGCCCTCGCCCTGTAGCCCTTTCCCTTGCCTGAGGCCACTTCTCCCCCTTCCCCAAGCACGGCCTAGCCCTGCAGCTGTTGAAAAGTCACCCCCACCTTATGCTGGCCTGGTGGGTAGAGACCTGCCCTTGAGCCCCCTAAAAGTGATGTGGTGCTGCCTGTGAAGCCTGGCGCTGATGACTGCGAGCGCTGCCTGAAGCAAGGAAGGCCATCAAACCTCAAAGTCCCGAGCGAAGTGCAGCTTGCCAGGTGCACATCACTTATGAACAGGTGGGAAACACATCAGTGTGCTGGGCTTATTCTAATATGTGGATGTATTAAAATGAGGCTCTCGATGCCCAACAGCGGGAAACGTGGCCCACCACTGACGACAGAATAAACGGTCGCAAACTGATTTCACAATGCCTAGAAACCGATTTTTGGCCTTCTCGCCATATTGTTCACTCTCACCGCCAAGCATGCCCAACACCAGCTCCGGTCTCTGACAGTTTGCTAATTGTGGAAAGTTGCTCAAGATACATTGTTCAGGATCATTTGAAGATTTACCGAAACACAGGGTATTAAAAATATAGCTCTCTTGGCTACTGGTCAGGCATTGGCCAGATTGAAAGTGGTGCCTAGGATTTTACAGCCTCTCCCGCCTGGTGGGATATTACTATCCTGCCCAACGGAGTGGAGATTTAAGCGGCTCGCCGCATCTGCCGGGGTGAGGGACACACCGCGGGGTGTGAGGGGGACACCACGGGGTGGAGGGACACACCGGGGGGGGAGGAGGGTCACGCCGCGGGGGGAGGAGGGACACACCGCGGGCGGAGGAGGGACACGCCGCAGGGGGAGGAGGGTCACGCCGCGGGGAGAGGAGGGTCACGCCGCAGGAGAAGGAGGGTCACGCCGCAGGAGAAGGAGGGTCACGCCGCGGGGGGAGGAGGGTCACGCCGTGGGGGGAGGAGGGTCACGCCGCGGGGGGAGGAGGGTCACGCCGCGGGGGGAGGAGGGTCACGCCGCAGGGGAAGGAGGGTCACGCCGCGGGGGGAGGAGGGTCACGCCGCGGGGGGTGGAGGGACACGCCGCGGGGGGAGGAGGGACACGCCGCGGTGGGAGGAGGGACACGCCGCAGTGGGAGGAGGGACATGCCGCGGGGGGAGGAGGGACACACCGCGGGGGGAGGGTCATGCCGCGGGGGGGTAGGGTTATGCCACGGGGGGAGGAGGGTCACACCGCGGGGGGAGGGACACGCTGCAGAGGGGAGGAGGGACACACCACGGGGGGTGGGAGGGACACACCGCGGGGGGAGGGACACACCATGGGACTGGAAAATCCTGGTCTATGTTTATATCGCACCTTTAACATAATAAAAGACCCCAACTTCCCAACTTGCTTCACAGCAGCATTATAAAAGCAGGTATGACATCGAGCCATAGTGAAGCAATATAACTGGGAACACACAAGGGGCCAGGATTAGAGGAATGCAGATATCTCAGAGGGTTGTGGGAGATAACAGGGATACAGAGGGTGCAAGGCCATAGAGCAATTTGAAAACAAGGATGAGAATTTTAAAATCAAGATGTTGGTTGACTGGAAACCAATGTAGGCCAATGATAGGGGAATGGGAACTGCAAGTTCAGACAGGCAGCAGAGTTTAAGATTATCTCAAGTTTATGGAGGGTAGAATGTGGGAGACCAGCCAGGAATACGTTGGATTAGTCGAGCCTAAAAGAAAATGTTTTTCCAAAGCAAGTCAGCCACAGAGTGAGTAACAGCAAAAAGAGAACTCATGGTCCCTCGCTCTCACTCCAGCCATTCTGCAAGTGTATGCCCTGCCTGTTTATAATCAGCCAGACATTGCAGGCAGCAACTTCAACATCAACAAACAGCTGCTGACCTCAGAGGAAAAGACAGAGATCATCCATTCAGACTTAAATTCGTGTCTGTGCAGAATCCAGGAAAAGTCACTCAACAAGGCTTGAACCAATCTAACACTACAGGATGTAATATGACTGATTTTCTTTTGCACGCTCTTAAATAATGTAACCTACTCTCTCTCCTTGTTACTTAATTCTGTGTGTGTTAGAGAGGCTCTTGTGTGCATGTGTGAGTGTGAGTTGGAGATCTTTCTTTTTTTTTATCTATCAGGTATTAAGGACAAAAAACAGTATTTCATTTTCTTTTAAAACTTACCAGCAAACCTGTGTGTCTATTACAGTCGCAGCATTTAAGTAGTTAAACACTCACTAAATTGACAAGCAAAACTTTGTAAAAATACCTTTTGTGATCAACTGAGAGGGGAGCAATGCTGCCACTTCTCACCTGATTGTAACAATGGGTCATCCATTTTCCTTGCGAACCAGGATTGTTAACTCTTTAGGGGCCACATGTTTTACACCGTGCCAGATTCTCTTTTTCATTTGTTCAGGACCACTTTCACTCCGTGTGTCGATTGTGACCAGCAGGACAGAAAAGCTTCTTTTTTGGCATACAGATAGCATGGATTCCTTATTTCTTTAAAGATTTTAGATTGAGTAGAATTTTTAACTTACTTCACCACTGACCGAAGCAGCTCATAAACCTTTTCCAGCGGTTCTGTTGTGTGCAGTGGTCGCACAAACTCAAGGCCCTGACACGCTGCTAGGAGCTCGATAGCAAGCACTGGAAGAAAATGGTTCCCATGGAGTTAACTTTATAACTGTCAATCGAAGTATTAGCTAATCTAGTCTTGTATTTATACAGTGCCTTTAACTTTCCAAGAAATGGTAGCAAGAACATGCTGGCACTGAGCCTAAGGAGGAAACATAACAAATGGCCAAAAACTTAGTCAGAGAAGTAGGATTTAAAGAGCATCTTAAAGGAGGAAAGAGAGGTGGAGAGGATGAGGAACGGGGTTCCAGAGTTTAGGTCCTTGCAGCTAAAGGCACCCCGTTGTCATTGATGGAGTGAAGGAAATGGGGGATGTGCAACAGGCCGGAGTTGGGGACCACAGAGATCTCAGAGGGTTGTAGGATTGGCGAAGGTTAGAGAGTTAGAGAAGGACAAGTTCATAAAGGAATTTAAACTCAAAGATGGGATGTGCTGCTTGGGAGGGTGGTGGAGGCGGGTTGCCTCACATCCTGGATGAGCACTTGGCACGTCATAACATTCAAGGCTATGGGCCAAGTGCTGGTAAATGGGATTAGGTAGGTAGGTCAAGTGTTTCTTATGTGTCGGTGCAGACTCGATGGGCCTCTTCTGCACTGTGAGATTCTGTGATTCTGTGATGGGGTACTGCTGGACTGGGAATCACTCTTTTGTTTAATCTCAGGATGAGGGCAATGCATTTATTGCCCATCCTTAGTTGCCCTGAGAGGGCAGTGCTACAACTGACGGCTTTGCTAGGCCACTTCAGAGAACTGTCAAGATTCAACCATGTTGGCATGGGTCTGGAATCACATATAGGCCAGACCAGGTAAGGACAGCGAGCTTCCTTCAATAAAGAACATTCGTTAACCAGTTAGGTTTTTACGGCAGTGGTGATTTTAACCAGAGTTTTAAATTATCATTTCCAGATTTTTTTTAAAACCTGAATTCACATTCTCAACCTGTCATGATGGGATCTAATTACATGTTCAGTGGATTATTAGTCCAGACCTCTGAATTATAAATATCCCCAACATAACCTCTGGGGTGATCTTGTGGTGCAGTGGGTGGTGTCCCTACCTCTGAGCCAGAAGCTGTGGGCTGAAGTCCCAGTCCAGGATGACCATATAAGGTGTGTTCATGACATGGTCAAACAGGTCGATTATCAACCTCTAAATCCTTCCAACACACATTGATGGCAGATGGTAAGAGTGGGAGCGATTCCTTCCATGTTACGGAAGGAAAGTTGGAGAATCTACCATCACTATCCATAGTTCTAGCTCTAGACTACAACATGTGTTTAAAAAGTGCATGTTGCCACAGCAACTTGGGGTCCCTGAATGAGCAGTGATATGCCACCACCAACATAACCATCATGCTCGAGCACCCTAATATAGGTCAGTTATCTGGAGAAACTGGAATTGTTTTCTTTGGAGTGCAGTAGATTAAAGAGAGATTTAATCTTCAGGAAGAAATGGTGGCGTAGTGGTCATGTCACTGGATGAGTCATCCAGAGGCCCAGGCTAATATTCTGGAGACATGGCAGCTGGTGGAATTTAAACTCAATTAATAATTGAAAGCTAGTCTCAGTGATGGTGACCATGAAACTATTATTGATTATTGTAAAAATCCATCTGGTTCATTAATGTCCTTACCTGGTTTGGCCTATATGTGACTCCAGATCCACTGCAATGTGGTTGACTCTTAACTGCCCTCTGAAATGGCCCAGCAAGCCACTCAGTTCAA
The DNA here is from genome assembly GCA_026770705.1 of Isurus oxyrinchus. Taxonomy (NCBI): domain Eukaryota; kingdom Metazoa; phylum Chordata; class Chondrichthyes; order Lamniformes; family Lamnidae; genus Isurus; species Isurus oxyrinchus. The sequence continues at coordinate 81,940,029 of JANJGN010000013.1, read as the reverse complement.
GGGCAATTAGGGATGGGCAACAAATGCTGACCTTGCCAATGATGCCCCCATCCCATGAAAGAATAAAAACTGGAGATGTTCAATGGTATGGAAGGTTTTGATGAAATAAATAAGGAGAAAGTGTTTTCACTGGAAGGAGGGTCAGTAGCCAAATCATACGGTTTTAAAATAATTGGCTAAAGCACCAGATATCTGTACCAAATACAGCTGGTTAACTTTGGGATTGTGGTTCCAATAGAATTATAACACAGTAATTGATTGAAACTGGGTGTTATTAATACACAAACTGGTTGGATGGGACAGAGAAGCCTTTCTTCTTCCAGTATAACACATGGTCCAATATCTTCGGTTTGGTTTACCTTGTTCCACATGCTCAATAACTCTCAATGCTTTCCTAGCAGCCCATCCACCCATGGAGACATGGTCCTCAGTGGCAGCGCTGGTGGACAGGGAGTCAACCGAAGACGGATGGCACAGCACCTTGTTCTCAGAAACTGGAGGGATGGTAAATTATTGCCTGGTGACTGGATATTCTCTTTGTTTAACATCACAGTGTTTTATGTGTAATTGCTAAACAGCTCATCATTACAACTATAAGTTATTCGGAAGAAAGGGGAAAAAACTGTATCACTATAACACTTTTCACTCGTGAGACCACACACCTGGAGCACAGTGTACAGTTTTGATCTCCTTATTTAAGGAGGGATGCATTTGCTTTGGAAGCAGTTCAGAGAAGGTTCCCCTGGCTAATTCTTGGGATGAAGGGGGTTTGTCTTATGAGGAAAGGTTGAGCAGGTTGGGCCTGTACTCATTGGAGTTTAGAAGAATGAGAGGTGATCTTATTGAAATATATAAGATCCTGAGTGGGCTTGACAGGGTCAATGCTGAAGGGATGTTTCCCTTCATGGAGGAACCTAGAACTGGGGGCCACAGTTTCAAAACAAGGGCTCTTGCACTTAAGACGGAGATGAGGTAGAATTCCTTCTCTCAGAGGCTCACTGGTGTTTGGAATTCTCTTCCCCAGGGAGCAGTGGAGGCTGGGTCATTGAATATATTCAAGGCTGAATTAGACAGATTTATAACTGACAAGGGAGTCAAAGGTTATGGAGACATGCAGGAAGCTGGAGTTAAAGCCATAATTATATCTGCCAAGATCTTATTGAATATTGGCTCGAGGGGCTGAGTGGCCTACTTCTGCTCCTATTTCTTGTGTTCTTATGGTTTTTCATGACCTCAGGACATCCCAAAGCACCTCCCAACCAATGCAGTACTTTTTTGAAGTGTGATTAATGTTGCAATGTAGGAAACGCAGCAGCCAATTTGCATACAGGAAGCTCCCACAAGCAGCAATGTGATAATGACCCAGTAATCTGATTTAGTGATGTTGGTTGAGGGATAAATATCGACCAGGGCAACTGGGGGAACAACCATCCCCCCCACCAACACCCATTACTGGCTCTTCTTTGAAATAGGGCCATGGGATCCTCTACACCCACTGTAGGGCAGACAGGTTTTACATCTCATCTGAAAAACGACACATCTGTCTCAGTCCTACACTGAAGTAGTCAGCCTAGAATAAACCTGTGTTAACAGGTTTTAGAGTAAGAGATGCTGAGTGGGGAGGGGTATGAGGAGGAACCATTTTGATGCAGTGAGGAGTAATGCCTACAACTGATTGCTTATGAGGATGGTGGAAGGAGGGATGATTAATGATTTCTAAAGGGATCGGATAAGCACCTGAGGGAAATAAATGGGGACACAACAAGTGAATGGGACTGACTGGAGAGCTGGCATGGGACCAATGGGCTGAATGGCTTCCTTCTGTGCTTTAATGACTCTGTGGGTAGGATTTTCCCAACCCTGGAGAGGAAGGCAGGGGAAATAGCAGGGGGGCCATGTCAGGGTGGTTCCCACCTCATTCTCGCTTTCTGGGACAGGCAGCAATGAGGAGTGGGCTGCCCACTGCACAGTGCCTGATAGCCAATCTGCATATATAAGGCCCCAATTAAAGGTCATTTAGAGCATTTACAGGCATTTTTCCAACAGAGCAGAGGCTGCCAGCTTAATTCAGATGTCCTGCCTGTACAGTCCAGAGGGCCTTCAACGCCAGAGAATTCATGCCCTAAGGAGGGGGGTGGCAGCAGCAAACGCAGCTCAAAACACTGCTGATGGACTGGCTTCTCCTCTAAAGATGTCATTATTATCACTCCTTTAGGCATCTATTTCGAGGCACCCTTGCATTCTCCAACTGCCTCAGCAGTGCTCAGTTCTCTCAATGGGGATGCTGAGATTCTTAGGCTATCAGCTATTTGATTGGGACATCAGTAATAGTCCTTAATTGGACAGCAAGCATGGAGGCAGTCCCTCTGGGCAAATAGCTGCCCCTGGCTCTGGCTCTCAGCAAGCAGGAGCTCAGAACACTCAGTGGATCCTGTCATTGGGGTCTGGAAGCCCACTGAAGAATTCTGTCCTATGGCTCTCTCAATCTATGACATTCAGTTAAAGCAATTGAAATAAGTTATTCCTGTGTTTGCACAATCTACTATTGTTCTATTTGACTGGATTAATTAGATGTTTTTGAGTTAGTGCCTGTCAAAATTCCAGAATCACAGAATTGTTCTGGGACCGAAGGAGGCCACTCAGCCCTCATGTCTGCACCAGATCTCCAAATGAGCATCACGACTTAATGCCATTCTCCTGCTTTTTCCCCGTAACCCTGCACATTGTTTCTATTCAAATAGTCATCTATTGCCCTCGTGGATGCCTCAATTGAAGAGTAAATAAATGTTTGTACCTAATGCAGCTGCTGTACAGTGAGCCATCATAAAACCACAGTTCAGGCCCCCATCATTGACCAGGAAGGCAGGCAGTTCACTCAGGGATGGATTACACAGTCTTTCAATTCTCCTCTCACTGATTGATGCGAGTTCATGAACACTAATCGCCAGATAGTCAAGGGCCTGCAGGAGTTACAAGGAGACAAGCCACAAGTGTCAGTCTGTCCATTGTAGATGTGATCACAATTAGATTACAAACACTTCACGATTATTGGAAGCCATCTCTTCTGCTGATTAGATTACTTCCAAAACATTGGTCTACAAATGAGTGTCAACAACATTATCGGGTGTTTAAGAGGGGTTTTTAGTTAGTGAAGCACACAGTCTGCCTGCCCAGGAGTCTGTGTGTCAGACTGGCTGGTACTAACTCCAGGTGCAGGTGCTCATTCCCATCCCATCAGCCGACTGACCACTAAAACTGCTCCCAGGCCAAGGCTGGGTTTCCATCGGCATTGACAAAGGTTGTGGGAGGTGGGGGTGCAGAGGGGGAGAGGGGGGCGGTTCAGCAGGGTCACCCAGGTTGGAAGGAGTGAGAGACGGGGTGGGGGGAGGTGGAAGCAGAGCTCCAAATTTCCCGGGCGGCCTTGAAGATCTCCTTTCTCCACACCCCGAGGGTGTTACTGAGCAGGAAATCTGCTGTGGTCACCCCACTTAGTATCTGAGTGCCAGTGGGATCTTACATGTACCACTGGACCCAAATATCATATGTTAATGAGACTGCTTCCTGTGCTAGGCTGGACACCTCAGCCACCAGCAGTAAACAGTCCAATTAAATCCAGTGTGTGGGAATAGGGTGGGGAGAAATGGTCCCACTCAGTTTCAACTCCCAATCTGACTGGAGGACGCTAAAAAGCCCTTTAATGCATTTTCCTCTGTCTCAGCTATTTTAGTACAGGTTAATATTTTTGCGACAATGATAGGCTACAAAATACCATGTGAATGAGTTAAGTGTTTGATGGCTAATATTAGGACAATAATTTCTTGGTTCTCATTTCTGAAGTTTAAAAGCTTGCACACTGGGAAGATGGTTGTGACTGTTGGAGGTCAATCATCTCCGTTCCAGGACATCGCTGCAGGAGTTCCTCAGGGGAGTGTCCTAGGCCCAACCATCATCAGCTTGTCACACCACTTAGTATTTGAGTGCCAGTACCTTCCTTCCATCATCAGGTCAGAAGTGGGGATGCTCGCTGATGATTGCACAATGTTCAGCACCATTCACAACTCCTCAGATACTGAAGCAGTCCATGTCCAAATGCAGCAAGACCTGGACAATATCCAGGCTTGAGCCGACAAGTGGAAAGTAACATTCATGCCACAGAAGTATCAGGCAATGACCATCTCCAAGAAGAGAGAATTCAACCATCGCCCCTTGACGTTCAATGGCATTACCATCGTTGAATCCCCCACTAACATCAGCCTGGGGGTTACCGTTGACCAGAAACTGAACTGGACTAGCCATATAAATACTATGGCTACAAGAGCAGGTCAGAGGCTAGGAATCCTCTGGTGAGTAACCCACCTCCTGGCTCCCCAAAGCCTACCCACCATCTACAAGGCACAAGTCAGAAGTGTGATGGAATACTCCCCACTTGCCTGGATGAGTGCAGCTCCCACAACACTCAAGAAGCTTGGCACCATCCAGGAGAAAGCTGACTGCTTGATAGGCACCCCATCCACCAACCTAAACATCTACACCTCCACCATTGATAGTAGCAGCAGTGTGCACCATCTACAAGATGCACTGCAGCTACTCTCCAACAAGCCTCTTTCGACAGCACCTTTCAAACCCATGACCACTATCATTAGAAGGGCAAGGGCAGCAGATAGATGGGAACATCACCACCTGGAAGTTCCCCTCCAAGTCCCTCACCATCCTGACTTGGAAATATATCACCGTTTCTTCACTGTCGCTGGGTCAAAATCCTGGAATTCCCTCTCCAGCAGCACAGTGGGAGTAACTACACCACATGGACTGCTTAAGGACAATTAGGGATAGGCAACAAATGCCAGCCTAGTCAGCAACGCCCACATCCCATGAAATATTTTTAAGTATTCTTTAAACTTGGAAATTAGTTGCATATTCCTTCTTAACATATAATCAGAGAATGATTATTACAAAGAGATGAAGATATATAAGTCTTTAAATGAGTGAAGAACAATCAATTAATCGAGCTTGATATTTTAGTGACTCCGTCACTTGCATCTTTTTTGATGCTGGCATTCTCGTTCACTTAGAGTTGTTTTAAACCAGGACACTTCTGGACTAAATCATAAAATGTCCTTTGCAGACTGAACACTTACTTTAGCAGGGTATTCACCATGGAAATTCCCACCTGAAATAATTTCTCCCCTCTCTGCAAACACAATCTGAAAACTAATTAAGGGAAAAACATGTTCTGATTTTGAAGAATGTAAACAGGTTCACATTATAAATAAAGCTGAGTTAGGATACCAATATTAAAAAAAACTTCTTCCAACTGATTGGTTGACTGAAGGTTAGCTAGATGTGACAGTTCAGAGATCATTTTCTTTTTTTTACCCTGTGAAACTAAACATCTTCAAAATGGAAGAGACTGGAAAAATAGTTCGAAGCCACTTGTCAGGTTTTGTCTGATAATTATAATCTGAAATTAAAGATGCTCATCATTTGTGTTAACTGGCACATCGGAATGATTCGATTGCCCATCAGACAGTATCACAATCGGACTAAACCCAGTCTTTGGAATCCAGTCAGGGAAATCATCACTGAAGCCTCAACTTGTTAGAATTTCAAAGCAGAAATTGCTTGAATTTCTATTCTTCTAATCACCCAATCACTGTAATATTTACAATTAAGTTTTTTAGATGCTTGTCAGTCTAAGCATCCAATTTTAAATGGAAACAGAAAATGCTGGAAAAACTCAGCAGGTCTAACAGCATCTGTGGAGAGACAGAGTTAATGTTTCGAGTCTGTATGACCCCTCTACAGGTTCAAAACGTTAACTCTGTTTCTCTCTCCACAGATGCTGTCAGACCTGCTGAATTTTTCCTGCATTTTCTGTTTCCATTTCAGATTTCCAGCATCCACAGTATTTTGTTTTTATCTCAGTGTCCAATTTTAAAATCTTCCTCAACTAATATGTCTAAAATAAATAGCAGAAAGCAAAACTGGCATTTATATAATGCCTTTCATGACCTCAGAATGTCTGAAAATACTTTACCACCAGTGAATTACTTTTAAACATAATCAGTGTTGTAATGTAGAAAAACTGGCAGCCAATTTGCATACAGCTAAATCCCTAACATCAAGAAATCATTAGAAAATCTGTTCTTGTGATGTTGGTTAAGGGATAAATGTTGGTCAGGATACTGGGAGAATTCTCCTGCTGTTCTTCCAGTGGTGTCATCGGGTTTTTTTTTAGTCCACCTTAGAGACCTTGCTTAAATGTCTCATCCAAAAGATGTATCTCTGACAATGCAGCATTCCCTCAGTGCTGTACCACAGCGTCAGCCTGGATTTTGCACTCCAGTCTCTGGAGTGGGTCTTAAACCCATGACCTTCAGTGATTCAGAAGTAAAAGTGCTATCAGCTGCCACAGCTGATGCCTAAATAAACGTTGGGGGCATAAATGAACGGTGCACTTGCTGCCTTTATGTTACTGTTAATTAATTTTATTGTTTATTCACTGAATATGCTGAGATCATTCTGAGGGTGCAGCAGACCTGTTATTGCACTGAAGTTAGCCTCACAAAAGGATACTGGGTTATCAGTAACACTGTTCATTTCAGTCACCAAAATAGTCTTCACAAATGCAATTGTGTCATTGACCACACCATGGACCTGGAAGAGAGAAAACTCATATCAGGAGAAATGTGCAATTTATCGAAACCTGGACATTTGGCCACTTGGTTTACAGTGATTAGACTAGAATAAGGAATAAATACAAATCTCTCGTAATGTTAGTGCTTTGTGATACCTACCTGTGGGCAGCAGCATAGGGTGTAGGGATCCTGAACGCGTTCACAGAGTCTGTGGCTTCCTGTGAAAGTTTCACACGGTTACAAGGTTAGAGTCCCACAGACCTTTCAAACAGCGGGTAACTTGTTACAAGACCAATGCTTTACCTGCGATTTCAGACGGATGAACATCAGAATGCAAGAGTGACCGCAAACGAGCGGCTACTTTTACCTGGCCCGGATGAGGTCGGAGATCGTGGATATCTGTTTAATGTACAAGATAACAGCACTGTGTTAACCACTAGTCAAAGGCTCAAAGGAACATAGGAGCAGGAGAAGGCCATTCAACCCATTGAGCCTGCTCTGCCATTCAATACAATCATGGCTGATAATCCCCTTCAATGCCTTTCTCCCCCATGCGATGTTCAAGCCCCTTAAGCTGATCATTCAAATAGGGTTGTAATGTGTGACTAAATGTATTCCTGGAGGTTTCATCACATGACTTGCCCCCCATGCTCCAGCCATTAGTTGGCCAACACATCCATCATTGTGACGTACTACCTTCCTATGTCAATTGGAAAGCAAAAAGACTCATTACCCAATTGGATGAGACTTGACTGTCAGCCAAACAGCCCTTCCCCGCACCCCCCTTCCCCCGCCCCGCCCCCCCCCCCCACCCCCCCCCTCCTCCTGCCCCGGCTATTTTCAATATTTTTATATCTGGTGAGGAGATCTGGTGAGGAGAAAAGTTCAAAGAAAATGACAAAAATAAAAACAACCTCAGACACTAAGATTGTCTCAATGATTTTTCTCCAGGGTTGCACACAGCAGTGTCCTGGAGATTGATCCTCAACTTCTGGAGGCTCCAGGCCAATCCTGGAGGGTTGGCAACCCTACATTCAAAGCATCAGGAGACCTTCACTTCAGTAGAACAGTCTGCATAGAGACTGTATAACATGTTACTCACCACTGTCAAAGGCTCTGGTTGTGCCTTTCAGAACCTCCAGTGTAAGAGCTGCTATAATGTCTGCCTGCCGGGCTATCGCTGTTGCTCTCTCCACTGCCTCAGCCCCCAGCGATGTGATCATCTGAGTCCCATTGATCAGGGCCAGTCCCTAAACATGAATCACCAATTGAATTAGATGGAAAATCATTTCAATAAACATCTAACAGAATAACTGAGTCATAACTCCACACTTAAAACACAAATCTGTAGAAATGATCACTTGACCCTGAGATATCTGTAAACGTTTCCAAATGCTTTATTTATGGAGAGAGCAGTGGGCAGAGTGTAACCCTCGTTGACCAGCTTGTACAGCTAAACAGATGAGATAACCAATACGTGCCATAAACTATCAATTCATTCAGTAAATAAAGTGATTTGGTAACTATAGTAACCTACAATATGGCCAATCGCAGAAAAGAAAGCAATTTGCATTTTTAAGCTTTAAATCAACATCAAATAATTTGGCGAGACTCGTCATTATTTTAAACAAGGAGAACTCTTACAGAGCTGCAGTATGTGCTGGCTCTTATACATCTCTTCAACAAATCATATGACAGTGAACAACCAGCCTTTAAGCAAAAATAATGATTGAAAATAAAGAACTGTCAGAGGTACAGTAAATAGATCATGCTTTTGCTTCTTGAGATATGAGTTAGTAATACCTAGAAATTTGTTCACGTTGTTTAAATCCCATTTTATAGAGAAAAACAATGTACTGTTTTATTACCTCTTTAGCTTTGAGTGAAATCGGCTGGAGACCATGAGCTTGCAAAACCTGATGAAGTGAGTTAGAGTTACTTGTCTGGACAGTATCACCATCATATTGTACAGAATCAGGGAATCACATCTTCTTCAGTTTGCTGCCAAAAGGCAGGTCTGACCCACAGTGCCACCATGGGTAGGTGAGTCAGGTCCCTAATCCACCACAGACAAAGCAGGGATCAAACCCCGTATCATTGGCACCATTCTGACCCACACCAGCTGTCCTCCCAAGGAGGAGGAGTTGCTGTGGCAACATACACTTAAACATGCATGTTGTAGTCTGGATCTATGAACGGTGATGGTAGAGGCTCCAATGTTATTCCCATCACACAGCTGACCAGGAATCTCTGCCACTCTTACCGTCTGCATGTGTTGGAAGGTTTTGCAGGTTGATACTCAACCAGTTTGACCACGTTATGAATGTACTGTCCTTGGCCAAAAAGTCCCAGAGAGGGACTTGAACCCAGAGCTTCTGCTTCAGAGGCAGCAACACTACCCACTGTGCCACAAGACCTCACTTTAGGATCACATAGAATCATATAACAACAACATTTTGAATTTACATAGCACCTTTAAGGTAATAAAACATCCCAATGCAATTCACAAAGGCATTATAAAACACAATAAGACACTGGGCCAGATAAGGAGACATTAGGTCAAATGACCAAAAGTTTGATCAAAGAAGTAGGTTTTAAGTAATGTTTTAGTGAGGAACAGAGGCAGAGAGTCTTTGGGAGGGAATTCCAGAGCTTAGGGTCTAGGCAACTAAAGGCATCGTGACCAAGGCTGGAGTACAGATAATTAAAATCAGGAACGCTCAAGAGGCCAGGATCAGAGGAAGACAGATATCTCAAAGGTTTGTGGGGCTGGAAGAGATTACAGAGATAGGGAAGGAATGAGGCCATGGAGGGATTTGAAAACAAGGACAAAACCTTTAAACTGGGAGTCAGTATGGGTCAGCGAGCACAGTGGGCATGGGTGAACAGCATTTGACATAAGTTAGGACATGGGCAGCAGAGTTTTGGATCACCTCAAGTTTATGGAGGGCAGAATATGGGTGACCAGCCAGGAATGTGTTGGGCGAGTTGAGTCTGGAGGTAAGGAAGGCATGGATGAGGGTTACAGCAGGAGAGGAGCTGAGTCCGGTGATGGAAATAGGTGATATCAGTGAGAGTGCAGATATGTGTTTGAAAGCTCATCTCAAGGTCAAATATGACACCCAAGTTGTACACAGTCAGGAACACCCTCAGACAGTTGTAAGGGAGATGATGGAGTTGATGGTGGGGGACCATAGACAATGGCTTCAGTTCAATGTTTAGTTGGAGGAATCCTTTTCTCATCCAGTACTGGATGTCGGATAAGCAGTCTGACAATTTTGAGCCAGTGGAGGTGTCGAAAGATCTGGGTAATGTCAGCGTAAATGTAGAAATCAATGACATTTTTTCAGATTTTGTCATTGAGAGGCAGCGTGTAGATGAGAATTAGGAGGGTCTAAGGCTAGATCCCTGGGGAACACCAGAAGTAACTGCAGGAATGGAAAAAGAAGCCATTGATGGCAATTCTCTGGCTATGATTAGATATGAATGGAACCAGGCGAGTGCAGTCCCATCCAGCTGGATGACAGTGGAGAGAAATTAGAGCATGATGGTGTGGTCAACTGTGCCAAAGGCTACAGACAGGTCGAGAAGGAAAGGGGGACAAGTTTACCTTTGTCACAGTCAAGTACGCTGTCATTTGTGACTTTAACGAGAGATATATTGGTAATGTGGCAGGGGCAGGAGTCTGATTTGAGAGATTCAAGCAAGGAGTTCAGGAAAAGATAGGTACAGATTTGGGAAACAACAACATATTAAAGGACTTTGAAGATGAAAGGGAGGTTGGAGTTGGGGCAGTAATTTGTAAGGATGGAGAGGTCAAGGATTGGTTTTTTATAGGATAATCACATAGAATCAGAGAATTACATAAGATAATACACCATACAGGATCACAGACCATACAGGATCACAGGCCATACAGATCACAGGCCTTACAGCACAGAAAGCAGCCATTCAGCCCACTGTGTCTGTTCAAAAAAAAAAGTTTTAATTGGTTGAAATCCTCATAAAAAACAGTGAGCAGGAATTACAGGCAACTTACATATTTGGCATCAGCCCAGCCACTTTTTGGTGACCACATTTTGCCTTCACCCATCAGTCCCAGGGCAAGATGAGCAAGCGGGGCAAGATCTCCACTCGCCCCAACTGTTCCCTTCTCTGGGATGTAGGAGAGGCAGGAAGCTACAAGTGGGAATGTAGAGTAAAGGTTAATAGTTATGTTAATTAGACAACGATGTTAGCAGTGACGTAAGCATGATATCAGAGTCAAATGACCAAGAGACTCCAAGGGAGCAAGATGCAGAACAGCCTGTGTCCAGAGAGTAATGTACTTACCACGAGGTTTTGTAATTGTTGTAAATAAATAGTTTTAAGAAAAACCAAATAGAGGCAATGTGCAAGTCACTCATAGAGAAAGAGAAACCTCATCAAGCCAGAAGACAACACAGGTAAAGGGAAACAAGTCAAGCCAGGGAAAGAGAGAGAGAGAGAGAGAGAGAAAGCGGAGCAGGATCACAGATTGATATAACATAGGGCAGAATTTTAATGGGCCCCAGAGTAGCAGGAATGGAGGTAGGAACCACACTCAGATGTCTTCCAGATTCAGTCCCAATAATGGGGATGTTTCCAATGGCGGGAACAATGGAAGCTTAGCTGCCATGGAAATGGGCAGTAATTTCAATGATTAATGATCCAATTAAGGGCCATTTTCCTGGGCCATTGACATTTTTCCAATGGTGGAGTGGCCCGTTCTGCTCCATGGAGAGCCTGCCAGTTGCATGGAAGGAGGACGGGCATAAGAGTTAGAGGCTCCTGGCACAGGGTGGGGGCCACCAGCAAATGACACCCTGCAACCCCAGAACTGCCAAGGGAGGGATTTCCCCTCTGTTCTCTTAGCAGGTTTGGCCCACCTAAGGATATATTTAATGCTCACTTTCCAAGGACCTCTCAAATGTGCCCCCCGATCTCCTCACTGCCTCAGCAGCGCCCACCTCTCTTAGTGACACTGCCAAGTCTCTAGTGCTCCTGCCCTCTGATTGGCCATGAAAGGCCCGTTTGCTCTCCTTAATTGCACCCACATTCCCAGCAATATTGCAGAGTAAAGTCCTGCCTCCTGCCTGAATGTGACAGCCACTCAGAAACCACCTCAATGGTAGGACCTCCTCCATTTTGGCAAGATTTTACCCATATCCTTTCATTAAATCAATAATATTTGTAATATATCTTGCATATAGGACACAGTAAGGTACAAAGTAAGGTGGCATTACCATTAAATGCTTGGATCATTTGACTGAAGGTCTCTAAGGAGATTCCGCTGTAACCCTTGGCAAGAACATTGATCCTGAGGGCCAGCAGCATACGGGACCTCTCTGGTGACAAGGGATCCCCAACACCTGCAGGAGAAACATCAGGCAAAAAACACAGATTCATCTTCTAGTTCTTAAACAAGTTCATAGGAACATAGGGCTTAAAAACAGGAATAGGCCATTTGGCCCTTCAGGCCTGCTCTGCCATTCAATAAGAACATGACTGACCTGATACTGGCCTCAGTGCCACTTTCCTGTCTGCTGCCTCATTATGTGTTCTTGTCTGAGAGACCAGACATCCATTAAAGTTTGAAAATACCTGAGTCCCAGAGAAAACATTGTTTTTTTTAAACACATATAGGGTTCATTGGTTCTATACCGTGCGTAGTGGGTGATTGGACATGGAAGTTCCATAGTTGGCATGGGGAGCATAAGGGGCATAGGGGGTGGGCAGGGGGCATACCTTGGCATGGGAGGCATGAGAAGGACCTTTTGAACTTATCTTTTCATAGGTTCTCTCGTGCAGACACTTCTGAGGGGCCATAAACCATGACTCATTGAAAACCTGGTCTTACTCCATGAACCAAGAGGACAAGGGACGTACCTATCCCCACAATGGAGCCGTTCAGGTCGGGAATGCAGTGTGTGGGCTCCTGATCTGAACAACCCGTGCCCTTTAATGGTACTCCTGAAAATCAGGTGGCCCAGAAATGGGGTCATCATGACTTGGTAAAAACCCAGGCCCTTGACATTGGATTGGTTACAGACTAATTGGCAGAGATTGATTGGTGTGATTATCAACAACTCCATTTGTATTAACCAGGCTTCCAGGAGTGGTGGCAGAGGAGCTAGATGGAGTTTGGTCTTTCTCATCTAGAAATTCCAGTGTTTGAATTTAATAGTCATTATTTGCTTTGTAACCCTCCATTTAAATAACATGGACAGATTTTGCTTTTATCAGAGCTATTTTAACTAAATGTTCACTACATCGCTTGACAACTTTCAGTTTCTTTGTTAATAATATGTTGAAGCAGTGAGGGAAAAGCCAAATTTAGAAGCAAAGAAAAGGACAGCTCTCAAGTGCAGTGGTTAGCAAAGTGCTGGATAATGAAAATAGCAAAAGGCATTATTTCTCTCACCCACGGCTGTGGAGCGTACAACATTTTCCTGCAGCTCCCTGTGAAAACAGAAGGCTTCATAATCAAGGGGGCAATGGAAAGTTATATCAAACAGAAAGACATTAAATTGTACTCACTTGAGATTATCACGAGGGATAACTGTCCTGGCAAATTTCCCAAAACCAGTGTTTATTCCATACACCACTGTAAAACATAACATCATGGTGATGGTATCCATCAGACAGACATGTTGGTTTTAAAGTTGCTTCATTAAATTTGTTAATTATATGACAATTCTGCACACTGGATTGTAGAATATGAATTCAAATTCAAATAAAGTTCCTGCATTTTTTGCACACAAATTTTTAGATAAAATAATATGTGACCTTGGTTTTCATTGATGACTTTTTCTACGAGGTCCCTTGATTTGTTGACCCTCCTTTCAGCTTCTGGGGTAAGCTAAAAAAATCACAGGGACTTGCGTAATGTCACACTGTTGTATGTTTTTGCACAATTGTATTTCACTTGAAATGGGAGTGGATATTTCCCTCACCTTGATTTCATAGGTTCCATCACCAAGCTGGAGGAGCTGTTCTGTTGTTAAACTATTTCCATCCAAGTAAATGTACTATATAAGGGAGGAAATATCACTCAGAAGATGAACTAGAATCTGTTGTTGTAGACAATTTATTATTTTTCCAGATTTGTCTTCATTAGAATTATCCATTCACAATTATTTAATCTAAATTAACAGTCATTTATGAAATATCACTGTTTTAATCACAAAAAGACACATACTTAAAGGGAGAATTTGAATTCCTAACTCCCCTCACTCACCTGCTGAGCCTCTTGATGTTTTCTGTATTTAATTATTAAGAATGTATATGATAAAATTATTGCTGTAGCTACTTACAATCTATATTAATGACTTAGACAGAGACCAAGAATACTGTGTCTAAGTACAAAGCTGTAGAGCAGGAAATAAGAATCTGCAAAGATTAAGTGAATGGACAACAAGATGGCAGATGGGATATAATGGGGGAAGTGAGGTTATTCACTTTGATAGTAAGGATAGAAAAAGTAGAATATTATTTAAAAGCATGAAACTTGTAAATGTTGATGTTCAGAGAGTCTTGGGTGTACTGGTACAAGGAACAGTGAAAGTTAACATGCAGGTACAGCAAGCAATTAGGAAGGCAAATGGCATGTTAGCCTTTATTGCAAGGGGATTGGAGTACATGAATAAGGAAGTCTTGCTACAGTTGCACAGGGTTTTGCTAAGACCAAACATGGAATACTGTGTGCAGTTTTAGCCTTCGCATCAATGCTTGCATTGGAAGAGGTACAGTGAAGGTTCAATAGACTGATTCCTGGGATGAGAGGGATTTCCTCTGATGTGCATTTGTTCTATTCTCTCTAGAGTGCACAAGAATGAGAGGTGATCTCATGGAAACATACAAGATTCTGAAGGGCAACAAAAAATGCTGAAAAATCTCAACAGGTCTGGCAGCTTCTGTGGAGAGAGAAATAGAGTTAACATTTTGAGTCCAATATGACTCTTCTTTAGAACTGAAGAAAGGCAGAAAAGTAATGGGTTTTATACTGTTGAAAAAGGGGCAGGTAGAACAATTCTGCCTTCACCCCTTCCCCTCTTACCGTCCCAGAACCTTAATAGGGTTCCCGTTCCATACCACCAGCCTCCACATTCAAAGGATCATCCTCCACCATTTCTGCAAACTCCAGTGTGATGCCACCACCAAACACATCTTCCCCTCAACATTCCCTCTGTGACACCCTGGTCCACTCCTCTATCACCCCCAACACCTCCCCATGCAATTAATTGCAGGAGGTGTAATACCTGCCCCTTTACCTCCTCCCTCCTCACCGTCCAAGGCCTCAAACACTCTTTTCAGGTGAAGCAGTGATTCACTCGCATCTCCTTCAATTTGGTCTGCTGCATTCGCTGCTCCCAGTGCGGTCTCCTCTACATTGGAGAGACCAAATGCAGACTGAGTGACCGTACCCTCATTCAGTCCACAAGCATGATCCTGATCTTCCTGTCACTTGCCATTTCAATTTACCATCCTGCTCTCATGCCCACTTTTCTGTCCTCAGGCTGCTACAATGTTCCAGTGAAGCCCAACGCAAACTGGAGGAACAGCACTTCATCTTCCGATTAGACACTTCCAGGCTTAACATTGAGTTTAACAACTTCAGACCATGAACTCTGTCCTCCATTTTGATTTTCTTTTTGCCAAGTGCCAGTCTGTATCATGCTTTCATGTTTTGCTTTCTCACAGAGCTATCCTTCATTCTGCCATTAATACTTACTCTGACTAATGCTTTGTTTCTTTACAACAACCAGTCCCATTACCTTTGCCTTTTGTTCCATGACATTTTTGTCTTTTAACCTAACCCACCCTGTAACCCATCCCTGACCTTCCCTTTTGTTCAACACGACCCACCTCTTTCAACTGCAGAAAACCCATCACATTTTTACCTCTCTTTAGTTCTGAAGAAAAGTCATAGGGACACGAAGCATTAATTGTTTCACTATCGCTGCTGCCAGACCTGATGAGGTTTTCCAGCACTTTGTTTTTATTTCAGATTTCCAACATCTGCAGTATTTTGCTTTTATTTTATTAAGATTATGAAAGGGCTTGACAGGGGAGACATACTGAGAGGCTTTTATCTCTGGCTAGGGAATCTAGAATATGGGAGCACAGTTTCTGGTTATGGGGCTAATCATTTAGGACTGAGGTGAGGAGAAATTTCTTAACTTGGGAATCTTTGGAATTCTCTAGCCCAGTGGTTGTGGATGCTCCGTCACTGAATGTATTTAAGGCTGCGATAGGCAGATTTTTGATCTCTCAGGGAATCGAGGAATATGGAGAGCAGGAAAATGGAGTTAAAACAGAAGGGTCAGCCATGATTGTGTTGAATGTTGGAGCAGGCTCAAAATTATGTATCATTTGCAACCACGTGTTAATCAAATATGGAAGGGTTGCAAAAACGAATGCATGGAATTTGACCAAAGGTCAGACTGCTGGAGGTAGAGGATCATCTTCCGGGTTTGGTGTTATGGGTGAGAGGCTGAGCGGGAGCGGGCATGGGTGGGTGCGCAGCTGATTGCCACCCGCGATCGGCTGCGTGCCGCCATTTTACGTGGGTGAGCCAATTAAGGCCCACCCAGTGTGACATGCGCCCGGAAGTGCTCAGTGCTCCCTGTACAGGAGGGGGTAGGAGGCTGAGTCAAGGCCTATGAGTGCAAAAGAGTGCAGAAATCTTCCTGAGGCACAGAGCTGCCTCAAGGAGTTTAACTTCATTATTAAAAATTTAAATAAAGAAAAAAAACATTTCAGACATGTCCCCTCATGTGACAGTGTCATGTGAGCTGGGACATGTCAATGAATTTTAATGAAAAAATTGATTTGATTTATAAATCTTTCATGAAACCTCATTCTGCCTGTGGTTGAGGTTTCATGATAAATGCGAAGGCCGCCTGGGCTCTTCGCCTGCCCACCAACCTTAAGGCTGGATGGGCAGCTCTGTTAATCCTTTTAATTAGTTTTTAAATGGCCTCAATAGGCTTTTGACAGTTCAGCAGGTGCGCAGCCAACTCCAGTGTGTGCCCGCCAAACTGAGAATCAGAATGACACGTGGTGTCATCAGGAAGCAAGGCCAACATCACCACGTGTCATTTTACGCATCAGCAAGTGGGACCTGCCCCCACACACTGACCCGAAGATTCTGGCCATGACATTACTGCAGTGCAAACTGTGCTCATCCTGATTGAGGAGACCCCGGGTTACCTTTTACCTCAATGAACATAGTAACCAATGTTACAAACTTACACAAGTACCTTTAAGTGGCAAGACAGGTTGAAAATGCTGTTAAAAGAGCATATGTGATCCTTGGCATTATTAATACAGGAACAGAGGCGATGGTGTAGTGATATTGTAGCTGGACTAGTAATCCGGGTAATGCTCTGGGGGCCCAGTTTCGAATTTTGCCATGGCAGATGGTTGAATTTGAATTCAATAAAAATATGGAATTAAAAGTCTCATGATAAACCCATCGTCGATTGACAACCATTGAAAAAACCCACCTGGTTCACAAATGGGAAACAAGGAAAGGTCTGGCCTGGTCTGGTTGTGACTCAGACTCTGAAATGCCCTTTTCAAACTGCTACAAAGCCTTAAAAAAGGAATGAAACCAGACATCCTGGCATAGACCTAGGCACTGGAAACAACAACAGTAAACTCAGCCCTGTTGACCTTGCATCTGGGGGCTAGTGCCAAAATTGGGAGAGCTATCTCACAGACTAATCAAGCAATAGCCTGACATAGTCATCCACATGCAATCATATCTGACAGATAATGTCCCAGACACCTCCATCACCATCCCTGGGTACGTCTATCCCACTGGCAGGACAGGCCAGCAGAGGTGGTGGCACACTATGGTATTAAGTCAGGAGTTGCCCTGGGAGTCCTCAACATTGACTCCGGACCCCATAAGTCTCATGGCATCAGATCAAACATGGGCAAGGAAACATCCTGCTGATTACCACATACCACCCCCCCCCCCTCAGCTGATGAATCAGCGCTCCTCCATGTTGAACAGAATGTACTCTGTTGGGGGACTTCAATGTCCATCACCAGGAGCAGCTCGGTAGCACCACTACTGACCAAGTTGTCTGAGTCTTAAAGGACATAGCTGCTAGACTGGGTCTGCAGCAGGTGTTGAGGGAACCAACAAGAGGGAAAAAGATACTTGACCTCATCCTCACCAACCTGCCTCCTGCAGGTCCATGACAATATCAGTAGGAATAACCAAGACACAGTCGTTGTGGAAATGAAGTCCCGCCTTCACATTGAGGATACTCTCCATGTGTTGTGTCCATGAATTGCTCGGTTATGTCCTGTACATCACACTAAAAGGGATAGATTTTGAATAGATCTAGCAACTCAAGACTGGGCATCTATGAAGCACTGTGGGCCATCAGCAGCAGCAGAATTGTACTCAAACGCAATCTGTAATCTCATGGCCTGGCATATCCCCCACTCTACCATTACCATCAAGCCAGGGGATCAACCCTGGTTCAATGAAGAGTGCAGGAAGGCATGTCAGGAGCAGCACCAGGCATACCTAAAAATGAGGTGTCAACCTGGTGAAGCTACAACACAGGACTACTTGCATGCCAAACAGCATAAGCAGCAAGTGATGGACAGAGCTAAGTGATCCCACAACCAGCAGATCAGACCTAAGCTCTGCAGTGCTGCCACATCCAGTCGTGAATGGTGGTGGACAATTAAACAACTCTCTGAAAGAGGAGGCTCTACAAATATCCCCATCCTCAATGATGGAGGAGCCCAGCATATCAGTGCAATAAATAAGGCTAAAGCATTTGCAACAATCTTCAGCCAGAAGTGATGAATGGACGATCCATCTCAGCCTTCTCTGGAGGTCCCCAGCATCACAGATGCCAGTCTTCAGCCAATTTGATTGACTCCACGTGATGTCAAGAAATGGCAGGGAGCACTGGATACTGCAAATGCTATGGGCCCTGACAATATTCCAGCAACAGTACTGAAGACTTGTGCTCCAGAACTTGCCGCGCCCCTAGCCAAGTTGTGTATAGCTACAACACTGGCATCTACCCGGCTATGTGGAAAATTGCTCAAGTATCTCCTGTACGTAAAAAGCAGGACAAATCCAATCTGGTTAATTATCACCCATCAGTCTGGTCTCCATCATCAATAAAGTGATATTTAAAAGATTTAAAAGATTATCAATAAAGTGATGGAAGGTGCCATCAACAGTGCTACCAAGCAGCACTTGCTTAGCACTATATTGCACGCTTACGCCCAGTTTGGGTTCCACCAGGGCCACTCAGCTCCTGCCCTCGTTACAGCCTTGGTTCAAACATGAGCAAAAGACCTGAACTCCTGAGGTGAAGTGAGAGTGACTGCCCTTGACATCAAGGCAGCATTTAACCAAGTGTGGCATCAAGGAGCCCTAGCAAAACTGGAGTCAATGGGAATCAGGGGGAAAACTCGCCACTGGTTGGAGTCATAATTAGCATGAAGGAAGATGGTTGTGGTTGTTGGGGGTCAGTCATCTCAGTTTCAGGACATCACTGCAGGAGTTCCTCAGGGTAATGTCCTCGGACCAACCATCTTCAGCTGCTTCATCAGTGACCTTCCTTCCAACATAAGGTCAGAAGTGGGGATGTTCACTGATAATTGCACAATGTTCAGCACCATTTGCGACTCCTCAGATACAGATGCAGTCCATGTCCAAATGCAGCAAGATCTGGACAATATCCAGGCTTAAGCTGGCAAGTGGCAAGTAACATTCATACCATACAAGTGTCAGGCACTGACCATTTCCAATAAAAGAGAATCTAACCATCGACCCTTGATGTTCAATGGCATTACCATCACTGAGTCCCCCACTATCAACATCTTTGGGGTTACCATTACCCAGAAACTGAACTAGGCTAGCCATGTAAATACTATGGCTACAACAGCAGGTCAGAGCCTAGGAATCCTGCGACGAGTAACTCACCTCCTGACTCCCCAAAGCCTGTCCACCATCTACAAGGTACAAGTCAGGAGTGTGATGGAATACTCCCCACTTGCCTGGATGAGTGCAGCTCCCACAACACTCAAGAAGCTTGACACCATCCAGGACAAAGCAGCCTGCTTGATTGGCACCAGATGTATATGATTATGAGAATTTCAATAACATTAGAAAAATGAATTCCTTAAAAATGAGCACACTTAGCAAAAACAGAATTCTGTAGCAATCAATGTGAAATGCAACTTCTGAAAAACAAGAGCAAAGAAAAGCAAGTTGACCTAGTGCAGAATCAAGGAGCTTAACTGTGAAATATCTGGAGGAGTTCCCTGACTGTTCATGATAAACCCAATAGAAAGGATACAGAGAGGCCATGTCAGATTCCACTGGCTCAAGTTTCACTTCTTCCCCTTGGATAACTATAACAGAGAATTTCAGAATACCACAATTAATTTTGCTAAACGTCTTTGGGAGAAAAGCTGTAGTTGCTTTTTATCTGAGAAAATAAATGGAATTTGCAAATGTCAAAACTGATCTTTATTCTGAGCTGGTGACTGAAAGCAAAACATTGACTTTTATTGTGTCTGGTAATTTCTAACCAATCTGGATAAAATAATTGTTTTCCAGGACATCCCTGATCTAATAGACCCAGTCCCTGACACCGTCTCACTGAGAACTTGATGTCATCTACACAATCCAGGTCACCACTTCATACTTCATTCCTCAGGTAGCGTCTCAGAACTTCCTGTCCCAACCATTGAATATTAAAGGAAGGGTCTTTACAGGGAATAGTCAGCCATTCCTCCCTCACATGCACAGTGAAACAAAGAATTTCTAAAAAGATGGTCAGAGTCCCTGGAAAGGATCTCCAAGCATATACCTTCTTCAACTAGAATTTATAAATCTGCTGTCAGTGAGTAGATATAGTCCATTAAAAATTGCCAGTCTTTGCTGTAAAATCTAAATCTTTGTTCATTCACTTCAAATATCCATTCCCACTTAACCTGCCACCAGCTGTTGGAACAAATCAGTGAAGGAATTAGTTTGGTTTTAGTAAATTAACACCTAATGTATTATATTTTGGGTGTCATTGAAAATGGTCAAAGCTGACACAGATTCAGATGAAACAAGCAGATGTCTTATGGCTGCCTCTGATCAGAGGTTACCCAGTGAGGGTCTATAATGCTGGGGTGTGTGAGCGCTGATGGATTGTACTCTGTGGAGTATAATGGATTAAGAGTTATGGTAAAGAGTTAGTGATGTGTTTCATGATGTAACAGTGGCATCAGCAGTCAGATTCTAGAGACTCTGTAGAGCAGATGGAATAGTCTGCACTCAAGAGAGATGTGCCTACCTAGTAGCTCATCATGTATATAGTGCAAATAAAGCAGTTTGAAGTAACCCACCTGAGTTAGAACCCAAGTCGGCTACGTGCCTGCCGAACTGTCAAAGGCTTGTTAAGGCCATTAATTAACTAATTAAGGTTATTGAGAAAGCTGCCAGTCCAACCTTAAGGTTGGCAGGCAGGTGAAGAGCCCAGGCGGCCTTTGTATTTTTCATGGAACCTCATCCACGGGCGGGATGAGGTTTCATGAAGGGTTTATAAATTAAATTAATTTTTTCATTAAAGTTCATTGACATGTCCCAGCTCATATGACACTGTCATATGAGGGGACATGTCTTAAATTTTTTTTGTTTCTTTATTAAAATTTTTAAAACTTAAAATTTATCTCCCTGAGGTACCTCTGTGCTCAGGGAGATTTCTGAGCTCTTTCATGTGCACATGCATGAAAGAGCGCACTCCCAACTCAGAGAACCCCTCCCCCACCAGCACAGGGAGTGCACAGCGCTTCCAGGCGCACATCACTCTGGGTTGGCCTTAATTGGCCAGCCCATGTAAAATGGCGATGTAGGTCCTAATCAGTGGCGCCAATCGGGTCTGCGCCTGCCCCCGCCCAACCACCCCCTCCCCCCCACCTTCCCCCCCCCACCCCCAATGGGGGGGAGGATTCTCTCCTATATTTCTAGCTAGCTTTCTCTCATACTGTATTTTCTCCTTCCTTATCAATCTTTTGGTTATTCTTTGCTGTTTTTTTAATATTCTGTCCAATCTTCTGTCCTGCCACCCATCTTTGCACAATTATAAGCTTTTTCTTTAAATTTGATACTATCTTTATTATTTAAGGTAACCACGGATGGTGGGTCCTCCAGTTGGAATTTTTCTTTCTCGTTGGAATGCATCTATTCTGTGTATTCTGAAATATCCCTTTAAATATCTGCCACTGCATCTCTTAACCTTATCCCTTAACTTAATTTTCCAGTTCACTTTAGCTAGCTGTGTTTTCATACCCTCATAATTGCCCTTAATTAAGTTTAAAATACTAGGCCGGTATTTTCCAGCCCTGCCGAAAGTCAATGTACTTTTGGTGGCCCGCCATGTCTCCTGCCATGGTGGGGCTGAAAAATCCCAGCTCTAGTCTTGGGCCCACTCTTCTCTCCCTCAAAGTGAAAGTCAAATTCAATCATATTATGACCATTGCTACCTAGGGGCACTTTCAATGAGATAATTAATTAATCCTATCTTGTTGCAAAATATCAGGTCTAGTATAGCCTGCACTCTGGTTGGCTCTAGAACATGCTGGTCTAAGAAACTATCCTGAAAACATTTTATGAACTCCTCATCTAGGCCACCTTTGTCCATCTGATTTTTCCAGTCTACATGCAGATTAAAATCCCCCTTGATTATCGCCGTACCTTTCTGACAAGCTCCCATTATTCTTCCTTTATAAGCTGTCCTACTGTATGGGTTACTGTTAGGGGACCTGTACACCACTCCCACAAGTGATTTCTTGCCTTTATCATTTCTCATCTCTACCCAAACCATTTCTACATCTTGGTTTCCTGAATTTAGGTCAGCCCTCTCTAATCTGCTATAACCATCATTAATTAACAAAGCCACTCCTCTACCTTTTCCTAGCTTCCTGCCCTTTCTAAATGTCATGTATCCTTCAATGTTCAGGTCTCAATCTATGTCATCCTGCAGCCATGTCTCTGTAATGGCTATCAGATTGTACTTATTTGTTTTGAATGCTAATTGCATTCAGATACAGAGCCTTAGGTTTTGTCCTGTTATTATTTTGTATCCTCTTGCCTTATCTGTTGGTTTATTCTTAGACTTGTACTCGCTGTCCCTTCCTGTCATGGTCTCTTTATCACTTCCTACATTAATACCTTCTTTTCTTACCCTGTCCCTATTCTTTGATATACCGCACATTCCCACATTTGATCTCTTGCCCCACTATTTAGTTTAAAACCTTTTCTACTTCCCTAGTTTTGCAATTCGCAAGAATGCTGGTTCCAGCGTGGTTCAGGTGTAGACCATCCCAATGGTACAGCCCTCACTTTCCCTGGTACTGGTTTCAATGCCCCACAAACAGGAATCCACTTGTACCACACCAGTCATTCAGGCCTCTATTCATGTCTCTAGTCTTATTTGTCCTATGCTGATTTTTACATGGCTCAGGCAATAATCCAGAGATTATTACCTTTGAGGTTGTGCTTCTTAATTTGGTGCCTAGCTCATCATACTGACTATGCAGAGCCTCTTTCCTTGTTCTACCTATGTCATTGGTACCTACATAGATCACGATGACTGGATCCTCCCCCTCCCACTGCATGTGCCTCTCCAGCCCTGAGCAGGTGTCCCAAACTCCGGCACCAGGCACAAAACACAGCCTTCTGGACTCTCGCTCTTTGCTGCAGAGAACAATGTCAATCACCCTTACTATACTGTCCCCTTCTACCACTACATTTCTGTTTGCTCCACCAGCTTGAACAGCTTTCTGTACCACGGTACCATGGCCAGTCTACTTGTGCACCTTGCAGACCTCGCTTTCATCCACAGAGGCTGCAAGCATCTTGTACCTCTTTGACAATTGTAAAGTCTAAGGCTTCTCTGCTTCTGTCTGCTCAGTTCCTTTACCTGCCTCATTCACAGAACAAAGTGTCCAGGCATTTCTTACCCTCCCTTATGTTGTGCTGTGTCTGCAGTTTGGCTTCCAGATCAATAATCCTGATCCAGAATTTCTCTAGCTGCTTACATTTTCAGCAAGTGTTTGTGTCCTGAATCGCCTTGGTGTCCAAATGACCCCACATTCCACAGCTGCAACATAACACCTGTCTTGCCATTGTTTTTATGTTGTTTAGTTAATTTAATTTAATTACTTTCTTAATTAACTTAGAGTAATTCCTATGTATGCTACAATTTACTGTGCTTATTAAATGCTAGACGATTAAAAGTTAACGACACAGGTATGTGTTTTAGGTGTTTATTTTAATTATTTTATTTGAATTTGAAAGTTTTAGCTTTTTTATTTCACAGAATCATAGTGCAGAAGAGGGCCTTTGGCCCATTAAGTCTGCACCAACACATGAGAAACACCTGACCTACTTACCAAATCCCATTTACCAGCACTTGGCTTATTGCCTTGAATGTTATGATGTGCCAAGTGCTCATCCAGGTACTTTTTAAAGGATGTGAGGCAACCCACCTCCACCACCCTCCCAGGCAGCACATTCCAGACCATCACCACTCTCTGGGTAAAAAGTTTTTCCTCATATCCCCCCTATACCTCCTGCCTCTCATCTTGAACTTGTGTCCCCTCGTGACTAATCCTTCAACTAAGGGGAACAGCTGCTCCCCATCCACCCTGTCTATGCCCCTCATAATCTTGTACACCTCAATCAGGTCGCCCCTCAGTCTTCTCTGCTCCAACAAAAACAACCCATGTCTATTCAACCTCTCTTCATAACTTAAATGTTTCATCCCAGGCAACATGCTAGTGAATCTCCTCTGCACCCTCTCCAGTGCAATCACATCCTTCCTATAATGTGGCGACCAGAACTGCACACAGTACAGCTGTGGCCTCACCAAGGTTCTATACAACTCCAACATGACCTCCCTACTTTTGTAATCTATGCCTTGATTGATAAAGGCAAGTGTCCCATATGCCTTTTTCATCACCCCACTAACATGCCCCTCCGCCTTCAGACATCTATGGACACATACACCAAGGTCCCTTTGTTCCTCAGAACTTCCTAGTGTCATGTCATTCATTGAATACTTCTGTGTCAAATTACTCCTTCCAAAGTGTATCACCTCACACTTTTCAAGGTTAAATTCCATCTGCCACTTATCTGCCCATTTGGCCATCCTGTCTATATCTTCCTGTAGCCTAAGACACTCAACCTCACTGTTAACCACCCAGCCAATCTTTGTGTCATCTGCAAACTTACTAATCCTACCACCCACATAGTCATGTATGTCATTTATATAAATGACAAATAATAGGGGACCGAGCACAGATCCCTGTGGTACGCCACTGGACACTGGCTTCCAGTCACCCTCTGTCTCCTACAACTAAGCCAATTTTGAATCCACCTTATCAAATTACCCTGTATCCCATGTGCATTTACATTCTTTATAAGTCTCCCATGTGGGACCTTGTCAAAGGCTTTGCTGAAATCCATAAAAACTACATCAACTGCACTACCTTCTTCTACACACCTGGTCACCTCCTCAAAAAATTCAATCAAATTTGTTAGGCATGACCTCCCTCTGACAAAGCCATGCTGACTATCCCTGATCAAACCTTGCCTCGACAAGTGAAGAAAGATTCTCTCTTTCAGAATTTTCTCCAATAGTTTCCCTACCACTGACGTGAAACTCATTGGCCTGTAGTTCCCTGGCTTATTTCTACAACCCTTCTTAAATAGCGGAACCACATTAGCTGTTCTCCAGTCCTCTGACACCTTCCCCGTGCCCAGGGAGGAGTTAAAAATTTGGGTCAGAGCCCCTGCAATCTCCTCCCTTGCCTCCCTCAGCAGACTGGGACACAAATCATCCAGGCCTGGAGATTTGTCTACTTTTAAGCCTGCCAACACCTCCAATACCTTGTAACTCCCGATATCAAGTGGCTTATGAACCTTGCAGTTTCTCTCCCCGAGTTTGATACCTTCATCCTCATTCTCTTGGGTGAAGACGGATGTGAAGTATTCATTCAACACTCTATCGATGTCATCTGGCTCCACCCATAGATTGCCTCCTTGATCCCTTATGGGCCCTACTCTTTCCCTGGTTATCCTCTTCCAATTGATATACTTATAGAATATCTTGGGCTTTTCCCTACTTTTACCAGCCAGAGCTTTCTCATATCCCCTCTTTGCTCTCCTAATTGCTTTCTAAAGCTCCACCCTGCACTTTCTGTACTCCACTAATGCCTCTGCTGATTTGCTTCCCTTGTACCTGCTAATAGCCTCTCTTTTCCTTCTCATCGTAACCTGGATTGCTCTGGTCAACCATGGTTCTCTGGGTTTGTTACTCCTTCCTATGACCCTAGAGGGAACACGTTGAGTCTATACCCTCCTCATTTCCTTTTTGAATGCCCCCCACTGCTCCTCTGTAGATTTCCCCACAAGTAACTGTTCCCAGTCTACCTTGGCCAGATCCTGCCTTATTTTACTAAAATCCACTCTCCCCCAATCCAAAGCATTTTGTAACTTGTTTATTTCTTTGTCCATAACAAACTTAAACTGTACCATGTTGTGGTCGCTATCGCTAAAATGCTTGCCCACCACAACCTCAGCCAACTGCCCGGCTTCATTCCCCAGAATTAGGTCCAGCAATATGCCATCCCTTGTTGGACCCTCTACATATTGATCGAAAAAGTTCTCCTGTACACATTTCAAGAAATCCACTCCATCCAAGTCCTTAACATTATGTCTATCCCAATCAATGTTGGGAAAGTGGAAATCACAATATAATTACCCTATTGTTATTGTACAAATTGTGCACATATTTGCTCCTCAATTTCCCACTGACTATATGGGGGTCTATAATAAACACCTAACAATGTCATTGCCCCTTTTTTATTCCTAAGCTCTACCCACAAAGCTTCATTCGATGTCCCCTCCAAGATATCATCTCTCCTTACTGCAGTAACTGACTCCTTAACTAATAATGCAATGCCTCCTCCACTTTTACCCCCGCCCCTGTCCCACCTGAAGACTCTATATCCCGGAATGTTGAGCTGCCAATCCTGCCCCTCCCTCAACCACATCTCAGTGGCGGCTACTATATCACAATTCCCCGTGTCAATCCTCACCCTTAACTCATCCATTTTCCCTGTAATATTCCTGGCAATAAAATAGAGGCCATCCAGCCTTGCCTTACTCCCTTGAAACTTAATGCAGCTGTACTCCCTCTGACTTGATTGTTTTACTGTATTACGATGCATTCCTATTCTGCTAACATTGTGTCCCCTCCCCCGCCGAACTAGTTTAAACTCCTCCCAACAGCACTAGCAAACCCACCCACAAGGATGTTAGTCCCACTCTGGTTCAGATGTAGACCGTCCTGCTTGTACAGGTCCCACCTTCCCCAGAAACGGTCCCAGTTATCCAGGAATCAAACCCTCCCTCCTGCACCAACTCTTAAGCCACGTATTCATCTGCGCTATTCTCCTATTCCTGAGATCACTAGCATGTGGCACTGGGAGTAATCCAGAGATTACAACCTGAGAGGTCTTGCTTTTTAGTCTACTGCCTAACTCTCTGAATTCTTGATGCAAGACCTCATCCCTCTTTCTACCTATGTCATTGGTACCAACATGTACCATGACCTCTGCCTTATCACCCTCCCCCTTCAGGATGCCCTGCAGCCGTTCAGTGACATCCCGGACCCTGGC
The DNA here is from genome assembly GCA_026770705.1 of Isurus oxyrinchus. Taxonomy (NCBI): domain Eukaryota; kingdom Metazoa; phylum Chordata; class Chondrichthyes; order Lamniformes; family Lamnidae; genus Isurus; species Isurus oxyrinchus. The sequence goes on along the minus strand of JANJGN010000013.1, from coordinate 81,912,643 downwards.
ACCAGGGAGGCAACATACCATCCTGGAGTCACGTTGACGGCCACACTAGTGCCTATCTGTTCCCCTGAATATAGAATCCCCTATTAATATTGCTCTTCCTCCCCTCCTGTACAGATAGGCTGCTTTTGGAGTCAGAAGCTTGGCTCTGTCCAGAACCAGCACCCTGATCAGCCTCCAAAATGGAATACCGATTTGCTAGCGGGACCCCAGGGGACTCCAGCCTGTTTTGCTTGGACTGCCTGGTGGCCACCTATTCCCTTCGTTCCTCAAGTCCCTTCATCTGTGGTGTGACAACCTCTCTGAATGTGCTATCCACGATGCTCTCAGATTCGCGGATGCTCCACAGTGTCCCCAGCCGCTGTTCCAGCTCTAAAACCCGAGCTTCCAGGAGCTGCGGCTGGACACACTTCCTGCACACATGCTGGTCCCGGGCACTGGAAATGTCCCCAGCTTCCCACATGGAGCACGAGAAGCATGCCACAGCTTTGAGCTCTCCTGTCATGACTTATCCCTTTGAATTAAACCTGTTAAATCAATTACTCAAGGGCCTTTCTTTCCTGATCTTCGTTACTATAGAATATACAAACTATAAACCACAAAAATACCTTAAACTATAAACGGTTAAAATAATAAATACTTACCCGACCTGACCCGCTACTTACCAGTGATTCCTTTGCCTTGAAGCCGCTAGTGCTGCAGCAGGGCAAGACCACGCTCTGAAGTTAAAGAAGTTGGATCGCAAAGAAAAAATACAAAGAGCACTTCTTCCCCTATGCACCAAATTGCCAATACCCACACTTACTCTGGCTGTATCTCACTCAGTATGAGCTCACTCACCTGTCCGTGTGCAAGCACACTGTAGTATGCTTCTAAATAGTCCTTTCTTAAATAGAGCTGAGTTGACTCACACTTGTTAAGCTTCATATAGACCTACCTGAACTCGTGTCCTAAGCTGGCTATTAACACACTGTCCCGAACACTAAGCAGTTACCGACCAATCAACTTATTGGCAACTTACAAAAGTACAGCTCCTAAGCCATTTTAAATCTATGAATCGCCCGACTCTCTCGCCACTCGCGCTGTTTTCAATCACCCGACTCTCTCTCCCCACTCACCCTGTTTTCAATCTCCCGACTCTCTCAACATTCACGCTGTTTTCAATCTCTCGACTCTCTCTCCACTCATGCTGTATTCAATCTCCCGACTCTCTCTCCACTTGCGCTGTTTTCAATCTGCTGACTCTCTCTCCACTCAGGCTGTTTTCGATTTCCCGACTCTCTCCACTTGCCCTGTTTTCAATATCGCGACTCTCTTTCCACTTGGGCTGTTTTCAATCACCCGACGCTCTCCCCACTAGCCCTGTTTCCAATCTCCCAACTCTCTCTCCACTCGGGCTGTTATCAATCTCCCGACTCTCTCTCCACTAGCCCTGTTTCCAATCTCCCAACTCTCTCTCCACTCAGGCTGTTTTCAATCTCCCGACTCTCTCTCCACTCGCCCTGTTTCCAATATCCCAACTCTCTCTCCACTCGGGCTGTTTTCCATCTCTCAACTCACTCTCCACTCGCGATGTTTTCAATTTCCCGACTCTCTTTCCACTCGGGCCGTTTACAATCTCGCGACTCTCTCTCCACTCGCCCTGTTTTCAATCTCCCGACTCTCTCTCTCCACTCGAGCTGTTTTCAATCTCCCGACTCTCTCTCTCCACTCGAGCTGTTTTCAATCCTCCGACTCTCTCCCCACTCGCGCTGTTTTCAATCTTCTGAGTCTCTCTCCACTCGGGCTGTTTTCAATCTCCCCTCTTTCTCTTTCCACTCGGGCTGTTTTCAATCTCCTGACTATCTCTTTCCACTCGCGCTGTTTTCAATCTCCCGACTGTCTCTTACCACTCAGGCTGTTTTCAATCTCCCGTAAACCTCTCCACTCGCGCTGTTTTCAATCTCCCGACTCTCCACTCGTCCTGTTTTCAATCTCCCGACTCTCTCTCCACTCGTCCTGTTTTCAATATCCCGACTCTCTCTTTCCACTCGGGCTGTTTTCAATGTCCCGACTCTCTCTCCTCTCACCCTGTTTTCAATCTCCCAAATCTCTCTCTCCACTCGGGCTGTTTTCAATCTCCCGACTCTCTCCCCACTCGGGCTGTTTTCAATCTCCCGACTCTCTCTCCACTCACCCTGTTTTCAATCTCCCGACTCTCTCTCTCCATTCGCGCTGTTTTCAATCTTCCGACTCTCTCTCTCCATTCGCGCTGTTTTCAATCTTCCGACTCTCTCTCCACTAGCCCTGTTTTCAATTTCCCGACTCTCTCTCCACTCGGGCTGTTTTCAAACTCCCGTCTGCCTCTCCACTCACCCTGTTTTAAATCTCCCGACTCTTTTTCCACTTAGGCTGTTTCCAATCACCCGACTCTCTCCACACTCGCCCTGTTTCCAATCTCCCAACTCTCTCTCCACTCGCGCTGTTTGCAATTTCCCGACTCTCTTTCCACTCGTCCTGTTTTCAATCTCCCGACGCTCTCTCCACTCGTGCTGTTTTCAATTTCCCGACTCTCTTTCCACTCACCCTGTTTTCAATCTCCCGACTCCCTCTCTCCATTCGAGCTGTTTTCAATTCCCCGACTCTCTCTCCACTCGCGCTGTTTTCAATCTCCCCTCTCTCTCTTTCCACTCAGGCAGTTTTCAATCTTCCAACTCTCTCTTTCCACGCGGGCTGTTTTGAATCTCCCGTCTGCCTCTCCACTCACCCTGTTATCAAACTCCCGACTCTATCTCCACTAGCCCTGATTTCAATCTCCCGACTCTCTCTGCACTTGGGCTGTTTTCAATCTCCCGTCTCTCTCTCCACTCGCGCTGTTTTCAATCTCCCGACTCTCACTTTCCACTCGGGCTGTTTTCAATCTCCCGTAAACCTCTCCACTCACCCTGTTTTCAATCTCACGACTTTCTGTCCACCCACACTTTTTCAATCTCCCGACTCTCTACTCGTCCTGTTTTCAATATCCCGACTCTCTCTTTCCACTCGGGCTGTTTTCAATGTCCCGACTCTCTCTTCTCTCACCCTGTTTTCAATCTCCCAAATCTCTCTCTCCACTCGGCTGTTTTCAATTTCCCGACTCTCTCCCCACTCGCGCTGTTTTCAATCTTCCGACTGTCTCTCCACTTGGGCTGTTTACAATCTCCCGACTCTCTCTTTCCACTCGGGCTGTTTTCAATCTCCCGACTCTTTCTCCACTAATGCTGTTTTCAATCTCCCGACGCCCTCTTTCCACTCAGGCTGTTTTCAATCTCCCGTCTGCCTCTCCACTCACGCTGTTTTCAATCTCCCGACTCTCTCTCCGCTCGGGCTTTTTTCAATCTCCCGTCTGCCTCTCCACTCACCCTGTTTTCAATCTCCCGACTCTCTCTCCACTCGCCCTGTTTTCAATCTCGCGACTCTCTCTCCACTCACCCTCTCTTAAATCTCCCGACTCTTTTTCCAATTGGGCTGTTTTCAATCACCCGACTCTCTCCCCACTCGCCCTGTTTCCAATCTCCCAACTCTCTCTCCACTCGGGCTGTTTTCCATCTCTCAACTCTCCCTCCACTCGGGCTGTTATCAATCTCCCGACTCTCTCCCTACTCACCGTGTTTCCAATCTCCCAACTCTCTCTCCACTCGGGCTGTTTTCCATCTCTCAACTCTCTCTCCACTCGCGCTGCTTGCAATTTCCCGACTCTCTCTCCACTCGCGCTATTTTCAATTTCCCGAATCTCTTTCCACTCACCCTGTTTTCAATCTCCCGACTCTCTCTCTCCATTCGAGCTGTTTTCAATTCCCCGACTCCCTCCCCACTCGCGCTGGTTTCAATCTTCCGACTCTCTCTCCACTCGCGCTGTTTTCAATATCCCCTCTCTCTCTTTCCACTCAGGCTGTTTTCAATTTCCCGACTCTCTCTTTCCACACACCCTGTTTTTAATCTTCCGACTCTCTCTTACCACTCGGGCTGTTTTCAATCTCCCGTCTGCCTCTCCTCTCACCCTGTTTTCAAACTCCCGACTCTCTCTCCACTAGCCCTGTTTTCAATCTCCCGACTCTCTCTGCACTTGGGCTGTTTTCAATGTCCCGTCCCTCTCTCTCCACTCACGCTGTTTTTAATCTCCCGACTCTCTCTCCACTCACGCTGTTTTCAATCTCCCGACTCTCTCTCCACTCGCGCTGTTTTCAATCTCCCGACTCTCTCTTTCCACTCGGGCTGTTTTCAATCTCCCGACTCTCTCTCCACTCACCCTTCTTTCAATCTCCCGACTCTCTCCCCGCTCAGGCTGTTTTCAATCTTCCGACTCTCTTTTTCCACTCGGGCTGTTTTCAATCTCACGATTCTCTCTCCACTCACGCTGTTTACAATCTCCCGAAGTCCTCTTTCCACTCAGGCTGTTTTCAATCTCCCGACTCTCTCTCCACTCACCCTTCTTTCAATCTCCCGACTCTCTCCCCGCTCAGCCTGTTTTCAATCTTCCGACTCTCTTTTTCCACTCGGGCTGTTTTCAATCTCCCGATTCTCTCTCCACTCACGCTGTTTACAATCTCCCGAAGTCCTCTTTCCACTCAGGCTGTTTTCAATCTCCAGTCCTCTCTCCACTCAGGCTGTTTTCAATCTCCCGACTCTCTCTCCACTTGGGCTGTTTTCAATGTCCCGTCTGCCTCTCCACTCACCCTGTTTTCAATCACCCGACTCTCTCTCCACTCGCCCTGTTTTCAATCTCCCGACTCTCTCTCCACTCGCCCTGTTTTCAATCTCCCGACTCTCTCTCCACTCACCCTGTTTTAAATCTCCCGACTCTTTTTCCACTCGCGCTGTTTTCAATCTTCCGACTCTCTCTCCACTCGCGCTCTTTTCAATCTCCCCTCTCTCTCTTTCCACTCAGGCTGTTTTCAATCTCCCGACTCTCTCTTTCCACACACCCTGTTTTCAATCTTCCGACTCTCTCTTACCACTCGGGCTGTTTTCAATCTCCCGTCTGCCTCTCCTCTCACCCTGTTTTCAAACTCCCGACTCTCTCTCCACTAGCCCTGTTTTCAATCTCCCGACTCTCTCAGAACTCGGGCTGTTTTCAATCTCCCGAATCTCTCTTTCCACTCGGGCTGTTTTCAATCTCCCGTCTACCTCTCCACTCACCCTGTTTTCAATCTTCCGACTTTCTCTCCACGCGCGCTGTTTTCAATTTCCCGACTCTCTCTCCACTCGTGCTGTTTTCAATTCCCCAACTCTCTTTCCACTCGGGCTGTTTTCAATCTCCTGACTCACTCTCCACTCATGCTGTTTTCAATCTCCCCTCTCTCTCTTTCCACTCAGGCTTTATTCAATCTCCCGACTCTCTCTTTCCACTCGCCCTGTTTTCAATCTCCCGACTCTCTCTTTCCACGCGGGCTCTTTTCAATCTCCCGTCTGCCTCTCCACTCACCCTGTTTTCAAACTCCCGACTCTCTCTCCACTAGCCCTGTTTTCAATCTCCCGACTCTCTCTCCACTCGCGCTGTTTTCAATCTCCCGACTCTCTCTTTCCATTCGGGCTGTTTTCAATCTCCCGTCTACCTCTCCACTCGCGCTGTTTTCAATTTCCCGACTCTCTCTCCACTCGCCCTGTTTTCAATTCCCCAACTCTCTTTCCACTTGGGCTGCTTTCAATCTCCCGTCTCTCTCTCCACTCGGGCTGTTTTCAATCTCCCGACTCTCTTACACTAGCCATGTTTTCAATCGGCCAACTCTCTCTCCACTTGGGCTTCTTTCAATCTCCCGACTCTCTCTCCACTCGCCCTGTTTCCAATCTCCCGACTCTATCTCCACTCGTGCTGTTTTCAATCTCCCCTCTTTCTCTTTCCACTCGGGCTGTTTTCAATCTCCTGACTCTCACTTTCCACTCACACTGTTTTCAATATTCCGACTCTCTCTTTCCACTCGGGTTGTTTTCAATCTCCCGTCTGCCTCTCCACTCACCCTGTTTTCAATATCCCGACTCTCTCTCCACTAGCCCTGTTTTCAATCTCCCGACTCTCTCTGCACTTGGTCTGTTTTCAATGTCCCGTCCCTCTCTCTCCACTCACGCTGTTTTCAATCTCCCGACTCTCTCTCCACTCACGCTGTTTCCAATCTCCCGACTCTCTCTCCACTCGCGCTGTTTTCAATCTCCCGACTCTCTCTTTCCACTCACCCTTTTTTCAATCTCCCGACTCTCTCCCCGCTCAGGCTGTTTTCAATCTTCCGACTCTCTTTTTCCACTCGGGCTGTTTTCAATCTCCCGATTCTCTCTCCACTCACGCTGTTTACAATCTCCTGAAGTCCTCTTTCCACTCAGGCTGTTTTCAATCTCCAGTCCTCTCTCCACTCAGGCTGTTTTCAATCTCCCGACTCTCTCTCCACTTGGGCTGTTTTCAATGTCCCGTCTGCCTCTCCACTCACCCTGTTTTCAATCTCCCGACTCTCTCTCCACTCGCCCTGTTTTCAATCTCCCGACTCTCTCTCCACTCGCCCTGTTTTCAATCTCCCGACTCTCTCTCCACTCACCCTGTTTTAAATCTCCCGACTCTTTTTCCACTCGCGCTGTTTTCAATCTTCCGACTCTCTCTCCACTCGCGCTCTTTTCAATCTCCCCTCTCTCTCTTTCCACTCGGGCTGTTTTCAATCTCCCGACTCTCTCTTTCCTCTCACACTGTTTTCAATCTCCCGACACTCTCTTTCCACTCGGGCTGTTTTCAATCTCCCGTCTGCCTCTCCAGTCACCCTGTTTTCAAACTCCCGACTCTCTCTCCACTAGCCCTGTTTTCAATCTCCCGACTCTCTCAGCACTTGGGCTGTTTTCAATCTCCCGACTCTCTCTTTCCACTCGGGCTGTTTTCAATCTCCCGTCTAACTCTCCACTCACCCTGTTTTCAATCTTCCGACTTTCTCTCCACTCGTGCTGTTTTCAATCTCCCCTCTCTCTCTTTCCACTCAGGCTTTTATCAATCTCCCGACTCTCTCTTTCCACTCGCCCTGTTTTCAATCTCCCGACTCTCTCTTTCCACGCGGGCTGTTTTCAATCTCCCGTCTGCCTCTCCACTCACCCTGTTTTCAAACTCCCGACTCTCTCTCCACTAGCGCTGTTTTCAATCTCCCGACTCTCTCTCCACTCTCCCTGTTTTCAATCTCCCGACTCTCTCTGCACTTGGGCTGTTTTCAATCTCCCGACTCTCTCTCCACTCGAGCTGTTTTCAATCTCCCAACTCTCTCTTTCCACGCGGGCTGTTTTCAATCTCCCGTCTGCCTCTCCACTCACCCTTCTTTCAATCTCCCGACTCTCTCCCCGCTCAGGCTGTTTTCAAACTTCCGACTCTCTTTTTCCACTCGGGCTGTTTTCAATCTCCCGATTCTCTCTCCACTCACGCTGTTTACAATCTCCCGAAGTCCTCTTTCCACTTAGGCTGTTTTCAATCTCCCGACTATCTCTGCACTTGGGCTGTTTTCAATCTCCCGAATCTCTCTCCAATCGAGCTGTTTTCAATCTCCCGACTCTCTCTCCACTTGGGCTGTTTTCAATGTCCCGTCTGCCTCTCCACTCACCCTGTTTTCAATCTCCCGACTCTCTCTCCACTCGCCCTGTTTTCAATCTCCCGACTCTCTCTCCACTCGCGCTGTTTTCAATCTTCCGACTCTCTCTCCACTCGCGCTCTTTTCAATCTCCCCTCTCTCTCTTTCCACTCAGGCTGTTTTCAATCTCCCGACTCTCTCTTTCCACTCACCCTGTTTTCAATCTCCTGACTCTCTCTTTCCACTCGGGCTGTTTTCAATCTCCCGTCTGCCTCTCTACTCACCCTGTTTTCAAACTCCCGACTCTCTCTCCACTAGCCCTGTTTTCAATCTCCCGACTCTCTCAGCACTTGGGCTGTTTTCAATCTCCCGACTCTCTCTCCACTAGCCCTGTTTTCAATCTCCCGACTCTCTCAGCACTTGGGCTGTTTTCAATCTCCCGACTCTCTCTTTCCACTCGGGCTGTTTTCAATCTCCCGTCTAACTCTCCACTCACCCTGTTTTCAATCTTCCGACTTTCTCTCCACTCGTGCTGTTTTCAATTCCCCAACTCTCTTTCCACTCGGGCTGTTTTCAATCTCCTGACTCTCTCTCCACTCATGCTGTTTTCAATCTCCCCTCTCTCTCTTTCCACTCAGGCTTTTATCAATCTCCCGACTCTCTCTTTCCACTCGCCCTGTTTTCAATCTCCCGACTCTCTCTTTCCACGCGGGCTGTTTTCAATCTCCCGTCTGCCTCTCCACTCACCCTGTTTTCAAACTCCCGACTCTCTCTCCACTAGCGCTGTTTTCAATCTCCCGACTCTCTCTCCACTCTCCCTGTTTTCAATCTCCCGACTCTCTCTGCACTTGGGCTGTTTTCAATCTCCCGACTCTCTCTCCACTCGCGCTGTTTTCAATCTCCCGACTCTCTCTCCACTTGCGCTGTTTTCAATCTCCCGACTCTCTCTTTCCACGCGGGCTGTTTTCAATCTCCCGTCTGCCTCTCCACTCACCCTTCTTTCAATCTCCCGACTCTCTCCCCGCTCAGGCTGTTTTCAATCTTCCGACTCTCTTTTTCCACTCGGGCTGTTTTCAATCTCCCGATTCTCTCTCCACTCACGCTGTTTACAATCTCCCGAAGTCCTCTTTCCACTTAGGCTGTTTTCAATCTCCCGACTCTCTCTGCACTTGGGCTGTTTTCAATCTCCCGAATCTCTCTCCACTCACCCTGTTTTCAATCTCCCGACTCTCTCTCCACTCGCCCTGTTTTCAATCTCCCGACTCTCTCTCCATTCGCCCTGTTTTCAATCTCCCGACTCTCTCCACTCACCCTGTTTTAAATCTCCCGACTCTTTTTCCACTCACGCTGTTTTCAATCTTCCGACTCTCTCTCCACTCGCGCTCTTTTCAATCTCCCCTCTCTCTCTTTCCACTCAGGCTGTTTTCAATCTCCCGACTCTCTCTTTCCACTCACCCTGTTTTCAATCTCCTGACTCTCTCTTTCCACTCGGGCTGTTTTCAATCTCCCGTCTGCCTCTCTACTCACCCTGTTTTCAAACTCCCGACTCTCTCTCCACTAGCCCTGTTTTCAATCTCCCGACTCTCTCAGCACTTGGGCTGTTTTCAATCTCCCGACTCTCTCTCCACTCGCGCTGTTTTCAATCTCCCGACTCTCTCTTTCCACTCGGGCTGTTTTCAATCCGCCGTCTACCTCTCCACTCACCCTGTTTTCAATCTTCCGACTTTCTCTCCACGCGCACTGTTTTCAATTTCCCGACTCTCTCTCCACTCATGCTGTTTTCAATTCCCCAACTCTCTTTCCACTCATGCTGTTTTCAATCTCCCCTCTCTGTCTTTCCACTCAGGCTTTTTTCAATCTCCCGACTCTCTATTTCCACTCGCCCTGTTTTCAATCTCCCGACTCTCTCTTTCCATGCGGGCTGTTTTCAATCTCCCGTCTGCCTCTCCACTCACCCTGTTTTCAAACTCCTGACTCTCTCTCCACTAGCCCTGTTTTCAATCTCCCGACTCTCTCTCCACTCGCGCTGTTTTCAATCTCCCGACTCTCTCTTTCCATTCGGGCTGTTTTCAATCTCCCGTCTACCTCTCCACTCGCGCTGTTTTCAATTTCCCGACTCTCTCTCCACTCGCCCTGTTTTCAATTCCCCAACTCTCTTTCCACTTGGGCTGCTTTCAATCTCCCGTCTCTCTCTCCATTCGGGCTGTTTTCAATCTCCCGACTCTCTTACACTAGCCATGTTTTCAATCGGCCAACTCTCTCTCCACTTGGGCTTCTTTCAATCTCCCGACTCTCTCTCCACTCGCCCTGTTTCCAATCTCCCGACTCTATCTCCACTCGCGCTGTTTTCAATCTCCCCTCTTTCTCTTTCCACTCGGGCTGTTTTCAATCTCCTGACTCTCACTTTCCACTCGCACTGTTTTCAATATTCCGACTCTCTCTTTCCACTCGGGTTGTTTTCAATCTCCCGTCTGCCTCTCCACTCACCCTGTTTTCAATCTTCCGACTCTCTCTCCACTCGCGCTGTTTTCAATCTCCCCTCTCTCTCTTTCCACTCAGGCTGTTTTCAATCTCCCGACTCTCTCTTTCCACTCGCCCTGTTTTCAATCTCCCGACGCTCTCTTTCCACGCGGGCTGTTTTCAATCTCCCGTCTGCCTCTCCACTCACCCTGTTATCAAACTCCCGACTCTCTCTCCACTTGCCCTGTTTTCAATCTCCCGACTCTCTCTGCACTTGGGCTGTTTTCAATCTCCCGACTCTCTCTCCACTCGCGCTGTTTTCAATCTCCCGACTCTCTCTTTCCACTCGGGATGTTTTCAATCTCCCGACTCTCTCTCCACTCGCGCTGTTTTCAATCTCCCGACTCTCTCTTTCCACTCGGGCTGTTTTCAATCTCCCGTCTACCTCTCCAATCACCCTCTTTTCAAATTCCCGACTTTCTCTCCACTCGCGGTGTTTTCAATTTCCTGACTCTCTCTCCATTCGCGCTGCTTTCAATTCCCCAACTCTCTTTCCACTCGGGCTGTTTTCTATCTCCCGACTCTCTCTCCACTCACCCTTCTTTCAATCTCCCGACTCTCTCTCTCCACTCGCCCTGTTTTCAATCTTCCGACTCTCTCTCCACTCGGCCTGTTTTCAATCTCCCGACTCTCTTCAACTCGCCATGTTTTCAATCGGCCTACTCTCTCTCCACTTGGGCTGCTTTCATTCTCCCGACTCTCTCTCCACTGGCCCTGTTTCCAATCTCCCGACTCTATCTCCACTCGCGCTGTTTTCAATCTCCCCTCTTTCTCTTTCCACTCGGGCTGTTTTCAATCTCCTGACTCTCACTTTCCACTCGCACTGTTTTCAATCTCCCGACTCTCTCTTTCCACTCGGGTTGTTTTCAATCTCCCGTCTGCCTCTCCACTCACCCTGTTTTCAATGTCCCAACTCTCTCTCCACATGCGCTATTTTCAATCTCCCAACTCTCTCTCCACACACACTGTTTTCAATCTCCCGACTCTCTCTTACCACTCGGGCTGTTTTCAATCTCCCAACTCTCCTTCCACTCGCGCTGTTTTCAATCTCCTGACTCTCTCATTCCACTCAGGCTGTTTTCAATCTCCTGTAAACATCTCCACTCACCCTGTTTTCAATCTCACGACTTTCTCTCAACTCGCCCTGTTTTCAATCTCCCGACGTCTCACCACCCGCACTTTTTCAATCTCCCGATTCTCCACTCGTCCTGTTTTCAATATCCCAACTCTCTTTTTCCACTTGGGCTGTTTTCAACGTCCCGACTCTCTCTCGTCTCACCTTGTTTTCAATCTGCCAAATCTCTCTCTCCACTCGGGCTGTTTTCAATTTCCCGACTCTCTCCCCACTTGCGCTGTTTTCAAACTTCCGACTCTCTTTCCACTTGGGCTGTTTACAATCTCCCGACTCTCTCTCCACACAACATGTTTCCCATCTCCCGACTCTCTCTCCACTCGGGCTGTTTTCAATCTCCCGACTCTCTCTCCACTCGCCCTGTTTTCAATCTCCTGACTCTCTCTCCACTCGGGCTGTTTTCAATCTCCCGTCTGCCTCTCCCCTCACCCTTTTTTCAATCTCCCGACTCTCTCTCCACTCGCCCTATTTTCAATCTCCCGACTCTTTTTTCATTTGGGCTGTTTTCAATCACCCGACTCTCTCCACACTCGCCCTGTTTCCAATCTCCCAACTCTCTCTCCACTCGGGCTGTTTTCCATCTCTCAACTCTCTCTCCACTCGGGCTGATATCAAGCTCCCGACTCTCTCCCTACTCACCCTGTTTCCAATCTCCAAACTCTCTCTCCACTCGGGCTGTTTTCCATCTCTCAACTCTCTCTCCACTCGCGCTGTTTGCAATTTCCCGACTCTCTCTCCACTCGCACTGTTTTCAATCTCCCGACTCTCTTTCCACTCACCCTGTTTTCAATCTCCCGACTCTCTCTCTCCATTCGAGCTGTTTTCAATGCCCCGCCTCTCTCCCCACTCGAGCTGTTTTCAATCTTCCGACACTCTCTCCACTCGCGCTGTTTTCAATCTCCCCTCTCTCTCTTTCCACTCGGGCTGTTTTCAATCTCCCGACTCTCTCTTTCCACTCACCCTGTTTTCAATCTCCCGACTCACTCTTTCCACTCGGACTGTTTTCAATCTCCCGTCTGCCTCTCCACTCACTCTGTTTTCAATCTCCCGACTCTCTCTGCACTTGGGCTGTTTTTAATCTCCCGACTCTCTCTCCACTCGCGGTGTTTTCAGTCTCCCGACTCTCTGTTTCCACTCGGGCTGTTTTCAATCTCCCGTCTACCTCTCCACTCACTCTGTTTTCAATCTCCCGACTCTCTCTCCACTCGCCCTGTTTTCAAGCGCTCGACTCTCTGTCCACCCGCACTTTTTCAATCTCCCGTCTCTCCACTCGTCCTGTTTTCAATGTCCCAACTCTCTCTTTCCACTCGGGCTGTTTTCAATGTCCCGACTCTCTCTTTCCACTCGCCCTGTTTCCAATCTCCCGACTCTCTCCCCCCATGGGCTATTTACAATTTCCCGACTCTCTTTCCACTCGGGCTGTTTACAATCTCCCGACTCTCTCTCCACACAACCTGTTTCCAATCTCTCGACTCTCACCCCCCTCGGGCTGTTTTCAATTTCCCGACTCTCTTTCCGCTCGGGCTGTTTTCAATCTCCCGACTCTCTCTCCACACACGCTGTTTTCAATCACCCGACGCCGTCTTTCCACTCAGGCTGTTTTCAATCTCCCATCTGCCTCTCCACTCGGGCTGTTTTCAATCTCCCGAATCTCTCTGCATTTGCGCTATTTTCAATCTCCTGACTGTCTCTCCACACGAGCTGTTTTCCATCTCTCAACTCTCTCTCCACTTGGGCTGTTATCAAGCTCCCGACTCTCTCCCTACTCGCCCTGTTTCCAATCTCCCAACTCCTTCTACACTCGGGCTGTTTTCCATCTCTCAACTCTCTCCCAACGCGTGCTGTTTTCAATTTCCCGACTCTCTTTCCAATCACCCTGTTTTCAAGCTCCCGACTCTCTCTCCATTCGAGCTGTTTTCAATTCCACGACTCTCTCCCCACTCGCGCTGTTTTCAATCTTCCGACTCTCTCTTTCCACTCACCCTGTTTTCAATCTCCCGACTCACTCTTTCCACTCGGACTGTTTTCAATTTCCCGTCTGCCACTCCACTCACCCTGTTTTCAATCTCCCGACTCTCTCTGCACTCGGGCTGTTTTCAATCTCCCGACTCTCTCTTACCACTCGTGCTGTTTTCAATCTCCTGACTCTCTCTCCACTCACGCTGTTTTCAATCTCCTGACTCTCTCTTTCCACTCGGGCTGTTTTCAATCTCCCGTCTACCTCTCCACTCACCCTGTTTTCAACCTACCGACGCTCTCTCTACTCAACCTGTTTTCAATTTCCCGACTCTCTCTTCACTCGCGCTGTTTTCAATCTCCCGACTTCCTCTCTCCACTCGGGCTGTTTTCAATTTCCCCACTCTCTCCCCACTCGCGCAGTTTTCAATCTTCCGAATCTCTGCACTCGGTCTGTTTTCAATGTCCTGACTCTCTTTCCACTCGGGATCTTTTCAATCTCCCGAATCTCTCTCCACTCGGGCTGTTTTCAATCTCCCGTCTGCCTCTCCACTCACCCTGTTTTCAATCTCCCGACTCTCTCTCTACTCTCCCCGTTTTCAATCTCCCGACTCTCTTTCCACTTGGGCTGTTTTCAATCACCCGACACTCTCCCCACTCGCCCTGTTTCCAATCTCCCAAAACTCTCTCCACTCGGGCTGTTTTCCATCTCTCAACTCTCTCTCCACTCGGGCTGCTTTCAATCTCCCGACTCTCTCTGCACTTGGGCTGTTTTCAACCTTCCGACTCTCTCTCCACTCGGGATGTTTTCAATCTCCCGACTCTCTCTGCACTTGGGCTGTTTTCAATCTCCCAACTCTCTATCCTCTCGCCCTGTTTCCAATCTCCCGACTCTAACTCCACTCGCGCTGTTTTCAATCTCCCGACTCTCTCTTTCCACTCGGGCTGTTAAAATCTCCTGACTCTCTCTTTCCACTCACCCTGTTTTCAATCTCCCGACTCTCTCTTTCCACTCGGGTTGTTTTCAATCTCCCGACTCTCTCTCCAAAGCCCTGTTTTCAATCTCCCGGCTCCCTCTGCACTTGGGCCGTTTTCAATCTCACGACTCTCTCTACACATGCGCTGTTTTCAATCTCCCGACTCTCTCTTACCACTCGGGCTGTTTTCAATCTCCCAACTGTCTCTCAACTCACGCTGTTTTCAATCTCCCGACTCTCTCTTTCCACTCGGGCTGTTTTCAATCTCCCGTAAACCTCTCCACTCACCCTGTTATCAATCTCCCGACTTTCTCTCCACTCACCCTGTTTTCAATCTCCCAAGGCTCTCTCCACTCGCCCTGTTTTCAATCTCCCGACTCTCCTGCCACTCAGGCTGTTTTCAATCTCCCGACTCTCTCTCCACTCGCTCTGTTTTCAATCTCCCGAATCTCTCTCTCCACTCGGGCTGTTTTCAAATTACCGAATCTCTCCCCACTCACGCTATTTACAATCTTCCGACTCTCTGTCCACTCAGGCTGTTCTCAATTTCCCGACTCTCTCCCCACTCGTGCTGTTTTCAATCTACCGACTCTCTCCCCCCATGGGCTGTTTTCAATTTCCCAACTCTCTCTCCACTCACGCTGTTTTGAATCACCCAATGCTCTCTTTCCACAAAGGCGGTTTTCAATCTCCCATCTGCCTGTCCACTCGGGCTGTTTTCAATCTCCCGACTCTCTCAGCACTTGGGCTATTTTCAATCTCCCGACTCTCTCTGCATTTGGGCTGTTTTCAATCTCCCAACTCTCTCCCCACTCGCGCTGTTTTCAATCTTCCGACTCTCTCTCCACTCGTGCTGTTTTCAATCTCCCTTCTCTCTCTTTCCACTCGCCCTGTTTTCAATCTCCCGACTCTCTCTTTCCACTCGGGTTGTTTTCAATCTCCCGACTCTCTCTCCAAAGTCCTGTTTTCAATCTCCCGACTCCCTCTGCACTTGGGCCGTTTTCAATCTCCCGACTCTCTCTCCACTCACGCTGTTTTCAATCTCCCGACTCTCTCTTACCACTCGGGCTGTTTTCAATCTCCCAACTGTCTCTCAACTCGCGCTGTTTTCAATCTCCTGACTCTCTCTTTCCAGTTGGGCTGTTTTCAATCTCCCGTCGACCTCTCCACTCAACCTGTTATCAATCTCCCGACTTTCTCTCCACTCGCCCTGTTTTCAATCTCCCGATGCTTTCTCCACTCGCGCTGTTTTCAATTTCCCGAATCTCTCAACACTCGCCCTGTTTTCAATCTCCCGACTCTCTCTCCGCTCACACTGTTTTCAATCTCCCGACTCTCTCTCCTCTCGTCCTGTTTTCTATCTCCCAACTCTCTCTTTCCACTCGCACTGTTTTCAATCTCCCGACTCTCTCTCCAATCACCCTGTTTTCAATCTCCCGAATCTCTCTCTCCACTCGGGCTGTTTTCAATTTCCCGACTCTCTCTCCACTCGGGCTTTTTCCAATTTCACGACTCTCTTTCCACTCGGGATGTTTTCGATTTCCCGACTCTCTTTCCACTCGGGCTTTTTTCAATCTCCCGTATCTCTCTCCACTCGCCCTATTTTCAATCTCCCGATTCTCTCTCCACTCGCTCTGTTTACAATTTCCCGACTCTCTCTCCACTCACCCTGTTTTCAATCTCCCGAATCTCTGTCTCCACTCGGGCTGTTTTCAAATTCCCGAATCTCTCCCCACTCACGCTGTTTTCAATTTCCCGACTCTCTTTCCACTCGGGATGTTTTCAATCTCCCGACTATCTCTCCCCTCGGGCTGTTTTCAATCTCCCGTCTGCCTCTCCACTCACCCTGCTTTCAAACTCCCGACTCTCTCTCCACTAGCCCTGTTTTCAATCTCCCGACTCTCTCTCCACTCGCGCTGTTTTCAATCTCCCGACTCTCTCTTTCCATTCGGGCTGTTTTCAATCTCCCGTCTACCTCTCCACTCGCGCTGTTTTCAATTTCCCGACTCTCTCTCCACTCGCCCTGTTTTCAATTCCCCAACTCTCTTTCCACTTGGGCTGCTTTCAATCTCCCGTCTCTCTCTCCACTCGGGCTGTTTTCAATCTCCCGACTCTCTTACACTAGCCATGTTTTCAATCGGCCAACTCTCTCTCCACTTGGGCTTCTTTCAATCTCCCGACTCTCTCTCCACTCGCCCTGTTTCCAATCTCCCGACTCTATCTCCACTCGCGCTGTTTTCAATCTCCCCTCTTTCTCTTTCCACTCGGGCTGTTTTCAATCTCCCGTCTGCCTCTCCACTCACCCTGTTGTCAATCTTCCGACTCTCTCTCCACTCGCGCTGTTTTCAATCTCCCCTCTCTCTCTTTCCACTCAGGCTGTTTTCAATCTCCCGACTCTCTCTTTCCACTCGCCCTGTTTTCAATCTCCCGACTCTCTCTTTCCACGCGGGCTGTTTTCAATCTCCCGTCTGCCTCTCCACTCACCCTGTTATCAAACTCCCGACTCTCTCTCCACTTGCCCTGTTTTCAATCTCCCGACTCTCTCTGCACTTGGGCTGTTTTCAATCTCCCGACTCTCTCTCCACTCGCGCTGTTTTCAATCTCCCGAATCTCTCTTTCCACTCGGGATGTTTTCAATCTCCCGACTCTCTCTCCACTCGCGCTGTTTTCAATCTCCCGACTCTCTCTCCACACACGCTGTTTTCAATCACCCGACGCCGTCTTTCCACTCAGGCTGTTTTCAATCTCCCATCTGCCTCTCCACTCGGGCTGTTTTCAATCTCCCGAATCTCTCTGCATTTGCGCTATTTTCAATCTCCCGACTGTCTCTCCACACGAGCTGTTTTCCATCTCTCAACTCTCTCTCCACTTGGGCTGTTATCAAGCTCCCGACTCTCTCCCTACTCGCCCTGTTTCCAATCTCCCAACTCCTTCTACACTCGGGCTGTTTTCCATCTCTCAACTCTCTCCCAACGCGTGCTGTTTTCAATTTCCCGACTCTCTTTCCAATCACCCTGTTTTCAAGCTCCCGACTCTCTCTCTCCATTCGAGCTGTTTTCAATTCCCCGACTCTCTCCCCACTCGCGCTGTTTTCAATCTTCCGACTCTCTCTTTCCACTCACCCTGTTTTCAATCTCCCGACTCACTCTTTCCACTCGGACTGTTTTCAATTTCCCGTCTGCCACTCCACTCACCCTGTTTTCAATCTCCCGACTCTCTCTGCACTCGGGCTGTTTTCAATCTCCCGACTCTCTCTTACCACTCGTGCTGTTTTCAATCTCCTGACTCTCTCTCCACTCACGCTGTTTTCAATCTCCTGACTCTCTCTTTCCACTCGGGCTGTTTTCAATCTCCCGTCTACCTCTCCACTCACCCTGTTTTCAACCTACCGACGCTCTCTCCACTCAACCTGTTTTCAATTTCCCGACTCTCTCTTCACTCGCGCTGTTTTCAATCTCCCGACTTCCTCTCTCCACTCGAGCTGTTTTCAATATCCCCACTCTCTCCCCACTCGCGCAGTTTTCAATCTTCCGAATCTCTGCACTCGGTCTGTTTTCAATGTCCCGACTCTCTTTCCACTCGGGATCTTTTCAATCTCCCGAATCTCTCTCCACTCGGGCTGTTTTCAATCTCCCGTCTGCCTCGCCACTCACCCTGTTTTCAATCTCCCGACTCTCTCTCTACTCTCCCCGTTTTCAATCTCCCGACTCTCTTTCCACTTGGGCTGTTTTCAATCACCCGACACTCTCCCCACTCGCCCTGTTTCCAATCTCCCAAAACTCTCTCCACTCGGGCTGTTTTCCATCTCTCAACTCTCTCTCCACTCGGGCTGCTTTCAATCTCCCGACTCTCTCTGCACTTGGGCTGTTTTCAACCTTCCGACTCTCTCTCCACTCGGGATGTTTTCAATCTCCCGACTCTCTCTGCACTTGGGCTGTTTTCAATCTCCCAACTCTCTATCCTCTCGCCCTGTTTCCAATCTCCCGACTCTAACTCCACTCGCGCTGTTTTCAATCTCCCGACTCTCTCTTTCCACTCGGGCTGTTAAAATCTCCTGACTCTCTCTTTCCACTCACCCTGTTTTCAATCTCCCGACTCTCTCTTTCCACTCGGGTTGTTTTCAATCTCCCGACTCTCTCTCCAAAGCCCTGTTTTCAATCTCCCGGCTCCCTCTGCACTTGGGCCGTTTTCAATCTCACGACTCTCTCTACACATGCGCTGTTTTCAATCTCCTGACTCTCTCTTACCACTCGGGCTGTTTTCAATCTCCCAACTGTCTCTCAACTCACGCTGTTTTCAATCTCCCGACTCTCTCTTTCCACTCGGGCTGTTTTCAATCTCCCGTAAACCTCTCCACTCACCCTGTTATCAATCTCCCGACTTTCTCTCCACTCACCCTGTTTTCAATCTCCCAAGGCTCTCTCCACTCGCCCTGTTTTCAATCTCCCGACTCTCCTGCCACTCAGGCTGTTTTCAATCTCCCGACTCTCTCTCCACTCGCTCTGTTTTCAATCTCCCGAATCTCTCTCTCCACTCGGGCTGTTTTCAAATTACCGAATCTCTCCCCACTCACGCTATTTACAATCTTCCGACTCTCTGTCCACTCAGGCTGTTCTCAATTTCCCGACTCTCTCCCCACTCGTGCTGTTTTCAATCTACCGACTCTCTCCCCCCATGGGCTGTTTTCAATTTCCCAACTCTCTCTCCACTCACGCTGTTTTGAATCACCCAATGCTCTCTTTCCACAAAGGCGGTTTTCAATCTCCCATCTGCCTGTCCACTCGGGCTGTTTTCAATCTCCCGACTCTCTCAGCACTTGGGCTATTTTCAATCTCCCGACTCTCTCTGCATTTGGGCTGTTTTCAATCTCCCAACTCTCTCCCCACTCGCGCTGTTTTCAATCTTCCGACTCTCTCTCCACTCGTGCTGTTTTCAATCTCCCTTCTCTCTCTTTCCACTCGCCCTGTTTTCAATCTCCCGACTCTCTCTTTCCACTCGGGTTGTTTTCAATCTCCCGACTCTCTCTCCAAAGTCCTGTTTTCAATCTCCCGACTCCCTCTGCACTTGGGCCGTTTTCAATCTCCCGACTCTCTCTCCACTCACGCTGTTTTCAATCTCCCGACTCTCTCTTACCACTCGGGCTGTTTTCAATCTCCCAACTGTCTCTCAACTCGCGCTGTTTTCAATCTCCTGACTCTCTCTTTCCAGTTGGGCTGTTTTCAATCTCCCGTCGACCTCTCCACTCAACCTGTTATCAATCTCCCGACTTTCTCTCCACTCGCCCTGTTTTCAATCTCCCGATGCTTTCTCCACTCGCGCTGTTTTCAATTTCCCGAATCTCTCAACACTCGCCCTGTTTTCAATCTCCCGACTCTCTCTCCGCTCACACTGTTTTCAATCTCCCGACTCTCTCTCCTCTCGTCCTGTTTTCTATCTCCCAACTCTCTCTTTCCACTCGCACTGTTTTCAATCTCCCGACTCTCTCTCCAATCACCCTGTTTTCAATCTCCCGAATCTCTCTCTCCACTCGGGCTGTTTTCAATTTCCCGACTCTCTCTCCACTCGGGCTTTTTCCAATTTCACGACTCTCTTTCCACTCGGGATGTTTTCGATTTCCCGACTCTCTTTCCACTCGGGCTTTTTTCAATCTCCCGTATCTCTCTCCACTCGCCCTATTTTCAATCTCCCGATTCTCTCTCCACTCGCTCTGTTTACAATTTCCCGACTCTCTCTCCACTCACCCTGTTTTCAATCTCCCGAATCTCTGTCTCCACTCGGGCTGTTTTCAAATTCCCGAATCTCTCCCCACTCACGCTGTTTTCAATTTCCCGACTCTCTTTCCACTCGGGATGTTTTCAATCTCCCGACTATCTCTCCCCTCGGGCTGTTTTCAATCTCCCGTCTGCCTCTCCACTCACCCTGCTTTCAAACTCCCGACTCTCTCTCCACTAGCCCTGTTTTCAATCTCCCGACTCTCTCTCCACTCGCGCTGTTTTCAATCTCCCGACTCTCTCTTTCCATTCGGGCTGTTTTCAATCTCCCGTCTACCTCTCCACTCGCGCTGTTTTCAATTTCCCGACTCTCTCTCCACTCGCCCTGTTTTCAATTCCCCAACTCTCTTTCCACTTGGGCTGCTTTCAATCTCCCGTCTCTCTCTCCACTCGGGCTGTTTTCAATCTCCCGACTCTCTTACACTAGCCATGTTTTCAATCGGCCAACTCTCTCTCCACTTGGGCTTCTTTCAATCTCCCGACTCTCTCTCCACTCGCCCTGTTTCCAATCTCCCGACTCTATCTCCACTCGCGCTGTTTTCAATCTCCCCTCTTTCTCTTTCCACTCGGGCTGTTTTCAATCTCCCGTCTGCCTCTCCACTCACCCTGTTGTCAATCTTCCGACTCTCTCTCCACTCGCGCTGTTTTCAATCTCCCCTCTCTCTCTTTCCACTCAGGCTGTTTTCAATCTCCCGACTCTCTCTTTCCACTCGCCCTGTTTTCAATCTCCCGACTCTCTCTTTCCACGCGGGCTGTTTTCAATCTCCCGTCTGCCTCTCCACTCACCCTGTTATCAAACTCCCGACTCTCTCTCCACTTGCCCTGTTTTCAATCTCCCGACTCTCTCTGCACTTGGGCTGTTTTCAATCTCCCGACTCTCTCTCCACTCGCGCTGTTTTCAATCTCCCGAATCTCTCTTTCCACTCGGGATGTTTTCAATCTCCCGACTCTCTCTCCACTCGCGCTGTTTTCAATCTCCCGACTCTCTCTCCACACACGCTGTTTTCAATCACCCGACGCCGTCTTTCCACTCAGGCTGTTTTCAATCTCCCATCTGCCTCTCCACTCGGGCTGTTTTCAATCTCCCGAATCTCTCTGCATTTGCGCTATTTTCAATCTCCCGACTGTCTCTCCACACGAGCTGTTTTCCATCTCTCAACTCTCTCTCCACTTGGGCTGTTATCAAGCTCCCGACTCTCTCCCTACTCGCCCTGTTTCCAATCTCCCAACTCCTTCTACACTCGGGCTGTTTTCCATCTCTCAACTCTCTCCCAACGCGTGCTGTTTTCAATTTCCCGACTCTCTTTCCAATCACCCTGTTTTCAAGCTCCCGACTCTCTCTCTCCATTCGAGCTGTTTTCAATTCCCCGACTCTCTCCCCACTCGCGCTGTTTTCAATCTTCCGACTCTCTCTTTCCACTCACCCTGTTTTCAATCTCCCGACTCACTCTTTCCACTCGGACTGTTTTCAATTTCCCGTCTGCCACTCCACTCACCCTGTTTTCAATCTCCCGACTCTCTCTGCACTCGGGCTGTTTTCAATCTCCCGACTCTCTCTTACCACTCGTGCTGTTTTCAATCTCCTGACTCTCTCTCCACTCACGCTGTTTTCAATCTCCTGACTCTCTCTTTCCACTCGGGCTGTTTTCAATCTCCCGTCTACCTCTCCACTCACCCTGTTTTCAACCTACCGACGCTCTCTCCACTCAACCTGTTTTCAATTTCCCGACTCTCTCTTCACTCGCGCTGTTTTCAATCTCCCGACTTCCTCTCTCCACTCGAGCTGTTTTCAATATCCCCACTCTCTCCCCACTCGCGCAGTTTTCAATCTTCCGAATCTCTGCACTCGGTCTGTTTTCAATGTCCCGACTCTCTTTCCACTCGGGATCTTTTCAATCTCCCGAATCTCTCTCCACTCGGGCTGTTTTCAATCTCCCGTCTGCCTCGCCACTCACCCTGTTTTCAATCTCCCGACTCTCTCTCTACTCTCCCCGTTTTCAATCTCCCGACTCTCTTTCCACTTGGGCTGTTTTCAATCACCCGACACTCTCCCCACTCGCCCTGTTTCCAATCTCCCAAAACTCTCTCCACTCGGGCTGTTTTCCATCTCTCAACTCTCTCTCCACTCGGGCTGCTTTCAATCTCCCGACTCTCTCTGCACTTGGGCTGTTTTCAACCTTCCGACTCTCTCTCCACTCGGGATGTTTTCAATCTCCCGACTCTCTCTGCACTTGGGCTGTTTTCAATCTCCCAACTCTCTATCCTCTCGCCCTGTTTCCAATCTCCCGACTCTAACTCCACTCGCGCTGTTTTCAATCTCCCGACTCTCTCTTTCCACTCGGGCTGTTAAAATCTCCTGACTCTCTCTTTCCACTCACCCTGTTTTCAATCTCCCGACTCTCTCTTTCCACTCGGGTTGTTTTCAATCTCCCGACTCTCTCTCCAAAGCCCTGTTTTCAATCTCCCGGCTCCCTCTGCACTTGGGCCGTTTTCAATCTCACGACTCTCTCTACACATGCGCTGTTTTCAATCTCCTGACTCTCTCTTACCACTCGGGCTGTTTTCAATCTCCCAACTGTCTCTCAACTCACGCTGTTTTCAATCTCCCGACTCTCTCTTTCCACTCGGGCTGTTTTCAATCTCCCGTAAACCTCTCCACTCACCCTGTTATCAATCTCCCGACTTTCTCTCCACTCACCCTGTTTTCAATCTCCCAAGGCTCTCTCCACTCGCCCTGTTTTCAATCTCCCGACTCTCCTTCCACTCAGGCTGTTTTCAATCTCCCGACTCTCTCTCTACTCGCTCTGTTTTCAATCTCCCGAATCTCTCTCTCCACTCGGGCTGTTTTCAAATTACCGAATCTCTCCCCACTCACGCTATTTACAATCTTCCGACTCTCTGTCCACTCAGGCTGTTCTCAATTTCCCGACTCTCTCCCCACTCGTGCTGTTTTCAATCTACCGACTCTCTCCCCCCATGGGCTGTTTTCAATTTCCCAACTCTCTCTCCACTCACGCTGTTTTGAATCACCCAATGCTCTCTTTCCACAAAGGCGGTTTTCAATCTCCCATCTGCCTGTCCACTCAGGCTGTTTTCAATCTCCCGACTCTCTCAGCACTTGGGCTATTTTCAATCTCCCGACTCTCTCTGCATTTGGGCTGTTTTCAATCTCCCAACTCTCTCCCCACTCGCGCTGTTTTCAATCTTCCGACTCTCTCTCCACTCGTGCTGTTTTCAATCTCCCTTCTCTCTCTTTCCACTCGCCCTGTTTTCAATCTCCCGACTCTCTCTTTCCACTCGGGTTGTTTTCAATCTCCCAACTCTCTCTCCAAAGTCCTGTTTTCAATCTCCCGGCTCCCTCTGCACTTGGGCCGTTTTCAATCTCACGACTCTCTCTACACATGCGCTGTTTTCAATCTCCCGACTCTCTCTTACCACTCGGGCTGTTTTCAATCTCCCAACTGTCTCTCAACTCACGCTGTTTTCAATCTCCCGACTCTCTCTTTCCACTCGGGCTGTTTTCAATCTCCCGTAAACCTCTCCACTCACCCTGTTATCAATCTCCCGACTTTCTCTCCACTCACCCTGTTTTCAATCTCCCAAGGCTCTCTCCACTCGCCCTGTTTTCAATCTCCCGACTCTCCTTCCACTCAGGCTGTTTTCAATCTCCCGACTCTCTCTCCACTCGCTCTGTTTTCAATCTCCCGAATCTCTCTCTCCACTCGGGCTGTTTTCAAATTACCGAATCTCTCCCCACTCACGCTATTTACAATCTTCCGATTCTCTGTCCACTCAGGCTGTTCTCAATTTCCCGACTCTCTCCCCACTCGTGCTGTTTTCAATCTACCGACTCTCTCCCCCCATGGGCTGTTTTCAATTTCCCAACTCTCTCTCCACTCACGCTGTTTTGAATCACCCAATGCTCTCTTTCCACAAAGGCGGTTTTCAATCTCCCATCTGCCTGTCCACTCGGGCTGTTTTCAATCTTCCGACTCTCTCAGCACTTGGGCTATTTTCAATCTCCCGACTCTCTCTTACCACTCGGGCTGTTTTCAATCTCCCAACTGTCTCTCAACTCGCGCTGTTTTCAATCTCCTGACTCTCTCTTTCCAGTTGGGCTGTTTTCAATCTCCCGTCGACCTCTCCACTCAACCTGTTATCAATCTCCCGACTTTCTCTCCACTCGCCCTGTTTTCAATCTCCCGATGCTTTCTCCACTCGCGCTGTTTTCAATTTCCCGAATCTCTCAACACTCGCCCTGTTTTCAATCTCCCGACTCTCTCTCCACTCACACTGTTTTCAATCTCCCGACTCTCTCTCCTCTCGTCCTGTTTTCTATCTCCCAACTCTCTCTTTCCACTCGCACTGTTTTCAATCTCCCGACTCTCTCTCCAATCACCCTGTTTTCAATCTCCCGAATCTCTCTCTCCACTCGGGCTGTTTTCAATTTCCCGACTCTCTCTCCACTCGGGCTTTTTCCAATTTCACGACTCTCTTTCCACTCGGGATGTTTTCGATTTCCCGACTCTCTTTCCACTCGGGCTTTTTTCAATCTCCCGTATCTCTCTCCACTCGCCCTATTTTCAATCTCCCGATTCTCTCTCCACTCGCTCTGTTTACAATTTCCCGACTCTCTCTCCACTCACCCTGTTTTCAATCTCCCGAATCTCTGTCTCCACTCGGGCTGTTTTCAAATTCCCGAATCTCTCCCCACTCACGCTGTTTTCAATTTCCCGACTCTCTTTCCACTCGGGATGTTTTCAATCTCCCGACTATCTCTCCCCTCGGGCTGTTTTCAATCTCCCGTCTGCCTCTCCACTCACCCTGCTTTCAAACTCCCGACTCTCTCTCCACTAGCCCTGTTTTCAATCTCCCGACTCTCTCTCCACTCGCGCTGTTTTCAATCTCCCGACTCTCTCTTTCCATTCGGGCTGTTTTCAATCTCCCGTCTACCTCTCCACTCGCGCTGTTTTCAATTTCCTGACTCTCTCTCCACTCGCGCTGCTTTCAATTCCCCAACTCTCTTTCCACTCGGGCTGTTTTCTATCTCCCGACTCTCTCTCCACTCACCCTTCTTTCAATCTCCCGACTCTCTCTCTCCACTCGCCCTGTTTTCAATCTTCCGACTCTCTCTCCACTCGGCCTGTTTTCAATCTCCCGACTCTCTTCAACTCGCCATGTTTTCAATCGGCCTACTCTCTCTCCACTTGGGCTGCTTTCATTCTCCCGACTCTCTCTCCACTGGCCCTGTTTCCAATCTCCCGACTCTATCTCCACTCGCGCTGTTTTCAATCTCCCCTCTTTCTCTTTCCACTCGGGCTGTTTTCAATCTCCTGACTCTCACTTTCCACTCGCACTGTTTTCAATCTCCCGACTCTCTCTTTCCACTCGGGTTGTTTTCAATCTCCCGTCTGCCTCTCCACTCACCCTGTTTTCAATGTCCCAAATCTCTCTCCACACGCGCTGTTTTCAATCTCCCAACTCTCTCTCCACACACGCTGTTTTCAATCTCCCGACTCTCTCTTACCACTCGGGCTGTTTTCAATCTCCCAACTCTCCTTCCACTCGCGCTGTTTTCAATCTCCTGACTCTCTCATTCCACTCAGGCTGTTTTCAATCTCCTGTAAACATCTCCACTCACCCTGTTTTCAATCTCACGACTTTCTCTCCACTCGCCCTGTTTTCAATCTCCCGACGTCTCACCACCCGCACTTTTTCAATCTCCCGATTCTCCACTCGTCCTGTTTTCAATATCCCAACTCTCTCTTTCCACTTGGGCTGTTTTCAACGTCCCGACTCTCTCTCGTCTCACCTTGTTTTCAATCTGCCAAATCTCTCTCTCCACTCGGGCTGTTTTCAATTTCCCGACTCTCTCCCCACTTGCGCTGTTTTCAAACTTCCGACTCTCTTTCCACTTGGGCTGTTTACAATCTCCCGACTCTCTCTCCACACAACATGTTTCCCATCTCCCGACTCTCTCTCCACTCGGGCTGTTTTCAATCTCCCGACTCTCTCTCCACTCGCCCTGTTTTCAATCTCCTGACTCTCTCTCCACTCGGGCTGTTTTCAATCTCCCGTCTGCCTCTCCCCTCACCCTTTTTTCAATCTCCCGACTCTCTCTCCACTCGCCCTATTTTCAATCTCCCGACTCTTTTTTCATTTGGGCTGTTTTCAATCACCCGACTCTCTCCACACTCGCCCTGTTTCCAATCTCCCAACTCTCTCTCCACTCGGGCTGTTTTCCATCTCTCAACTCTCTCTCCACTCGGGCTGATATCAAGCTCCCGACTCTCTCCCTACTCACCCTGTTTCCAATCTCCCAACTCTCTCTCCACTCGGGCTGTTTTCCATCTCTCAACTCTCTCTCCACTCGCGCTGTTTGCAATTTCCCGACTCTCTCTCCACTCGCGCTGTTTTCAATCTCCCGACTCTCTTTCCACTCACCCTGTTTTCAATCTCCCGACTCTCTCTCTCCATTCGAGCTGTTTTCAATGCCCCGCCTCTCTCCCCACTCGAGCTGTTTTCAATCTTCCGACACTCTCTCCACTCGCGCTGTTTTCAATCTCCCCTCTCTCTCTTTCCACTCGGGCTGTTTTCAATCTCCCGACTCTCTCTTTCCACTCACCCTGTTTTCAATCTCCCGACTCACTCTTTCCACTCGGACTGTTTTCAATCTCCCGTCTGCCTCTCCACTCACTCTGTTTTCAATCTCCCGACTCTCTCTGCACTTGGGCTGTTTTTAATCTCCCGACTCTCTCTCCACTCGCGGTGTTTTCAGTCTCCCGACTCTCTGTTTCCACTCGGGCTGTTTTCAATCTCCCGTCTACCTCTCCACTCACTCTGTTTTCAATCTCCCGACTCTCTCTCCACTCGCCCTGTTTTCAAGCGCTCGACTCTCTGTCCACCCGCACTTTTTCAATCTCCCGTCTCTCCACTCGTCCTGTTTTCAATGTCCCAACTCTCTCTTTCCACTCAGGCTGTTTTCAATGTCCCGACTCTCTCTTTCCACTCGCCCTGTTTCCAATCTCCCGACTCTCTCCCCCCATGGGCTATTTACAATTTCCCGACTCTCTTTCCACTCGGGCTGTTTACAATCTCCCGACTCTCTCTCCACACAACCTGTTTCCAATCTCTCGACTCTCACCCCCCTCGGGCTGTTTTCAATTTCCCGACTCTCTTTCCGCTCGGGCTGTTTTCAATCTCCCGACTCTCTCTCCACACACGCTGTTTTCAATCACCCGACGCCGTCTTTCCACTCAGGCTGTTTTCAATCTCCCATCTGCCTCTCCACTCGGGCTGTTTTCAATCTCCCGAATCTCTCTGCATTTGCGCTATTTTCAATCTCCCGACTGTCTCTCCACACGAGCTGTTTTCCATCTCTCAACTCTCTCTCCACTTGGGCTGTTATCAAGCTCCCGACTCTCTCCCTACTCGCCCTGTTTCCAATCTCCCAACTCCTTCTACACTCGGGCTGTTTTCCATCTCTCAACTCTCTCCCAACGCGTGCTGTTTTCAATTTCCCGACTCTCTTTCCAATCACCCTGTTTTCAAGCTCCCGACTCTCTCTCCATTCGAGCTGTTTTCAATTCCCCGACTCTCTCCCCACTCGCGCTGTTTTCAATCTTCCGACTCTCTCTCCACTCGTGCTGTTTTCAATCTCCCCTCTCTCTCTTTCCACTCAGGCTGTTTTCAATCTCCTGACTCTCTCTTTCCACTCACCCTGTTTTCAATCTCCCGAATCACTCTCTTTCCACTCGGGCTATTTTCAATCTCCCGTAAACCTCTCCACTCACCCTGTTATCAATCTCCCGACTTTCTCTCCACTCACCCTGTTATCAATCTCCCGAGGCTCTCTCCACTCGCCCTGTTTTCAATCTCCCGACTCTCCTTCCACTCAGGCTGTTTTCAATCTCCCGACTCTCTCTCCACTCGCTCTGTTTTCAATCTCCCGAATCTCTCTCTCCACTCGGGCTGTTTTCAAATTACCGAATCTCTCCCCACTCACGCTATTTACAATCTTCCGACTCTCTGTCCACTCAGGCTGTTCTCAATTTCCCGACTCTCTCCCCACTCGTGCTGTTTTCAATCTACCGACTCTCTCCCCCCATGGGCTGTTTTCAATTTCCCAACTCTCTCTCCACTCACGCTGTTTTGAATCACCCAATGCTCTCTTTCCACAAAGGCGGTTTTCAATCTCCCATCTGCCTGTCCACTCAGGCTGTTTTCAATCTCCCGACTCTCTCAGCACTTGGGCTATTTTCAATCTCCCGACTCTCTCTGCATTTGGGCTGTTTTCAATCTCCCAACTCTCTCCCCACTCGCGCTGTTTTCAATCTTCCGACTCTCTCTCCACTCGTGCTGTTTTCAATCTCCCTTCTCTCTCTTTCCACTCGCCCTGTTTTCAATCTCCCGACTCTCTCTTTCCACTCGGGTTGTTTTCAATCTCCCAACTCTCTCTCCAAAGTCCTGTTTTCAATCTCCCGGCTCCCTCTGCACTTGGGCCGTTTTCAATCTCACGACTCTCTCTACACATGCGCTGTTTTCAATCTCCCGACTCTCTCTTACCACTCGGGCTGTTTTCAATCTCCCAACTGTCTCTCAACTCACGCTGTTTTCAATCTCCCGACTCTCTCTTTCCACTCGGGCTGTTTTCAATCTCCCGTAAACCTCTCCACTCACCCTGTTATCAATCTCCCGACTTTCTCTCCACTCACCCTGTTTTCAATCTCCCAAGGCTCTCTCCACTCGCCCTGTTTTCAATCTCCCGACTCTCCTTCCACTCAGGCTGTTTTCAATCTCCCGACTCTCTCTCCACTCGCTCTGTTTTCAATCTCCCGAATCTCTCTCTCCACTCGGGCTGTTTTCAAATTACCGAATCTCTCCCCACTCACGCTATTTACAATCTTCCGACTCTCTGTCCACTCAGGCTGTTCTCAATTTCCCGACTCTCTCCCCACTCGTGCTGTTTTCAATCTACCGACTCTCTCCCCCCATGGGCTGTTTTCAATTTCCCAACTCTCTCTCCACTCACGCTGTTTTGAATCACCCAATGCTCTCTTTCCACAAAGGCGGTTTTCAATCTCCCATCTGCCTGTCCACTCGGGCTGTTTTCAATCTTCCGACTCTCTCAGCACTTGGGCTATTTTCAATCTCCCGACTCTCTCTTACCACTCGGGCTGTTTTCAATCTCCCAACTGTCTCTCAACTCGCGCTGTTTTCAATCTCCTGACTCTCTCTTTCCAGTTGGGCTGTTTTCAATCTCCCGTCGACCTCTCCACTCAACCTGTTATCAATCTCCCGACTTTCTCTCCACTCGCCCTGTTTTCAATCTCCCGATGCTTTCTCCACTCGCGCTGTTTTCAATTTCCCGAATCTCTCAACACTCGCCCTGTTTTCAATCTCCCGACTCTCTCTCCACTCACACTGTTTTCAATCTCCCGACTCTCTCTCCTCTCGTCCTGTTTTCTATCTCCCAACTCTCTCTTTCCACTCGCACTGTTTTCAATCTCCCGACTCTCTCTCCAATCACCCTGTTTTCAATCTCCCGAATCTCTCTCTCCACTCGGGCTGTTTTCAATTTCCCGACTCTCTCTCCACTCGGGCTTTTTCCAATTTCACGACTCTCTTTCCACTCGGGATGTTTTCGATTTCCCGACTCTCTTTCCACTCGGGCTTTTTTCAATCTCCCGTATCTCTCTCCACTCGCCCTATTTTCAATCTCCCGATTCTCTCTCCACTCGCTCTGTTTACAATTTCCCGACTCTCTCTCCACTCACCCTGTTTTCAATCTCCCGAATCTCTGTCTCCACTCGGGCTGTTTTCAAATTCCCGAATCTCTCCCCACTCACGCTGTTTTCAATTTCCCGACTCTCTTTCCACTCGGGATGTTTTCAATCTCCCGACTATCTCTCCCCTCGGGCTGTTTTCAATCTCCCGTCTGCCTCTCCACTCACCCTGCTTTCAAACTCCCGACTCTCTCTCCACTAGCCCTGTTTTCAATCTCCCGACTCTCTCTCCACTCGCGCTGTTTTCAATCTCCCGACTCTCTCTTTCCATTCGGGCTGTTTTCAATCTCCCGTCTACCTCTCCACTCGCGCTGTTTTCAATTTCCTGACTCTCTCTCCACTCGCGCTGCTTTCAATTCCCCAACTCTCTTTCCACTCGGGCTGTTTTCTATCTCCCGACTCTCTCTCCACTCACCCTTCTTTCAATCTCCCGACTCTCTCTCTCCACTCGCCCTGTTTTCAATCTTCCGACTCTCTCTCCACTCGGCCTGTTTTCAATCTCCCGACTCTCTTCAACTCGCCATGTTTTCAATCGGCCTACTCTCTCTCCACTTGGGCTGCTTTCATTCTCCCGACTCTCTCTCCACTGGCCCTGTTTCCAATCTCCCGACTCTATCTCCACTCGCGCTGTTTTCAATCTCCCCTCTTTCTCTTTCCACTCGGGCTGTTTTCAATCTCCTGACTCTCACTTTCCACTCGCACTGTTTTCAATCTCCCGACTCTCTCTTTCCACTCGGGTTGTTTTCAATCTCCCGTCTGCCTCTCCACTCACCCTGTTTTCAATGTCCCAAATCTCTCTCCACACGCGCTGTTTTCAATCTCCCAACTCTCTCTCCACACACGCTGTTTTCAATCTCCCGACTCTCTCTTACCACTCGGGCTGTTTTCAATCTCCCAACTCTCCTTCCACTCGCGCTGTTTTCAATCTCCTGACTCTCTCATTCCACTCAGGCTGTTTTCAATCTCCTGTAAACATCTCCACTCACCCTGTTTTCAATCTCACGACTTTCTCTCCACTCGCCCTGTTTTCAATCTCCCGACGTCTCACCACCCGCACTTTTTCAATCTCCCGATTCTCCACTCGTCCTGTTTTCAATATCCCAACTCTCTCTTTCCACTTGGGCTGTTTTCAACGTCCCGACTCTCTCTCGTCTCACCTTGTTTTCAATCTGCCAAATTTCTCTCTCCACTCGGGCTGTTTTCAATTTCCCGACTCTCTCCCCACTTGCGCTGTTTTCAAACTTCCGACTCTCTTTCCACTTGGGCTGTTTACAATCTCCCGACTCTCTCTCCACACAACATGTTTCCCATCTCCCGACTCTCTCTCCACTCGGGCTGTTTTCAATCTCCCGACTCTCTCTCCACTCGCCCTGTTTTCAATCTCCTGACTCTCTCTCCACTCGGGCTGTTTTCAATCTCCCGTCTGCCTCTCCCCTCACCCTTTTTTCAATCTCCCGACTCTCTCTCCACTCGCCCTATTTTCAATCTCCCGACTCTTTTTTCATTTGGGCTGTTTTCAATCACCCGACTCTCTCCACACTCGCCCTGTTTCCAATCTCCCAACTCTCTCTCCACTCGGGCTGTTTTCCATCTCTCAACTCTCTCTCCACTCGGGCTGATATCAAGCTCCCGACTCTCTCCCTACTCACCCTGTTTCCAATCTCCCAACTCTCTCTCCACTCGGGCTGTTTTCCATCTCTCAACTCTCTCTCCACTCGCGCTGTTTGCAATTTCCCGACTCTCTCTCCACTCGCGCTGTTTTCAATCTCCCGACTCTCTTTCCACTCACCCTGTTTTCAATCTCCCGACTCTCTCTCTCCATTCGAGCTGTTTTCAATGCCCCGCCTCTCTCCCCACTCGAGCTGTTTTCAATCTTCCGACACTCTCTCCACTCGCGCTGTTTTCAATCTCCCCTCTCTCTCTTTCCACTCGGGCTGTTTTCAATCTCCCGACTCTCTCTTTCCACTCACCCTGTTTTCAATCTCCCGACTCACTCTTTCCACTCGGACTGTTTTCAATCTCCCGTCTGCCTCTCCACTCACTCTGTTTTCAATCTCCCGACTCTCTCTGCACTTGGGCTGTTTTTAATCTCCCGACTCTCTCTCCACTCGCGGTGTTTTCAGTCTCCCGACTCTCTGTTTCCACTCGGGCTGTTTTCAATCTCCCGTCTACCTCTCCACTCACTCTGTTTTCAATCTCCCGACTCTCTCTCCACTCGCCCTGTTTTCAAGCGCTCGACTCTCTGTCCACCCGCACTTTTTCAATCTCCCGTCTCTCCACTCGTCCTGTTTTCAATGTCCCAACTCTCTCTTTCCACTCGGGCTGTTTTCAATGTCCCGACTCTCTCTTTCCACTCGCCCTGTTTCCAATCTCCTGACTCTCTCCCCCCATGGGCTATTTACAATTTCCCGACTCTCTTTCCACTCGGGCTGTTTACAATCTCCCGACTCTCTCTCCACACAACCTGTTTCCAATCTCTCGACTCTCACCCCCCTCGGGCTGTTTTCAATTTCCCGACTCTCTTTCCGCTCGGGCTGTTTTCAATCTCCCGACTCTCTCTCCACACACGCTGTTTTCAATCACCCGACGCCGTCTTTCCACTCAGGCTGTTTTCAATCTCCCATCTGCCTCTCCACTCGGGCTGTTTTCAATCTCCCGAATCTCTCTGCATTTGCGCTATTTTCAATCTCCCGACTGTCTCTCCACACGAGCTGTTTTCCATCTCTCAACTCTCTCTCCACTTGGGCTGTTATCAAGCTCCCGACTCTCTCTCTACTCGCCCTGTTTCCAATCTCCCAACTCCTTCTACACTCGGGCTGTTTTCCATCTCTCAACTCTCTCCCAACGCGTGCTGTTTTCAATTTCCCGACTCTCTTTCCAATCACCCTGTTTTCAAGCTCCCGACTCTCTCTCCATTCGAGCTGTTTTCAATTCCCCGACTCTCTCCCCACTCGCGCTGTTTTCAATCTTCCGACTCTCTCTCCACTCGTGCTGTTTTCAATCTCCCCTCTCTCTCTTTCCACTCAGGCTGTTTTCAATCTCCTGACTCTCTCTTTCCACTCACCCTGTTTTCAATCTCCCGAATCACTCTCTTTCCACTCGGACTGTTTTCAATTTCCCGTCTGCCACTCCACTCACCCTGTTTTCAATCTCCCGACTCTCTCTGCACTCGGGCTGTTTTCAATCTCCCGACTCTCTCTTACCACTCGTGCTGTTTTCAATCTCCTGACTCTCTCTCCACTCACGCTGTTTTCAATCTCCTGACTCTCTCTTTCCACTCGGGCTGTTTTCAATCTCCCGTCTACCTCTCCACTCACCCTGTTTTCAACCTACCGACGCTCTCTCCACTCAACCTGTTTTCAATTTCCCGACTCTCTCTCCACTCGCGCTGTTTTCAATCTCCCGACTTCCTCTCTCCACTCGGGCTGTTTTCAATTTCCCCACTCTCTCCCCACTCGCGCTGTTTTCAATCTTCCGAATCTCTGCACTCGGTCTATTTTCAATGTCCCGACTCTCTTTCCACTCGGGATCTTTTCAATCTCCCGAATCTCTCTCCACTCGGGCTGTTTTCAATCTCCCGTCTGCCTCTCCACTCACCCTGTATTCAATCTCCCGACTCTCTCTCTACTCTCCCCGTTTTCAATCTCCCGACTCTCTCTCCACTCGCCCTGTTTTCAATCTCCCGACTCTCTCTCCACTCGCCCTGTTTCTAATCTCCCGACTCTCTTTCCACTTGGGCTGTTTTCAATCACCCGACACTCTCCCCACTCGCCCTGTTTCCAATCTCCCAAAACTCTCTCCACTCGGGCTGTTTTCCATCTCTCAACTCTCTCTCCACTCGGGCTGCTTTCAATCTCCCGACTCTCTCTGCACTTGGGCTGTTTTCAACCTTCCGACTCTCTCTCCACTCGGGATGTTTTCAATCTCCCGACTCTCTCTGCACTTGGGCTGTTTTCAATCTCCCAACTCTCTATCCTCTCGCCCTGTTTCCAATCTCCCGACTCTAACTCCACTCGCGCTGTTTTCAATCTCCCGACTCTCTCTTTCCACTCGGGCTGTTAAAATCTCCTGACTCTCTCTTTCCACTCGCCCTGTTTTCAATCTCCCGACTCTCTCTTTCCACTCGGGTTGTTTTCAATCTCCCGACTCTCTCTCCAAAGCCCTGTTTTCAATCTCCCGGCTCCCACTGCACTTGGGCCGTTTTCAATCTCACGACTCTCTCTACACATGCGCTGTTTTCAATCTCCCGACTCTCTCTTACCACTCGGGCTGTTTTCAATCTCCCAACTGTCTCTCAACTCACGCTGTTTTCAATCTCCCGACTCTCTCTTTCCACTCGGGCTGTTTTCAATCTCCCGTAAACCTCTCCACTCACCCTGTTATCAATCTCCCGACTTTCTCTCCACTCACCCTGTTTTCAATCTCCCAAGGCTCTCTCCACTCGCCCTGTTTTCAATCTCCCGACTCTCCTTCCACTCAGGCTGTTTTCAATCTCCCGACTTTCTCTCCACTCACCCTGTTTTCAATCGCCCGAATCTCTTTCTCCACTCGGGCTGTTTTCAATTTCCCGACTCTCTCCCCACTCGTGCTGTTTTCAATCTTCCGACTCTCTCTCCACTCGGGCTGTTTTCAATTTCCCGACTCTCTTTCCACTCGGGATGTTTTCAATCTCCCAATTCTCTCTTTCCACTCGGGCTGTTTTCAATTTCCCGACTCTCTTTCCACTCGGGCTGTTTTCAATCTCCCGACTCTCTCTCCACTCACGCTGTTTTCAATCACCCGATGCCCTCTTTCCTCAAAGGCGGTTTTCAATCTCCCATCTGCCTGTCCACTCGGGCTGTTTTCAATCTCCCGACTCTCTCAGCACTTGGGCTATTTTCAATCTCCCGACTCTCTCTGCATTTGGGCTGTTTTCAATCTCCCAACTCTCTCCCCACTCGCGCTGTTTTCAATCTTCCGACTCTCTCTCCACTCGTGCTGTTTTCAATCTCCCTTCTCTCTCTTTCCACTCGGGCTGTTTTCAATCTCCCGACTCTTTTTTCATTTGGGCTGTTTTCAATCACCCGACTCTCTCCACACTCGCCCTGTTTCCAATCTCCCAACTCTCTCTCCACTCGGGCTGTTTTCCATCTCTCAACTCTCTCTCCACTCGGGCTGATATCAAGCTCCCGACTCTCTCCCTACTCACCCTGTTTCCAATCTCCCAACTCTCTCTCCACTCGGGCTGTTTTCCATCTCTCAACTCTCTCTCCACTCGCGCTGTTTGCAATTTCCCGACTCTCTCTCCACTCGCGCTGTTTTCAATCTCCCGACTCTCTTTCCACTCACCCTGTTTTCAATCTCCCGACTCTCTCTCTCCATTCGAGCTGTTTTCAATGCCCCGCCTCTCTCCCCACTCGAGCTGTTTTCAATCTTCCGACACTCTCTCCACTCGCGCTGTTTTCAATCTCCCCTCTCTCTCTTTCCACTCGGGCTGTTTTCAATCTCCCGACTCTCTCTTTCCACTCACCCTGTTTTCAATCTCCCGACTCACTCTTTCCACTCGGACTGTTTTCAATCTCCCGTCTGCCTCTCCACTCACTCTGTTTTCAATCTCCCGACTCTCTCTGCACTTGGGCTGTTTTTAATCTCCCGACTCTCTCTCCACTCGCGGTGTTTTCAGTCTCCCGACTCTCTGTTTCCACTCGGGCTGTTTTCAATCTCCCGTCTACCTCTCCACTCACTCTGTTTTCAATCTCCCGACTCTCTCTCCACTCGCCCTGTTTTCAAGTGCTCGACTCTCTGTCCACCCGCACTTTTTCAATCTCCCGTCTCTCCACTCGTCCTGTTTTCAATGTCCCAACTCTCTCTTTCCACTCGGGCTGTTTTCAATGTCCCGACTCTCTCTTTCCACTCGCCCTGTTTCCAATCTCCCGACTCTCTCCCCCCATGGGCTATTTACAATTTCCCGACTCTCTTTCCACTCGGGCTGTTTACAATCTCCCGACTCTCTCTCCACACAACCTGTTTCCAATCTCTCGACTCTCACCCCCCTCGGGCTGTTTTCAATTTCCCGACTCTCTTTCCGCTCGGGCTGTTTTCAATCTCCCGACTCTCTCTCCACACACGCTGTTTTCAATCACCCGACGCCGTCTTTCCACTCAGGCTGTTTTCAATCTCCCATCTGCCTCTCCACTCGGGCTGTTTTCAATCTCCCGAATCTCTCTGCATTTGCGCTATTTTCAATCTCCCGACTGTCTCTCCACACGAGCTGTTTTCCATCTCTCAACTCTCTCTCCACTTGGGCTGTTATCAAGCTCCCGACTCTCTCCCTACTCGCCCTGTTTCCAATCTCCCAACTCCTTCTACACTCGGGCTGTTTTCCATCTCTCAACTCTCTCCCAACGCGTGCTGTTTTCAATTTCCCGACTCTCTTTCCAATCACCCTGTTTTCAAGCTCCCGACTCTCTCTCCATTCGAGCTGTTTTCAATTCCCCGACTCTCTCCCCACTCGCGCTGTTTTCAATCTTCCGACTCTCTCTCCACTCGTGCTGTTTTCAATCTCCCCTCTCTCTCTTTCCACTCAGGCTGTTTTCAATCTCCTGACTCTCTCTTTCCACTCACCCTGTTTTCAATCTCCCGAATCACTCTTTCCACTCGGACTGTTTTCAATTTCCCGTCTGCCACTCCACTCACCCTGTTTTCAATCTCCCGACTCTCTCTGCACTCGGGCTGTTTTCAATCTCCCGACTCTCTCTTACCACTCGTGCTGTTTTCAATCTCCTGACTCTCTCTCCACTCACGCTGTTTTCAATCTCCTGACTCTCTCTTTCCACTCGGGCTGTTTTCAATCTCCCGTCTACCTCTCCACTCACCCTGTTTTCAACCTACCGACGCTCTCTCCACTCAACCTGTTTTCAATTTCCCGACTCTCTCTCCACTCGCGCTGTTTTCAATCTCCCGACTTCCTCTCTCCACTCGGGCTGTTTTCAATTTCCCCACTCTCTCCCCACTCGCGCTGTTTTCAATCTTCCGAATCTCTGCACTCGGTCTGTTTTCAATGTCCCGACTCTCTTTCCACTCGGGATCTTTTCAATCTCCCGAATCTCTCTCCACTCGGGCTGTTTTCAATCTCCCGTCTGCCTCTCCACTCACCCTGTATTCAATCTCCCGACTCTATCTCTACTCTCCCCGTTTTCAATCTCCCGACTCTCTCTCCACTCGCCCTGTTTTCAATCTCCCGACTCTCTCTCCACTCGCCCTGTTTCTAATCTCCCGAATCTCTTTCCACTTGGGCTGTTTTCAATCACCCGACACTCTCCCCACTCGCCCTGTTTCCAATCTCCCAAAACTCTCTCCACTCGGGCTGTTTTCCATCTCTCAACTCTCTCTCCACTCGGGCTGCTTTCAATCTCCCGACTCTCTCTGCACTTGGGCTGTTTTCAACCTTCCGACTCTCTCTCCACTCGGGATGTTTTCAATCTCCCGACTCTCTCTGCACTTGGGCTGTTTTCAATCTCCCAACTCTCTATCCTCTCGCCCTGTTTCCAATCTCCCGACTCTAACTCCACTCGCGCTGTTTTCAATCTCCCGACTCTCTCTTTCCACTCGGGCTGTTAAAATCTCCTGACTCTCTCTTTCCACTCGCCCTGTTTTCAATCTCCCGACTCTCTCTTTCCACTCGGGTTGTTTTCAATCTCCTGACTCTCTCTCCAAAGCCCTGTTTTCAATCTCCCGGCTCCCACTGCACTTGGGCCGTTTTCAATCTCACGACTCTCTCTACACATGCGCTGTTTTCAATCTCCCGACTCTCTCTTACCACTCGGGCTGTTTTCAATCTCCCAACTGTCTCTCAACTCACGCTGTTTTCAATCTCCCGACTCTCTCTTTCCACTCGGGCTGTTTTCAATCTCCCGTAAACCTCTCCACTCACCCTGTTATCAATCTCCCGACTTTCTCTCCACTCACCCTGTTTTCAATCTCCCAAGGCTCTCTCCACTCGCCCTGTTTTCAATCTCCCGACTCTCCTTCCACTCAGGCTGTTTTCAATCTCCCGACTTTCTCTCCACTCACCCTGTTATCAATCGCCCGAATCTCTTTCTCCACTCGGGCTGTTTTCAATTTCCCGACTCTCTCCCCACTCGTGCTGTTTTCAATCTTCCGACTCTCTCTCCACTCGGGCTGTTTTCAATTTCCCGACTCTCTTTCCACTCGGGATGTTTTCAATCTCCCAATTCTCTCTTTCCACTCGGGCTGTTTTCAATTTCCCGACTCTCTTTCCACTCGGGCTGTTTTCAATCTCCCGACTCTCTCTCCACTCACGCTGTTTTCAATCACCCGATGCCCTCTTTCCTCAAAGGCGGTTTTCAATCTCCCATCTGCCTGTCCACTCGGGCTGTTTTCAATCTCCCGACTCTCTCAGCACTTGGGCTATTTTCAATCTCCCGACTCTCTCTGCATTTGGGCTGTTTTCAATCTCCCAACTCTCTCCCCACTCGCGCTGTTTTCAATCTTCCGACTCTCTCTCCACTCGTGCTGTTTTCAATCTCCCTTCTCTCTCTTTCCACTCGGGCTGTTTTCAATCTCCCGACTCTCTCTTTCCACTCGCCCTGTTTTCAATCTCCTGACTCTCTCTTTCCACTCGGGTTGTTTTCAATCTCCCGACTCTCTCTCCAAAGCCCTGTTTTCAATCTCCCGGCTCCCTCTGCACTTGGGCCGTTTTCAATCTCCCGACTCTCTCTCCACTCACGCTGTTTTCAATCTCCCGACTCTCTCTTACCACTCGGGCTGTTTTCAATCTCCCAACTGTCTCTCAACTCGCGCTGTTTTCAATCTCCTGACTCTCTCTTTCCACTTGGGCTGTTTTCAATCTCCCATCGACCTCTCCACTCACCCTGTTATCAATCTCCCGACTTTCTCTCCACTCACCCTGTTTTCAATCGCCCGAATCTCTTTCTCCACTCGGGCTGTTTTCAATTTCCCGACTCTCTCCCCACTCGTGCTGTTTTCAATCTTCCGACTCTCTCTCCAAAGCCCTGTTTTCAATCTCCCGGCTCCCTCTGCACTTGGATCGTTTTCAATCTCCCGACTCTCTCTCAACTTGCGCTGTTTTCAATCTCCCGACTCTCCACTCGCCCTGTTTCCAATCTCCCGACTCTCTCCCCACCCGCGCTGTTTTCAATCTTCCGACTCTCTCTCCACTCGCCCTGTTTTCAATCTCCCGTCTGCCTCTCCACTCGCCCTGTTTTCAATCTCCCGACTCTCTCTCCACTCGCCCTGTTTCTAATCTCCCGACTCTCTTTCCACTTGGGCTGTTTTCAATCACCCGACACTCTCCCCACTCGCCCTGTTTCCAATCTCCCCAAACTCTCTCCACTCGGGCTGTTTTCCATCTCTCAACTCTCTCTCCACTCGGGCTGCTTTCAATCTCCCGACTCTCTCTGCACTTGGGCCGTTTTCAACCTTCCGACTCTCTCTCCACTCGGGATGTTTTCAATCTCCCGACTCTCTCTGCACTTGGGCTGTTTTCAATCACCCAACTCTCTATCCACTCGCACTGTTTCCAATCTCCCGACTCTAACTCCACTCGCGCTGTTTTCAATCTCCCGACTCTCTCTTTCCACTCGGGCTGTTTTCAATCTCCCGACTCTCTCTTTCCACTCGGGCTGTTAAAATCTCCTGACTCTCTCTTTCCACTCGCCCTGTTTTCAATCTCCCGACTCTCTCTTTCCACTCGGATTGTTTTCAATCTCCCGACTCTCTCTCCAAAGCCCTGTTTTCAATCTCCCGGCTCCCTCTGCACTTGGGCCGTTTTCAATCTCACGACTCCCTCTACACGTGCGCTGTTTTCAATCTCCCGACTCTCTCTTTCCACTCGGGCTGTTTTCAATCTCCCGTAAACCTCTCCACTCACCCTGTTATCAATCTCCCGACTTTCTCTCCACTCACCCTGTTATCAATCTCCCGAGGCTCTCTCCACTCGCCCTGTTTTCAATCTCCCGACTCTCCTTCCACTCAGGCTGTTTTCAATCTCCCGACTCTCTCTCCACTCACCCTGTTTTCAATCTCCCGAATCTCTCTCTCCACTCGGGCTGTTTTCAAATTCCCGAATCTCTCCCCACTCACGCTATTTACAATCTTCCGACTCTCTGTCCACTCGGGCTGTTTTCAATTTC
Organism: Isurus oxyrinchus; assembly: GCA_026770705.1. Taxonomy (NCBI): domain Eukaryota; kingdom Metazoa; phylum Chordata; class Chondrichthyes; order Lamniformes; family Lamnidae; genus Isurus; species Isurus oxyrinchus. The sequence goes on along the minus strand of JANJGN010000013.1, from coordinate 81,872,807 downwards.
CTGACTCTCTTTCCACTCAGGCTGTTCTCAATTTCCCGACTCTCTCCCCACTCGTGCTGTTTTCAATCTACCGACTCTTTCTCCACTCGGGCTGTTTTCAATTTCCCAACTCTCTCTCCACTCACGCTGTTTTGAATCACCCAATGCTCTCTTTCCACAAAGGCGGTTTTCAATCTCCCATCTGCCTGTCCACTCGGGCTGTTTTCAATCTCCCGACTCTCTCAGCACTTGGGCTATTTTCAATCTCCCGACTCTCTCTGCATTTGGGCTGTTTTCAATCTCCCAACTCTCTCCCCACTCGCGCTGTTTTCAATCTTCCGACTCTCTCTCCACTCGTGCTGTTTTCAATCTCCCTTCTCTCTCTTTCCACTCGGGCTGTTTTCAATCTCCCGACTCTCTCTTTCCACTCGCCCTGTTTTCAATCTCCTGACTCTCTCTTTCCACTCGGGTTGTTTTCAATCTCCCGACTCTGTCTCCAAAGCCCTGTTTTCAATCTCCCGGCTCCCTCTGCACTTGGGCCGTTTTCAATCTCCCGACTCTCTCTCCACTCACGCTGTTTTCAATCTCCCGACTCTCTATTACCACTCGGGCTGTTTTCAATCTCCCGACTCTCTCTCCACTCACGCTGTTTTCAATCACCCGATGCCCTCTTTCCTCAAAGGCGGTTTTCAATCTCCCATCTGCCTCTCCACTCGGGCTGTTTTCAATCTCCCGACTCTCTCTGCATTTGGGCTGTTTTCAATCTCCCAACTCTCTCCCCACTCACGCTGTATTCAATCTTCCGACTCTCTCTCCACTCGTGCTGTTTTCAATCACCCGATGCCCTCTTTCCTCAAAGGCGGTTTTCAATCTCCCATCTGCCTCACCACTCGGGCTGTTTTCAATCTCCCGACTCTCTCTGCATTTTGGGCTGTTTTCAATCTCCCAACTCTCTCCCCACTCACGCTGTATTCAATCTTCCGACTCTCTCTCCACTCGTGCTGTTTTCAATCTCCCCTCTCTCTCTTTCCACTTGGGCTGTTTTCAATCTCCCGACTCTCTCTTTCCACTCGGGTTGTTTTCAATCTCCCGACTCGCTCTCCAAAGCCCTGTTTTCAATCTCCCGGCTCCCTCTGCACTTGGATCGTTTTCAATCTCCCGACTATCTCTCAACTCGCGCTGTTTTCAATCTCCCGACTCTCCACTCGCCCTGTTTCCAATCTCCCGACTCTCTCCCCACCCGCGCTGTTTTCAATCTTCCGACTCTCTCTCCACTCGCCCTGTTTTCAATCTCCCGTCTGCCTCTCCACTCGCCCTGTTTTCAATCTCCCGACTCTCTCTCCACTCGCCCTGTTTCTAATCTCCCGACTCTCTTTCCACTTGGGCTGTTTTCAATCACCCGACACTCTCCCCACTCGCCCTGTTTCCAATCTCCCAAAACTCTCTCCACTCGGGCTGTTTTCCATCTCTCAACTCTCTCTCCACTCGGGCTGCTTTCAATCTCCCGACTCTCTCTGCACTTGGGCCGTTTTCAACCTTCCGACTCTCTCTCCACTCGGGATGTTTTCAATCTCCCGACTCTCTCTGCACTTGGGCTGTTTTCAATCACCCAACTCTCTATCCACTCGCACTGTTTCCAATCTCCCGACTCTAACTCCACTCGCGCTGTTTTCAATCTCCCGACTCTCTCTTTCCACTCGGGCTGTTTTCAATCTCCCGACTCTCTCTTTCCACTCGGGCTGTTAAAATCTCCTGACTCTCTCTTTCCACTCGCCCTGTTTTCAATCTCCCGACTCTCTCTTTCCACTCGGATTGTTTTCAATCTCCCGACTCTCTCTCCAAAGCCCTGTTTTCAATCTCCCGGCTCCCTCTGCACTTGGGCCGTTTTCAATCTCACGACTCCCTCTACACGTGCGCTGTTTTCAATCTCCCGACTCTCTCTTTCCACTCGGGCTGTTTTCAATCTCCCGTAAACCTCTCCACTCACCCTGTTATCAATCTCCCGACTTTCTCTCCACTCACCCTGTTATCAATCTCCCGAGGCTCTCTCCACTCGCCCTGTTTTCAATCTCCCGACTCTCCTTCCACTCAGGCTGTTTTCAATCTCCCGACTCTCTCTCCACTCACCCTGTTTTCAATCTCCCGAATCTCTCTCTCCACTCGGGCTGTTTTCAAATTCCCGAATCTCTCCCCACTCACGCTATTTACAATCTTCCGACTCTCTGTCCACTCGGGCTGTTTTCAATTTCCTGACTCTCTTTCCACTCAGGCTGTTCTCAATTTCCCGACTCTCTCCCCACTCATGCTGTTTTCAATCTACCGACTCTTTCTCCACTCGGGCTGTTTTCAATTTCACAACTCTCTCTCCACTCACGCTGTTTTGAATCACCCAATGCTCTCTTTCCACAAAGGCGGTTTTCAATCTCCCATCTGCCTGTCCACTCGGGCTGTTTTCAATCTCCCGACTCTCTCAGCACTTGGGCTATTTTCAATCTCCCGACTCTCTCTGCATTTGGGCTGTTTTCAATCTCCCAACTCTCTCCCCACTCGCGCTGTTTTCAATCTTCCGACTCTCTCTCCACTCGTGCTGTTTTCAATCTCCCTTCTCTCTCTTTCCACTCGGGCTGTTTTCAATCTCCCGACTCTCTCTTTCCACTCGCCCTGTTTTCAATCTCCTGACTCTCTCTTTCCACTCGGGTTGTTTTCAATCTCCCGACTCTCTCTCCAAAGCCCTGTTTTCAATCTCCCGGCTCCCTCTGCACTTGGGCCGTTTTCAATCTCCCGACTCTCTCTCCACTCACGCTGTTTTCAATCTCCCGACTCTCTCTTACCACTCGGGCTGTTTTCAATCTCCCAACTGTCTCTCAACTCGCGCTGTTTTCAATCTCCTGACTCTCTCTTTCCACTTGGGCTGTTTTCAATCTCCCGTCGACCTCTCCACTCACCCTGTTATCAATCTCCCGACTTTCTCTCCACTCACCCTGTTTTCAATCTCCCGATGCTTTCTCCACTCGCGCTGTTTTCAATTTCCCGAATCTCTCTACACTCGCCCTGTTTTCAATCTCCCGACTCTCTCTCCACTCGCTCTGTTTTCAATCTCCCGACTCTCTCTCCACTCGCACTGTTTTCAATCTCTCGACTCTCTGTCCACTCGGACTTTTTTCAATCTCCCGACTCTCTGTCCACTCGGACTTTTTTCAATCTCCCGACTCTCTCTCCACTCACCCTGTTTTCAATCGCCCGAATCTCTTTCTCCACTCGGGCTGTTCTCAATTTCCCGACTCTCTCCCCACTCGTGCTGTTTTCAATCTTCCGACTCTCTCTCCACTCGGGCTGTTTGCAATTTCCCGACTCTCGTTCCACTTGCGCTGTTTTCAATCTCCCAATTCTCTCTTTCCACTCGGGCTGTTTTCAATTTCCCGACTCTCTTTCCACTCGGGCTGTTTTCAATCTCCCGACTCTCTCTCCACTCACGCTGTTTTCAATCACCCGATGCCCTCTTTCCTCAAAGGCGGTTTTCAATCTCCCATCTCCCTCTGCACTTGGAGCGTTTTCAATCTGCCAACTCTCTCTCAACTCGCGCTGTTTTCAATCTCCCGACTCTCTCTCCACTCGCCCTGTTTCCAATCTCCCGACTCTCTCCCCACCCGCGCTGTTTTCAATCTTCCGACTCTCTCTCCACTCGCCCTGTTTTCAATCTCCCGTCTGCCTCTCCACTCACCCTGTTTTCAATCTCCCGACTCTCTCTGCACTCGCGGTGTTTTCAATCTCCCGACTCTCTCTTTCCACTCGGGCTGTTTTCAATCTCCCGTCTACCTCTCCAATCACCCTCTTTTCAATCTCCCGACTTTCTCTCCACTCGCGGTGTTTTCAATCTCCCGACTCTCTCTTTCCACTCGGGCTGTTTTCAATCTCCCGACTCTCTCTACACTCGCGGTGTTTTCAATCTCCCGACTCTCTCTTTCCACTCGGGCTGTTTTCAATCTCCCGTCTACCTCTCCAATCACCCTCTTTTCAATCTCCCGACTTTCTCTCCATTCGCGCTGTTTTCAATTCCCCAACTCTCTTTCCACTCGGGCTGTTTTCTATCTCCCGACTCTCTCTCCACTCACCCTTCCTTCAATCTCCCGACTCTCTCTCTCCACTCAGGCTGTTTTCAATTTCCCGACTCTCTCTCCACTCGGGCTGTTTTCAATCACCCGACTATCTTCAACTCGCCATGTTTTCAATCGGCCTACTGTCTCTCCACTTGGGCTGCTTTCATTCTCCCGACTCTCTCTCCAGTGGCCCTGTTTCCAATCTCCCGACTCTCTCTCCACTCGCGCTGTTTTCAATCTCCCCTCTTTCTCTTTCCACTCGGGCTGTTTTCAATCTCCTGACTCTCTCTTTCCACTCGGGTTGTTTTCAATCTCCCGTCTGCCTCTCCACTCATCCTGTTTTCAATCTCCCTACTCTCTCTCCACTCGCGCTGTTTTCAATCTCCCGACTCTCTCTTACCACTTGGGCTGTTTTCAATCTCCCAACTCTCTCTCCACTCGCGCTGTTTTCAATCTCCTGACTCTCTCATTCCACTCGGGCTGTTTTCAATCTCCCGTAAACCTCTCCACTCACCCTGTTTTCAATCTCACGACTTTCTCTCCACTCGCCCTGTTTTCAATCTCCCGACGTCTCACCACCCGCACTTTTTCAATCTCCCGATTCTCCACTCGTCCTGTTTTCAATATCCCAACTCTCTCTTTCCACTTGGGCTGTTTTCAATGTCCCGACTCTCTCTCGTCTCACCCTGTTTTCAATCTCCCGACTCTCTCTCTCCACTCGGGCTGTTTTCAATTTCCCGACTCTCTCCCCACTTGCGCTGTTTTCAATCTTCCGACTCTCTTTCCACTTGGGCTGTTTACAATTTCCCGACTCTCTCTCCACACAACATGTTTCCCATCTCCCGACTCTCTCCCCACTCGGGCTGTTTTCAATCTCCCGATTCTCTCTCCACTCGCCCTGTTTTCAATCTCTCGACTCTCCACTCGCACTGTTTTCAATCTCCCGACTCTCTATCCTCTCGTCCTGTTTTCTATCTCCCAACTCTCTCTTTCTCTTCGGGCTGTTTTCAATCTCCCGACTCTCTCTCCAATCACCCTGTTTTCAATCTCCCGAATCTCTCTCTCCACTCGGGCTGTTTCCAATTTCCCGACTCTCTTTCCACTCGGGATGTTTTCGATTTCCCGACTCTCTTTCCACTCGGGCTTTTTTCAATCTCCCGTATCTCTCTCCACTCGCCCTATTTTCAATCTCCCGATTCTCTCTCCACTCGCTCTGTTTACAATCTCCCGACTCTCTCTCCACTCACCCTGTTTTCAATCTCCCGAATCTCTCTCTGCACTCGGGCTGTTTTCAAATTCCCGAATCTCTCCCCACTCACGCTGTTTTCAATCTTCCGACTCTCTGTCCACTCGGGCTGTTTTCAATTTCCCGACTCTCTTTCCACTCGGGATGTTTTGAATCTCCCGACTATTTCTCCCCTCGGGCTGTTTTCAATCTCCCGTCTGCCTCTCCACTCGCTCTGTTTTCAATCTCCCGACTCTCTCTCCACTCGCCCTGTTTTCAATCTCTCGACTCTCTGTCCACTCGGACTTTTTTCAATCTCCCGACTCTCTCTCCACTCGTCCTGTTTTCAATCTCCCGACTCTCCCTTTCCACTCGGGCTGATTTCAATCTCCCGACTCTCTCTCCACTCACCCTGTTTTCAATCGCCCGAATCTCTTTCTCCACTCGGGCTGTTCTCAATTTCCCGACTCTCTCCCCACTTGTGCTGTTTTCAATCTTCCGACTCTCTCTCCACTCGGGCTGTTTTCAATTTCCCGACTCTCTTTCCACTCGGGATGTTTTCAATCTCCCAATTCTCTCTTTCCACTCGGGCTGTTTTCAATTTCCCGACTCTCTTTCCACTTGGGCTGTTTTCAATCTCCCGACTCTCTCCCCACTCACGCTGTTTTCAATCACCCGATGCCCTCTTTCCTCAAAGGCGGTTTTCAATCTCCCATCTGCCTCTCCACTCGGGCTGTTTTCAATCTCCCGACTCTCTCTGCATTTGGGCTGTTTTCAATCTCCCAACTCTCTCCCCACTCACGCTGTATTCAATCTTCCGACTCTCTCTCCACTCGTGCTGTTTTCAATCTCCCCTCTCTCTCTTTCCACTTGGGCTGTTTTCAATCTCCCGACTCTCTCTTTCCACTCGGGTTGTTTTCAATCTCCCGACTCTCTCTCCAAAGCCCTGTTTTCAATCTCACGACTCCCTCTACACGTGCGCTGTTTTCAATCTCCCGACTCTCTCTTTCCACTCGGGCTGTTTTCAATCTCCCGTAAACCTCTCCACTCACCCTGTTATCAATCTCCCGACTTTCTCTCCACTCACCCTGTTATCAATCTCCCGAGGCTCTCTCCACTCGCCCTGTTTTCAATCTCCCGACTCTCCTTCCACTCAGGCTGTTTTCAATCTCCCGACTCTCTCTCCACTCACCCTGTTTTCAATCTCCCGAATCTCTCTCTCCACTCGGGCTGTTTTCAAATTCCCGAATCTCTCCCCACTCACGCTATTTACAATCTTCCGACTCTCTGTCCACTCGGGCTGTTTTCAATTTCCTGACTCTCTTTCCACTCAGGCTGTTCTCAATTTCCCGACTCTCTCCCCACTCGTGCTGTTTTCAATCTACCGACTCTTTCTCCACTCGGGCTGTTTTCAATTTCCCAACTCTCTCTCCACTCACGCTGTTTTGAATCACCCAATGCTCTCTTTCCACAAAGGCGGTTTTCAATCTCCCATCTGCCTGTCCACTCGGGCTGTTTTCAATCTCCCGACTCTCTCAGCACTTGGGCTATTTTCAATCTCCCGACTCTCTCTGCATTTGGGCTGTTTTCAATCTCCCAACTCTCTCCCCACTCGCGCTGTTTTCAATCTTCCGACTCTCTCTCCACTCGTGCTGTTTTCAATCTCCCTTCTCTCTCTTTCCACTCGGGCTGTTTTCAATCTCCCGACTCTCTCTTTCCACTCGCCCTGTTTTCAATCTCCTGACTCTCTCTTTCCACTCGGGTTGTTTTCAATCTCCCGACTCTCTCTCCAAAGCCCTGTTTTCAATCTCCCGGCTCCCTCTGCACTTGGGCCGTTTTCAATCTCCCGACTCTCTCTCCACTCACGCTGTTTTCAATCTCCCGACTCTCTCTTACCACTCGGGCTGTTTTCAATCTCCCAACTGTCTCTCAACTCGCGCTGTTTTCAATCTCCTGACTCTCTCTTTCCACTTGGGCTGTTTTCAATCTCCCGTCGACCTCTCCACTCACCCTGTTATCAATCTCCCGACTTTCTCTCCACTCACCCTGTTTTCAATCTCCCGATGCTTTCTCCACTCGCGCTGTTTTCAATTTCCCGAATCTCTCTACACTCGCCCTGTTTTCAATCTCCCGACTCTCTCTCCACTCGCTCTGTTTTCAATCTCCCGACTCTCTCTCCACTCGCACTGTTTTCAATCTCTCGACTCTCTGTCCACTCGGACTTTTTTCAATCTCCCGACTCTCTGTCCACTCGGACTTTTTTCAATCTCCCGACTCTCTCTCCACTCACCCTGTTTTCAATCGCCCGAATCTCTTTCTCCACTCGGGCTGTTCTCAATTTCCCGACTCTCTCCCCACTCGTGCTGTTTTCAATCTTCCGACTCTCTCTCCACTCGGGCTGTTTGCAATTTCCCGACTCTCTTTCCACTTGCGCTGTTTTCAATCTCCCAATTCTCTCTTTCCACTCGGGCTGTTTTCAATTTCCCGACTCTCTTTCCACTCGGGCTGTTTTCAATCTCCCGACTCTCTCTCCACTCACGCTGTTTTCAATCACCCGATGCCCTCTTTCCTCAAAGGCGGTTTTCAATCTCCCATCTCCCTCTGCACTTGGAGCGTTTTCAATCTCCCAACTCTCTCTCAACTCGCGCTGTTTTCAATCTCCCGACTCTCTCTCCACTCGCCCTGTTTCCAATCTCCCGACTCTCTCCCCACCCGCGCTGTTTTCAATCTTCCGACTCTCTCTCCACTCGCCCTGTTTTCAATCTCCCGTCTGCCTCTCCACTCACCCTGTTTTCAATCTCCCGACTCTCTCTGCACTCGCGGTGTTTTCAATCTCCCGACTCTCTCTTTCCACTCGGGCTGTTTTCAATCTCCCGTCTACCTCTCCAATCACCCTCTTTTCAATCTCCCGACTTTCTCTCCACTCGCGGTGTTTTCAATCTCCCGACTCTCTCTTTCCACTCGGGCTGTTTTCAATCTCCCGACTCTCTCTACACTCGCGGTGTTTTCAATCTCCCGACTCTCTCTTTCCACTCGGGCTGTTTTCAATCTCCCGTCTACCTCTCCAATCACCCTCTTTTCAATCTCCCGACTTTCTCTCCATTCGCGCTGTTTTCAATTCCCCAACTCTCTTTCCACTCGGGCTGTTTTCTATCTCCCGACTCTCTCTCCACTCACCCTTCCTTCAATCTCCCGACTCTCTCTCTCCACTCGGGCTGTTTTCAATTTCCCGACTCTCTCTCCACTCGGGCTGTTTTCAATCACCCGACTATCTTCAACTCGCCATGTTTTCAATCGGCCTACTGTCTCTCCACTTGGGCTGCTTTCATTCTCCCGACTCTCTCTCCAGTGGCCCTGTTTCCAATCTCCTGACTCTATCTCCACTCGCGCTGTTTTCAATCTCCCCTCTTTCTCTTTCCACTCGGGCTGTTTTCAATCTCCTGACTCTCTCTTTCCACTCGGGTTGTTTTCAATCTCCCGTCTGCCTCTCCACTCATCCTGTTTTCAATCTCCCTACTCTCTCTCCACTCGCGCTGTTTTCAATCTCCCGACTCTCTCTTACCACTTGGGCTGTTTTCAATCTCCCAACTCTCTCTCCACTCGCGCTGTTTTCAATCTCCTGACTCTCTCATTCCACTCGGGCTGTTTTCAATCTCCCGTAAACCTCTCCACTCACCCTGTTTTCAATCTCACGACTTTCTCTCCACTCGCCCTGTTTTCAATCTCCCGACGTCTCACCACCCGCACTTTTTCAATCTCCCGATTCTCCACTCGTCCTGTTTTCAATATCCCAACTCTCTCTTTCCACTTGGGCTGTTTTCAATGTCCCGACTCTCTCTCGTCTCACCCTGTTTTCAATCTCCCGACTCTCTCTCTCCACTCGGGCTGTTTTCAATTTCCCGACTCTCTCCCCACTTGCGCTGTTTTCAATCTTCCGACTCTCTTTCCACTTGGGCTGTTTACAATTTCCCGACTCTCTCTCCACACAACATGTTTCCCATCTCCCGACTCTCTCCCCACTCGGGCTGTTTTCAATCTCCCGATTCTCTCTCCACTCGCCCTGTTTTCAATCTCTCGACTCTCCACTCGCACTGTTTTCAATCTCCCGACTCTCTATCCTCTCGTCCTGTTTTCTATCTCCCAACTCTCTCTTTCTCTTCGGGCTGTTTTCAATGTCCCGACTCTCTTTCCACTTGGGCTGTTTTCAATCTCCCGACTCTCTCTCCAATCACCCTGTTTTCAATCTCCCGAATCTCTCTCTCCACTCGGGCTGTTTCCAATTTCCCGACTCTCTTTCCACTCGGGATGTTTTCGATTTCCCGACTCTCTTTCCACTCGGGCTTTTTTCAATCTCCCGTATCTCTCTCCACTCGCCCTATTTTCAATCTCCCGATTCTCTCTCCACTCGCTCTGTTTACAATCTCCCGACTCTCTCTCCACTCACCCTGTTTTCAATCTCCCGAATCTCTCTCTGCACTCGGGCTGTTTTCAAATTCCCGAATCTCTCCCCACTCACGCTGTTTTCAATCTTCCGACTCTCTGTCCACTCGGGCTGTTTTCAATTTCCCGACTCTCTTTCCACTCGGGATGTTTTGAATCTCCCGACTATTTCTCCCCTCGGGCTGTTTTCAATCTCCCGTCTGCCTCTCCACTCGCTCTGTTTTCAATCTCCCGACTCTCTCTCCACTCGCCCTGTTTTCAATCTCTCGACTCTCTGTCCACTCGGACTTTTTTCAATCTCCCGACTCTCTCTCCACTCGTCCTGTTTTCAATCTCCCGACTCTCCCTTTCCACTCGGGCTGATTTCAATCTCCCGACTCTCTCTCCACTCACCCTGTTTTCAATCGCCCGAATCTCTTTCTCCACTCGGGCTGTTCTCAATTTCCCGACTCTCTCCCCACTTGTGCTGTTTTCAATCTTCCGACTCTCTCTCCACTCGGGCTGTTTTCAATTTCCCGACTCTCTTTCCACTCGGGATGTTTTCAATCTCCCAATTCTCTCTTTCCACTCGGGCTGTTTTCAATTTCCCGACTCTCTTTCCACTTGGGCTGTTTTCAATCTCCCGACTCTCTCCCCACTCACGCTGTTTTCAATCACCCGATGCCCTCTTTCCTCAAAGGCGGTTTTCAATCTCCCATCTGCCTCTCCACTCGGGCTGTTTTCAATCTCCCGACTCTCTCTGCATTTGGGCTGTTTTCAATCTCCCAACTCTCTCCCCACTCACGGTGTATTCAATCTTCCGACTCTCTCTCCACTCGTGCTGTTTTCAATCTCCCCTCTCTCTCTTTCCACTTGGGCTGTTTTCAATCTCCCGACTCTCTCTTTCCACTCGGGTTGTTTTCAATCTCCCGACTCTCTCTCCAAAGCCCTGTTTTCAATCTCCCGGCTCCCTCTGCACTTGGATCGTTTTCAATCTCCCGACTCTCTCTCAACTCGCGCTGTTTTCAATCTCCCGACTCTCTCTCCACTCGCCCTGTTTCCAATCTCCCGACTCTCTCCCCACCCGCGCTGTTTTCAATCTTCCGACTCTCTCTCCACTCGCCCTGTTTTCAATCTCCCGTCTGCCTCTCCACTCACCCTGTTTTCAATCTCCCGACTCTCTCTGCACTTGGGCTGTTTTCAATCTCCCGACTCTCTCTCCACTCGCGGTGTTTTCAATCTCCCGACTCTCTCTTTCCACTCGGGCTGTTTTCAATCTCCCGTCTACCTCTCCAATCACCCTCTTTTCAATCTCCCGACTTTCTCTCCACTCGCGCTGTTTTCAATTCCCCAACTCTCTTTCCACTCGGGCTGTTTTCTATCTCCCGACTCTCTCTCCACTCACCCTTCCTTCAATCTCCCGACTCTCTCTCTCCGCTCGGGCTGTTTTCAATTTCCCGACTCTCTCTCCACTCGGGCTGTTTTCAATCACCCGACTATCTTCAACTCGCCATGTTTTCAATCGGCCTACTGTCTCTCCACTTGGGCTGCTTTCATTCTCCCGACTCTCTCCCCACTCGGGCTGTTTTCAATCTCCCGACTCTCTCTCCACTCGTGCTGTTTTCAATCTCCCGACTCTCTCTCCACTCACGCTGTTTTCAATCTCCTGACTTTCTCTCCACTCGCGCTGTTTTCAATTTCCCGACTCTCTCCACTCGCCCTGTTTTCAATCTCCCGACTCTCTCTCCACTCGCTCTGTTTTCAATCTCCCGACTCTCTCTCCACTCGCCCTGTTTTCAATCTCTCGACTCTCTGTCCACTCGCACTGTTTTCAATCTCCCGACTCTCTCTCCACTCGCCCTGTTTTCAATCTCCCGACTCTCTCTCCAATCGTCCAGTTTTCAATCTCCCAACTCTCTCTTTCCACTCGGGCTGTTTTCAATGTCCCAACTCTCTTTCCACTCGGGCTGCTTTCAATCTCCCGACTCTCTCTGCACTTGGGCCGTTTTCAACCTTCCGACTCTCTCTCCACTCGGGATGTTTTCAATCTCCCGACTCTCTCTGCACTTGGGCTGTTTTCAATCACCCAACTCTCTATCCACTCGCACTGTTTCCAATCTCCCGACTCTAACTCCACTCGCGCTGTTTTCAATCTCCCGACTCTCGCTTTCCACTCGGGCTGTTTTCAATCTCCCGACTCTCTCTTTCCACTCGGGCTGTTAAAATCTCCTGACTCTCTCTTTCCACTCGCCCTGTTTTCAATCTCCCGACTCTCTCTTTCCACTCGGATTGTTTTCAATCTCCCGACTCTCTCTCCAAAGCCCTGTTTTCAATCTCCCGGCTCCCTCTGCACTTGGGCCGTTTTCAATCTCACGACTCCCTCTACACGTGCGCTGTTTTCAATCTCCCGACTCTCTCTTTCCACTCGGGCTGTTTTCAATCTCCCGTAAACCTCTCCACTCACCCTGTTATCAATCTCCCGACTTTCTCTCCACTCACCCTGTTATCAATCTCCCGAGGCTCTCTCCACTCGCCCTGTTTTCAATCTCCCGACTCTCCTTCCACTCAGGCTGTTTTCAATCTCCCGACTCTCTCTCCACTCACCCTGTTTTCAATCTCCCGAATCTCTCTCTCCACTCGGGCTGTTTTCAAATTCCCGAATCTCTCCCCACTCACGCTATTTACAATCTTCCGACTCTCTGTCCACTCGGGCTGTTTTCAATTTCCTGACTCTCTTTCCACTCAGGCTGTTCTCAATTTCCCGACTCTCTCCCCACTCGTGCTGTTTTCAATCTACCGACTCTTTCTCCACTCGGGCTGTTTTCAATTTCCCAACTCTCTCTCCACTCACGCTGTTTTGAATCACCCAATGCTCTCTTTCCACAAAGGCGGTTTTCAATCTCCCATCTGCCTGTCCACTCGGGCTGTTTTCAATCTCCCGACTCTCTCAGCACTTGGGCTATTTTCAATCTCCCGACTCTCTCTGCATTTGGGCTGTTTTCAATCTCCCAACTCTCTCCCCACTCGCGCTGTTTTCAATCTTCCGACTCTCTCTCCACTCGTGCTGTTTTCAATCTCCCTTCTCTCTCTTTCCACTCGGGCTGTTTTCAATCTCCCGACTCTCTCTTTCCACTCGCCCTGTTTTCAATCTCCTGACTCTCTCTTTCCACTCGGGTTGTTTTCAATCTCCCGACTCTCTCTCCAAAGCCCTGTTTTCAATCTCCCGGCTCCCTCTGCACTTGGGCCGTTTTCAATCTCCCGACTCTCTCTCCACTCACGCTGTTTTCAATCTCCCGACTCTCTCTTACCACTCGGGCTGTTTTCAATCTCCCAACTGTCTCTCAACTCGCGCTGTTTTCAATCTCCTGACTCTCTCTTTCCACTTGGGCTGTTTTCAATCTCCCGTCGACCTCTCCACTCACCCTGTTATCAATCTCCCGACTTTCTCTCCACTCACCCTGTTTTCAATCTCCCGATGCTTTCTCCACTCGCGCTGTTTTCAATTTCCCGAATCTCTCTACACTCGCCCTGTTTTCAATCTCCCGACTCTCTCTCCACTCGCTCTGTTTTCAATCTCCCGACTCTCTCTCCACTCGCACTGTTTTCAATCTCTCGACTCTCTGTCCACTCGGACTTTTTTCAATCTCCCGACTCTCTGTCCACTCGGACTTTTTTCAATCTCCCGACTCTCTCTCCACTCACCCTGTTTTCAATCGCCCGAATCTCTTTCTCCACTCGGGCTGTTCTCAATTTCCCGACTCTCTCCCCACTCGTGCTGTTTTCAATCTTCCGACTCTCTCTCCACTCGGGCTGTTTGCAATTTCCCGACTCTCTTTCCACTTGCGCTGTTTTCAATCTCCCAATTCTCTCTTTCCACTCGGGCTGTTTTCAATTTCCCGACTCTCTTTCCACTCGGGCTGTTTTCAATCTCCCGACTCTCTCTCCACTCACGCTGTTTTCAATCACCCGATGCCCTCTTTCCTCAAAGGCGGTTTTCAATCTCCCATCTCCCTCTGCACTTGGAGCGTTTTCAATCTCCCAACTCTCTCTCAACTCGCGCTGTTTTCAATCTCCCGACTCTCTCTCCACTCGCCCTGTTTCCAATCTCCCGACTCTCTCCCCACCCGCGCTGTTTTCAATCTTCCGACTCTCTCTCCACTCGCCCTGTTTTCAATCTCCCGTCTGCCTCTCCACTCACCCTGTTTTCAATCTCCCGACTCTCTCTGCACTCGCGGTGTTTTCAATCTCCCGACTCTCTCTTTCCACTCGGGCTGTTTTCAATCTCCCGTCTACCTCTCCAATCACCCTCTTTTCAATCTCCCGACTTTCTCTCCACTCGCGGTGTTTTCAATCTCCCGACTCTCTCTTTCCACTCGGGCTGTTTTCAATCTCCCGACTCTCTCTACACTCGCGGTGTTTTCAATCTCCCGACTCTCTCTTTCCACTCGGGCTGTTTTCAATCTCCCGTCTACCTCTCCAATCACCCTCTTTTCAATCTCCCGACTTTCTCTCCATTCGCGCTGTTTTCAATTCCCCAACTCTCTTTCCACTCGGGCTGTTTTCTATCTCCCGACTCTCTCTCCACTCACCCTTCCTTCAATCTCCCGACTCTCTCTCTCCACTCGGGCTGTTTTCAATTTCCCGACTCTCTCTCCACTCGGGCTGTTTTCAATCACCCGACTATCTTCAACTCGCCATGTTTTCAATCGGCCTACTGTCTCTCCACTTGGGCTGCTTTCATTCTCCCGACTCTCTCTCCAGTGGCCCTGTTTCCAATCTCCTGACTCTATCTCCACTCGCGCTGTTTTCAATCTCCCCTCTTTCTCTTTCCACTCGGGCTGTTTTCAATCTCCTGACTCTCTCTTTCCACTCGGGTTGTTTTCAATCTCCCGTCTGCCTCTCCACTCATCCTGTTTTCAATCTCCCTACTCTCTCTCCACTCGCGCTGTTTTCAATCTCCCGACTCTCTCTTACCACTTGGGCTGTTTTCAATCTCCCAACTCTCTCTCCACTCGCGCTGTTTTCAATCTCCTGACTCTCTCATTCCACTCGGGCTGTTTTCAATCTCCCGTAAACCTCTCCACTCACCCTGTTTTCAATCTCACGACTTTCTCTCCACTCGCCCTGTTTTCAATCTCCCGACGTCTCACCACCCGCACTTTTTCAATCTCCCGATTCTCCACTCGTCCTGTTTTCAATATCCCAACTCTCTCTTTCCACTTGGGCTGTTTTCAATGTCCCGACTCTCTCTCGTCTCACCCTGTTTTCAATCTCCCGACTCTCTCTCTCCACTCGGGCTGTTTTCAATTTCCCGACTCTCTCCCCACTTGCGCTGTTTTCAATCTTCCGACTCTCTTTCCACTTGGGCTGTTTACAATTTCCCGACTCTCTCTCCACACAACATGTTTCCCATCTCCCGACTCTCTCCCCACTCGGGCTGTTTTCAATCTCCCGATTCTCTCTCCACTCGCCCTGTTTTCAATCTCTCGACTCTCCACTCGCACTGTTTTCAATCTCCCGACTCTCTATCCTCTCGTCCTGTTTTCTATCTCCCAACTCTCTCTTTCTCTTCGGGCTGTTTTCAATGTCCCGACTCTCTTTCCACTTGGGCTGTTTTCAATCTCCCGACTCTCTCTCCAATCACCCTGTTTTCAATCTCCCGAATCTCTCTCTCCACTCGGGCTGTTTCCAATTTCCTGACTCTCTTTCCACTCGGGATGTTTTCGATTTCCCGACTCTCTTTCCACTCGGGCTTTTTTCAATCTCCCGTATCTCTCTCCACTCGCCCTATTTTCAATCTCCCGATTCTCTCTCCACTCGCTCTGTTTACAATCTCCCGACTCTCTCTCCACTCACCCTGTTTTCAATCTCCCGAATCTCTCTCTGCACTCGGGCTGTTTTCAAATTCCCGAATCTCTCCCCACTCACGCTGTTTTCAATCTTCCGACTCTCTGTCCACTCGGGCTGTTTTCAATTTCCCGACTCTCTTTCCACTCGGGATGTTTTGAATCTCCCGACTATTTCTCCCCTCGGGCTGTTTTCAATCTCCCGTCTGCCTCTCCACTCGCTCTGTTTTCAATCTCCCGACTCTCTCTCCACTCGCCCTGTTTTCAATCTCTCGACTCTCTGTCCACTCGGACTTTTTTCAATCTCCCGACTCTCTCTCCACTCGTCCTGTTTTCAATCTCCCGACTCTCCCTTTCCACTCGGGCTGATTTCAATCTCCCGACTCTCTCTCCACTCACCCTGTTTTCAATCGCCCGAATCTCTTTCTCCACTCGGGCTGTTCTCAATTTCCCGACTCTCTCCCCACTTGTGCTGTTTTCAATCTTCCGACTCTCTCTCCACTCGGGCTGTTTTCAATTTCCCGACTCTCTTTCCACTCGGGATGTTTTCAATCTCCCAATTCTCTCTTTCCACTCGGGCTGTTTTCAATTTCCCGACTCTCTTTCCACTTGGGCTGTTTTCAATCTCCCGACACTCTCCCCACTCACGCTGTTTTCAATCACCCGATGCCCTCTTTCCTCAAAGGCGGTTTTCAATCTCCCATCTGCCTCTCCACTCGGGCTGTTTTCAATCTCCCGACTCTCTCTGCATTTGGGCTGTTTTCAATCTCCCAACTCTCTCCCCACTCACGCTGTATTCAATCTTCCGACTCTCTCTCCACTCGTGCTGTTTTCAATCTCCCCTCTCTCTCTTTCCACTTGGGCTGTTTTCAATCTCCCGACTCTCTCTTTCCACTCGGGTTGTTTTCAATCTCCCGACTCTCTCTCCAAAGCCCTGTTTTCAATCTCCCGGCTCCCTCTGCACTTGGATCGTTTTCAATCTCCCGACTCTCTCTCAACTCGCGCTGTTTTCAATCTCCCGACTCTCTCTCCACTCGCCCTGTTTCCAATCTCCCGACTCTCTCCCCACCCGCGCTGTTTTCAATCTTCCGACTCTCTCTCCACTCGCCCTGTTTTCAATCTCCCGTCTGCCTCTCCACTCACCCTGTTTTCAATCTCCCGACTCTCTCTGCACTTGGGCTGTTTTCAATCTCCCGACTCTCTCTCCACTCGCGGTGTTTTCAATCTCCCGACTCTCTCTTTCCACTCGGGCTGTTTTCAATCTCCCGTCTACCTCTCCAATCACCCTCTTTTCAATCTCCCGACTTTCTCTCCACTCGCGCTGTTTTCAATTCCCCAACTCTCTTTCCACTCGGGCTGTTTTCTATCTCCCGACTCTCTCTCCACTCACCCTTCCTTCAATCTCCCGACTCTCTCTCTCCGCTCGGGCTGTTTTCAATTTCCCGACTCTCTCTCCACTCGGGCTGTTTTCAATCACCCGACTATCTTCAACTCGCCATGTTTTCAATCGGCCTACTGTCTCTCCACTTGGGCTGCTTTCATTCTCCCGACTCTCTCCCCACTCGGGCTGTTTTCAATCTCCCGACTCTCTCTCCACTCGTGCTGTTTTCAATCTCCCGACTCTCTCTCCACTCACGCTGTTTTCAATCTCCTGACTTTCTCTCCACTCGCGCTGTTTTCAATTTCCCGACTCTCTCCACTCGCCCTGTTTTCAATCTCCCGACTCTCTCTCCACTCGCTCTGTTTTCAATCTCCCGACTCTCTCTCCACTCGCCCTGTTTTCAATCTCTCGACTCTCTGTCCACTCGCACTGTTTTCAATCTCCCGACTCTCTCTCCACTCGCCCTGTTTTCAATCTCCCGACTCTCTCTCCAATCGTCCAGTTTTCAATCTCCCAACTCTCTCTTTCCACTCGGGCTGTTTTCAATGTCCCAACTCTCTTTCCACTCGGGCTGCTTTCAATCTCCCGACTCTCTCTGCACTTGGGCCGTTTTCAACCTTCCGACTCTCTCTCCACTCGGGATGTTTTCAATCTCCCGACTCTCTCTGCACTTGGGCTGTTTTCAATCACCCAACTCTCTATCCACTCGCACTGTTTCCAATCTCCCGACTCTAACTCCACTCGCGCTGTTTTCAATCTCCCGACTCTCGCTTTCCACTCGGGCTGTTTTCAATCTCCCGACTCTCTCTTTCCACTCGGGCTGTTAAAATCTCCTGACTCTCTCTTTCCACTCGCCCTGTTTTCAATCTCCCGACTCTCTCTTTCCACTCGGATTGTTTTCAATCTCCCGACTCTCTCTCCAAAGCCCTGTTTTCAATCTCCCGGCTCCCTCTGCACTTGGGCCGTTTTCAATCTCACGACTCCCTCTACACGTGCGCTGTTTTCAATCTCCCGACTCTCTCTTTCCACTCGGGCTGTTTTCAATCTCCCGTAAACCTCTCCACTCACCCTGTTATCAATCTCCCGACTTTCTCTCCACTCACCCTGTTATCAATCTCCCGAGGCTCTCTCCACTCGCCCTGTTTTCAATCTCCCGACTCTCCTTCCACTCAGGCTGTTTTCAATCTCCCGACTCTCTCTCCACTCACCCTGTTTTCAATCTCCCGAATCTCTCTCTCCACTCGGGCTGTTTTCAAATTCCCGAATCTCTCCCCACTCACGCTATTTACAATCTTCCGACTCTCTGTCCACTCGGGCTGTTTTCAATTTCCTGACTCTCTTTCCACTCAGGCTGTTCTCAATTTCCCGACTCTCTCCCCACTCGTGCTGTTTTCAATCTACCGACTCTTTCTCCACTCGGGCTGTTTTCAATTTCCCAACTCTCTCTCCACTCACGCTGTTTTGAATCACCCAATGCTCTCTTTCCACAAAGGCGGTTTTCAATCTCCCATCTGCCTGTCCACTCGGGCTGTTTTCAATCTCCCGACTCTCTCAGCACTTGGGCTATTTTCAATCTCCCGACTCTCTCTGCATTTGGGCTGTTTTCAATCTCCCAACTCTCTCCCCACTCGCGCTGTTTTCAATCTTCCGACTCTCTCTCCACTCGTGCTGTTTTCAATCTCCCTTCTCTCTCTTTCCACTCGGGCTGTTTTCAATCTCCCGACTCTCTCTTTCCACTCGCCCTGTTTTCAATCTCCTGACTCTCTCTTTCCACTCGGGTTGTTTTCAATCTCCCGACTCTCTCTCCAAAGTCCTGTTTTCAATCTCCCGGCTCCCTCTGCACTTGGGCCGTTTTCAATCTCCCGACTCTCTCTCCACTCACGCTGTTTTCAATCTCCCGACTCTCTCTTACCACTCGGGCTGTTTTCAATCTCCCAACTGTCTCTCAACTCGCGCTGTTTTCAATCTCCTGACTCTCTCTTTCCACTTGGGCTGTTTTCAATCTCCCGTCGACCTCTCCACTCACCCTGTTATCAATCTCCCGACTTTCTCTCCACTCACCCTGTTTTCAATCTCCCGATGCTTTCTCCACTCGCGCTGTTTTCAATTTCCCGAATCTCTCTACACTCGCCCTGTTTTCAATCTCCCGACTCTCTCTCCACTCGCTCTGTTTTCAATCTCCCGACTCTCTCTCCACTCGCACTGTTTTCAATCTCTCGACTCTCTGTCCACTCGGACTTTTTTCAATCTCCCGACTCTCTGTCCACTCGGACTTTTTTCAATCTCCCGACTCTCTCTCCACTCACCCTGTTTTCAATCGCCCGAATCTCTTTCTCCACTCGGGCTGTTCTCAATTTCCCGACTCTCTCCCCACTCGTGCTGTTTTCAATCTTCCGACTCTCTCTCCACTCGGGCTGTTTGCAATTTCCCGACTCTCTTTCCACTTGCGCTGTTTTCAATCTCCCAATTCTCTCTTTCCACTCGGGCTGTTTTCAATTTCCCGACTCTCTTTCCACTCGGGCTGTTTTCAATCTCCCGACTCTCTCTCCACTCACGCTGTTTTCAATCACCCGATGCCCTCTTTCCTCAAAGGCGGTTTTCAATCTCCCATCTCCCTCTGCACTTGGAGCGTTTTCAATCTCCCAACTCTCTCTCAACTCGCGCTGTTTTCAATCTCCCGACTCTCTCTCCACTCGCCCTGTTTCCAATCTCCCGACTCTCTCCCCACCCGCGCTGTTTTCAATCTTCCGACTCTCTCTCCACTCGCCCTGTTTTCAATCTCCCGTCTGCCTCTCCACTCACCCTGTTTTCAATCTCCCGACTCTCTCTGCACTCGCGGTGTTTTCAATCTCCCGACTCTCTCTTTCCACTCGGGCTGTTTTCAATCTCCCGTCTACCTCTCCAATCACCCTCTTTTCAATCTCCCGACTTTCTCTCCACTCGCGGTGTTTTCAATCTCCCGACTCTCTCTTTCCACTCGGGCTGTTTTCAATCTCCCGACTCTCTCTACACTCGCGGTGTTTTCAATCTCCCGACTCTCTCTTTCCACTCGGGCTGTTTTCAATCTCCCGTCTACCTCTCCAATCAACCTCTTTTCAATCTCCCGACTTTCTCTCCATTCGCGCTGTTTTCAATTCCCCAACTCTCTTTCCACTCGGGCTGTTTTCTATCTCCCGACTCTCTCTCCACTCACCCTTCCTTCAATCTCCCGACTCTCTCTCTCCACTCGGGCTGTTTTCAATTTCCCGACTCTCTCTCCACTCGGGCTGTTTTCAATCACCCGACTATCTTCAACTCGCCATGTTTTCAATCGGCCTACTGTCTCTCCATTTGGGCTGCTTTCATTCTCCCGACTCTCTCTCCAGTGGCCCTGTTTCCAATCTCCTGACTCTATCTCCACTCGCGCTGTTTTCAATCTCCCCTCTTTCTCTTTCCACTCGGGCTGTTTTCAATCTCCTGACTCTCTCTTTCCACTCGGGTTGTTTTCAATCTCCCGTCTGCCTCTCCACTCATCCTGTTTTCAATCTCCCTACTCTCTCTCCACTCGCGCTGTTTTCAATCTCCCGACTCTCTCTTACCACTTGGGCTGTTTTCAATCTCCCAACTCTCTCTCCACTCGCGCTGTTTTCAATCTCCTGACTCTCTCATTCCACTCGGGCTGTTTTCAATCTCCCGTAAACCTCTCCACTCACCCTGTTTTCAATCTCACGACTTTCTCTCCACTCGCCCTGTTTTCAATCTCCCGACGTCTCACCACCCGCACTTTTTCAATCTCCCGATTCTCCACTCGTCCTGTTTTCAATATCCCAACTCTCTCTTTCCACTTGGGCTGTTTTCAATGTCCCGACTCTCTCTCGTCTCACCCTGTTTTCAATCTCCCGACTCTCTCTCTCCACTCGGGCTGTTTTCAATTTCCCGACTCTCTCCCCACTTGCGCTGTTTTCAATCTTCCGACTCTCTTTCCACTTGGGCTGTTTACAATTTCCCGACTCTCTCTCCACACAACATGTTTCCCATCTCCCGACTCTCTCCCCACTCGGGCTGTTTTCAATCTCCCGATTCTCTCTCCACTCGCCCTGTTTTCAATCTCTCGACTCTCCACTCGCACTGTTTTCAATCTCCCGACTCTCTATCCTCTCGTCCTGTTTTCTATCTCCCAACTCTCTCTTTCTCTTCGGGCTGTTTTCAATGTCCCGACTCTCTTTCCACTTGGCTGTTTTCAATCTCCCGACTCTCTCTCCAATCACCCTGTTTTCAATCTCCCGAATCTCTCTCTCCACTCGGGCTGTTTCCAATTTCCCGACTCTCTTTCCACTCGGGATGTTTTCGATTTCCCGACTCTCTTTCCACTCGGCTTTTTTCAATCTCCCGTATCTCTCTCCACTCGCCCTATTTTCAATCTCCCGATTCTCTCTCCACTCGCTCTGTTTACAATCTCCTGACTCTCTCTCCACTCACCCTGTTTTCAATCTCCCGAATCTCTCTCTGCACTCGGGCTGTTTTCAAATTCCCGAATCTCTCCCCACTCACGCTGTTTTCAATCTTCCGACTCTCTGTCCACTCGGGCTGTTTTCAATTTCCCGACTCTCTTTCCACTCGGGATGTTTTGAATCTCCCGACTATTTCTCCCCTCGGGCTGTTTTCAATCTCCCGTCTGCCTCTCCACTCGCTCTGTTTTCAATCTCCCGACTCTCTCTCCACTCGCCCTGTTTTCAATCTCTCGACTCTCTGTCCACTCGGACTTTTTTCAATCTCCCGACTCTCTCTCCACTCGTCCTGTTTTCAATCTCCCGACTCTCCCTTTCCACTCGGGCTGATTTCAATCTCCCGACTCTCTCTCCACTCACCCTGTTTTCAATCGCCCGAATCTCTTTCTCCACTCGGGCCTGTTCTCAATTTCCCGACTCTCTCCCCACTTGTGCTGTTTTCAATCTTCCGACTCTCTCTCCACTCGGGCTGTTTTCAATTTCCCGACTCTCTTTCCACTCGGGATGTTTTCAATCTCCCAATTCTCTCTTTCCACTCGGGCTGTTTTCAATTTCCGACTCTCTTTCCACTTGGGCTGTTTTCAATCTCCCGACTCTCTCCCCACTCACGCTGTTTTCAATCACCCGATGCCCTCTTTCCTCAAAGGCGGTTTTCAATCTCCCATCTGCCTCTCCACTCGGGCTGTTTTCAATCTCCCGACTCTCTCTGCATTTGGGCTGTTTTCAATCTCCCAACTCTCTCCCCACTCACGCTGTATTCAATCTTCCGACTCTCTCTCCACTCGTGCTGTTTTCAATCTCCCCTCTCTCTCTTTCCACTTGGGCTGTTTTCAATCTCCCGACTCTCTCTTTCCACTCGGGTTGTTTTCAATCTCCCGACTCTCTCTCCAAAGCCCTGTTTTCAATCTCCCGGCTCCCTCTGCACTTGGATCGTTTTCAATCTCCCGACTCTCTCTCAACTCGCGCTGTTTTCAATCTCCCGACTCTCTCTCCACTCGCCCTGTTTCCAATCTCCCGACTCTCTCCCCACCCGCGCTGTTTTCAATCTTCCGACTCTCTCTCCACTCGCCCTGTTTTCAATCTCCCGTCTGCCTCTCCACTCACCCTGTTTTCAATCTCCCGACTCTCTCTGCACTTGGGCTGTTTTCAATCTCCCGACTCTCTCTCCACTCGCGGTGTTTTCAATCTCCCGACTCTCTCTTTCCACTCGGGCTGTTTTCAATCTCCCGTCTACCTCTCCAATCACCCTCTTTTCAATCTCCCGACTTTCTCTCCACTCGCGCTGTTTTCAATTCCCCAACTCTCTTTCCACTCGGGCTGTTTCTATCTCCCGACTCTCTCTCCACTCACCCTTCCTTCAATCTCCCGACTCTCTCTCTCCGCTCGGGCTGTTTTCAATTTCCCGACTCTCTCTCCACTCGGGCTGTTTTCAATCACCCGACTATCTTCAACTCGCCATGTTTTCAATCGGCCTACTGTCTCTCCACTTGGGCTGCTTTCATTCTCCCGACTCTCTCCCCACTCGGGCTGTTTTCAATCTCCCGACTCTCTCTCCACTCGTGCTGTTTTCAATCTCCCGACTCTCTCTCCACTCACGCTGTTTTCAATCTCCTGACTTTCTCTCCACTCGCGCTGTTTTCAATTTCCCGACTCTCTCCACTCGCCCTGTTTTCAATCTCCCGACTCTCTCTCCACTCGCTCTGTTTTCAATCTCCCGACTCTCTCTCCACTCGCCCTGTTTTCAATCTCTCGACTCTCTGTCCACTCGCACTGTTTTCAATCTCCCGACTCTCTCTCCACTCGCCCTGTTTTCAATCTCCCGACTCTCTCTCCAATCGTCCAGTTTTCAATCTCCCAACTCTCTCTTTTCTCCACTCGGGCTGTTTTCAATTTCCCGACTCTCTCCCCACTCGTGCTGTTTTCAATCTTCCGACTCTCTCTCCACTCGGGCTGTTTTCAATTTCCCGACTCTCTTTCCACTCGGGATGTTTTCAATCTCCCAATTCTCTCTTTCCACTCGGGTTGTTTTCAATCTCCCGTAAACCTCTCCACTCACCCTGTTTTCAATCTCACGACTTTCTCTCCACTCGCCCTGTTTTCAATCTCCCGACGTCTCACCACCCGCACTTTTTCAATCTCCCGATTCTACACTCGTCCTGTTTTCAATATCCCAACTCTCTCTTTCCACTTGGGCTGTTTTCAATGTCCCGACTCTCTCTCGTCTCACCCTGTTTTCAATCTCCCGACTCTCTCTCTCCACTCGGGCTGTTTTCAATTTCCCGACTCTCTCCCCACTTGCGCTGTTTTCAATCTTCCGACTCTCTTTCCACTTGGGCTGTTTACAATTTCCCGACTCTCTCTCCACACAACATGTTTCCCATCTCCCGACTCTCTCCCCACTCGGGCTGTTTTCAATCTCCCGATTCTCTCTCCACTCGCCCTGTTTTCAATCTCTCGACTCTCCACTCGCACTGTTTTCAATCTCCCGACTCTCTATCCTCTCGTCCTGTTTTCTATCTCCCAACTCTCTCTTTCTCTTCGGGCTGTTTTCAATGTCCCGACTCTCTTTCCACTTGGGCTGTTTTCAATCTCCCGACTCTCTCTCCAATCACCCTGTTTTCAATCTCCCGAATCTCTCTCTCCACTCGGGCTGTTTCCAATTTCCCGACTCTCTTTCCACTCGGGATGTTTTCGATTTCCCGACTCTCTTTCCACTCGGGCTTTTTTCAATCTCCCGTATCTCTCTCCACTCGCCCTATTTTCAATCTCCCGATTCTCTCTCCACTCGCTCTGTTTACAATCTCCCGACTCTCTCTCCACTCACCCTGTTTTCAATCTCCCGAATCTCTCTCTGCACTCGGGCTGTTTTCAAATTCCCGAATCTCTCCCCACTCACGCTGTTTTCAATCTTCCGACTCTCTGTCCACTCGGGCTGTTTTCAATTTCCCGACTCTCTTTCCACTCGGGATGTTTTGAATCTCCCGACTATTTCTCCCCTCGGGCTGTTTTCAATCTCCCGTCTGCCTCTCCACTCGCTCTGTTTTCAATCTCCCGACTCTCTCTCCACTCGCCCTGTTTTCAATCTCTCGACTCTCTGTCCACTCGGACTTTTTTCAATCTCCCGACTCTCTCTCCACTCGTCCTGTTTTCAATCTCCCGACTCTCCCTTTCCACTCGGGCTGATTTCAATCTCCCGACTCTCTCTCCACTCACCCTGTTTTCAATCGCCCGAATCTCTTTCTCCACTCGGGCTGTTCTCAATTTCCCGACTCTCTCCCCACTTGTGCTGTTTTCAATCTTCCGACTCTCTCTCCACTCGGGCTGTTTTCAATTTCCCGACTCTCTTTCCACTCGGGATGTTTTCAATCTCCCAATTCTCTCTTTCCACTCGGGCTGTTTTCAATTTCCCGACTCTCTTTCCACTTGGGCTGTTTTCAATCTCCCGACTCTCTCCCCACTCACGCTGTTTTCAATCACCCGATGCCCTCTTTCCTCAAAGGCGGTTTTCAATCTCCCATCTGCCTCTCCACTCGGGCTGTTTTCAATCTCCCGACTCTCTCTGCATTTGGGCTGTTTTCAATCTCCCAACTCTCTCCCCACTCACGGTGTATTCAATCTTCCGACTCTCTCTCCACTCGTGCTGTTTTCAATCTCCCCTCTCTCTCTTTCCACTTGGGCTGTTTTCAATCTCCCGACTCTCTCTTTCCACTCGGGTTGTTTTCAATCTCCCGACTCTCTCTCCAAAGCCCTGTTTTCAATCTCCCGGCTCCCTCTGCACTTGGATCGTTTTCAATCTCCCGACTCTCTCTCAACTCGCGCTGTTTTCAATCTCCCGACTCTCTCTCCACTCGCCCTGTTTCCAATCTCCCGACTCTCTCCCCACCCGCGCTGTTTTCAATCTTCCGACTCTCTCTCCACTCGCCCTGTTTTCAATCTCCCGTCTGCCTCTCCACTCACCCTGTTTTCAATCTCCCGACTCTCTCTGCACTTGGGCTGTTTTCAATCTCCCGACTCTCTCTCCACTCGCGGTGTTTTCAATCTCCCGACTCTCTCTTTCCACTCGGGCTGTTTTCAATCTCCCGTCTACCTCTCCAATCACCCTCTTTTCAATCTCCCGACTTTCTCTCCACTCGCGCTGTTTTCAATTCCCCAACTCTCTTTCCACTCGGGCTGTTTTCTATCTCCCGACTCTCTCTCCACTCACCCTTCCTTCAATCTCCCGACTCTCTCTCTCCGCTCGGGCTGTTTTCAATTTCCCGACTCTCTCTCCACTCGGGCTGTTTTCAATCACCCGACTATCTTCAACTCGCCATGTTTTCAATCGGCCTACTGTCTCTCCACTTGGGCTGCTTTCATTCTCCCGACTCTCTCCCCACTCGGGCTGTTTTCAATCTCCCGACTCTCTCTCCACTCGTGCTGTTTTCAATCTCCCGACTCTCTCTCCACTCACGCTGTTTTCAATCTCCTGACTTTCTCTCCACTCGCGCTGTTTTCAATTTCCCGACTCTCTCCACTCGCCCTGTTTTCAATCTCCCGACTCTCTCTCCACTCGCTCTGTTTTCAATCTCCCGACTCTCTCTCCACTCGCCCTGTTTTCAATCTCTCGACTCTCTGTCCACTCGCACTGTTTTCAATCTCCCGACTCTCTCTCCACTCGCCCTGTTTTCAATCTCCCGACTCTCTCTCCAATCGTCCAGTTTTCAATCTCCCAACTCTCTCTTTCCACTCGGGCTGTTTTCAATGTCCCAACTCTCTTTCCACTCGGGCTGTTTTCAATCTCCCGACTCTCTCTCCACTCACCCTGTTTTCAATCTCCCTAATCTCTCTCTCCACTCGGGCTGTTTTCAATTTCCCGACTCTCTCCCCACTCGTGCTGTTTTCAATCTTCCGACTCTCTCTCCACTCGGGCTGTTTTCAATTTCCCGACTCTCTTTCCACTCGGGATGTTTTCAATCTCCCAATTCTCTCTTTCCACTCAGGCTGTTTTCAATGTCCCGACTCTCTCTCCTCTAACCCTGTTTTCAATCTTCCGACTCTCTTTCCACTTGGGCTGTTTCCAATCTCCCGACTCTCTCCCCCCATGGGCTGTTTTCAATCTCCCGACTCTCTCTCCAAAGCCCTGTTTTCAATCTCCCGGCTCCCTCTGCACTTGGGACATTTTCACTCTCCCGACTCTCTCTCCACTCGCGCTGTTTTCAATCTCCCGACTCTCTCTTACCACTCGGTCTGTTTTCAATCTCACCGCTGTCTCTCAACTCGGGCTGTTTTCAATCTCCCGACTCTCTCTTTCCACTCGGGCTGTTTTCAATCTCCCGTTAACCTCTCAACTCACCCTGTTATCAATCTCCCGACTTTCTCTCCACTCGTGCTGTTTTCAATCTCCCGTATCTCTCTCCACTCGCCCTGTTTTCAATCTCTCGACTCTCTGTCCACTCGCACTGTTTTCAATCTCCAGAATCTCTCTCCTCTCGTCCTGTTTTCAATCTCCCAACTCTCTCTTTCTCTTCGGGCTGTTATCAATTTCCCGACTCTCTCTCCACTCGGGCTGTTTTCAATCTCCCGACTCTTTTTCCAATCGAGATGTTTTCAATCTCCCGACTCTCTCTCCACTCGGGCTGTTTTCAATCTGCCGACTCTCTCTCCACTTGCCCTGTTTTCAATCTCTCGACTCTCGGTCCACTCGCACTGTTTTCAATCTCCCGACTCTCTCTCCACTCGTCCTGTTTTCAATCTCCCAACTCTCTCTTTCCACTCGGGCTGTTTTAAATCTCCCGACTCTCTCTTTCCACTCGCCCTGTTTTCAAACTCCCGACTCTCTCTTTCCACTCGGGTTGTTTTCAATCTCCCGACTCTCTCTCCAAAGTCCTGTTTTCAATCTCCCGGCTCCCTCTGCACTTGGGCCGTTTTCAATCTCCCGACTCTCTCTCCACTCGTGCTGTTTTCAATCTCCCGACTCTGTCTTACCACTCGGGCTGTTTTCAATCTCCCAACTGTCTCTCAACTCACGCTGTTTTGAATATCCCGACTCTCTCTTTCCACTCGGGCTGTTTTCAATCTCCCGCAACCTCTCCACTCACCCTGTCATCAATCTCGCGACTTTCTCTCCACTCGCGCTGTTTTCAATTTCCCGAATCTCTCTGCACTTGCCCTGTTTTCAATCTCCCGACTCTCTCCACTCGCCCTGTTTTCAATCTCCCAACTCTCTCTCCACGCGCTCTGTTTTCAGTCTCCCGACTCTCTCTCCAATCGTCCAGTTTTCAATCTCCCAACTCTCTCTTTCCACTCGGGCTGTTTTCAATGTCCCAACTCTCTTTCCACTCGGGCTGCTTTCAATCTCCCGACTCTCTCTGCACTTGGGCCGTTTTCAACCTTCCGACTCTCTCTCCACTCGGGATGTTTTCAATCTCCCGACTCTCTCTGCACTTGGGCTGTTTTCAATCACCCAACTCTCTATCCACTCGCACTGTTTCCAATCTCCCGACTCTAACTCCACTCGCGCTGTTTTCAATCTCCCGACTCTCTCTTTCCACTCGGGCTGTTTTCAATCTCCCGACTCTCTCTTTCCACTCGGGCTGTTAAAATCTCCTGACTCTCTCTTTCCACTCGCCCTGTTTTCAATCTCCCGACTCTCTCTTTCCACTCGGATTGTTTTCAATCTCCCGACTCTCTCTCCAAAGCCCTGTTTTCAATCTCCCGGCTCCCTCTGCACTTGGGCCGTTTTCAATCTCACGACTCCCTCTACACGTGCGCTGTTTTCAATCTCCCGACTCTCTCTTTCCACTCGGGCTGTTTTCAATCTCCCGTAAACCTCTCCACTCACCCTGTTATCAATCTCCCGACTTTCTCTCCACTCACCCTGTTATCAATCTCCCGAGGCTCTCTCCACTCGCCCTGTTTTCAATCTCCCGACTCTCCTTCCACTCAGGCTGTTTTCAATCTCCCGACTCTCTCTCCACTCACCCTGTTTTCAATCTCCCGAATCTCTCTCTCCACTCGGGCTGTTTTCAAATTCCCGAATCTCTCCCCACTCACGCTATTTACAATCTTCCGACTCTCTGTCCACTCGGGCTGTTTTCAATTTCCTGACTCTCTTTCCACTCAGGCTGTTCTCAATTTCCCGACTATCTCCCCACTCGTGCTGTTTTCAATCTACCGACTCTTTCTCCACTCGGGCTGTTTTCAATTTCCCAACTCTCTCTCCACTCACGCTGTTTTGAATCACCCAATGCTCTCTTTCCACAAAGGCGGTTTTCAATCTCCCATCTGCCTGTCCACTCGGGCTGTTTTCAATCTCCCGACTCTCTCAGCACTTGGGCTATTTTCAATCTCCCGACTCTCTCTGCATTTGGGCTGTTTTCAATCTCCCAACTCTCTCCCCACTCGCGCTGTTTTCAATCTTCCGACTCTCTCTCCACTCGTGCTGTTTTCAATCTCCCTTCTCTCTCTTTCCACTCGGGCTGTTTTCAATCTCCCGACTCTCTCTTTCCACTCGCCCTGTTTTCAATCTCCTGACTCTCTCTTTCCACTCGGGTTGTTTTCAATCTCCCGACTCTCTCTCCAAAGTCCTGTTTTCAATCTCCCGGCTCCCTCTGCACTTGGGCCGTTTTCAATCTCCCGACTCTCTCTCCACTCACGCTGTTTTCAATCTCCCGACTCTCTCTTACCACTCGGGCTGTTTTCAATCTCCCAACTGTCTCTCAACTCGCGCTGTTTTCAATCTCCTGACTCTCTCTTTCCACTTGGGCTGTTTTCAATCTCCCGTCGACCTCTCCACTCACCCTGTTATCAATCTCCCGACTTTCTCTCCACTCACCCTGTTTTCAATCTCCCGATGCTTTCTCCACTCGCGCTGTTTTCAATTTCCCGAATCTCTCTACACTCGCCCTGTTTTCAATCTCCCGACTCTCTCTCCACTCGCTCTGTTTTCAATCTCCCGACTCTCTCTCCACTCGCACTGTTTTCAATCTCTCGACTCTCTGTCCACTCGGACTTTTTTCAATCTCCCGACTCTCTGTCCACTCGGACTTTTTTCAATCTCCCGACTCTCTCTCCACTCACCCTGTTTTCAATCGCCCGAATCTCTTTCTCCACTCGGGCTGTTCTCAATTTCCCGACTCTCTCCCCACTCGTGCTGTTTTCAATCTTCCGACTCTCTCTCCACTCGGGCTGTTTGCAATTTCCCGACTCTCTTTCCACTTGCGCTGTTTTCAATCTCCCAATTCTCTCTTTCCACTCGGGCTGTTTTCAATTTCCCGACTCTCTTTCCACTCGGGCTGTTTTCAATCTCCCGACTCTCTCTCCACTCACGCTGTTTTCAATCACCCGATGCCCTCTTTCCTCAAAGGCGGTTTTCAATCTCCCATCTCCCTCTGCACTTGGAGCGTTTTCAATCTGCCAACTCTCTCTCAACTCGCGCTGTTTTCAATCTCCCGACTCTCTCTCCACTCGCCCTGTTTCCAATCTCCCGACTCTCTCCCCACCCGCGCTGTTTTCAATCTTCCGACTCTCTCTCCACTCGCCCTGTTTTCAATCTCCCGTCTGCCTCTCCACTCACCCTGTTTTCAATCTCCCGACTCTCTCTGCACTCGCGGTGTTTTCAATCTCCCGACTCTCTCTTTCCACTCGGGCTGTTTTCAATCTCCCGTCTACCTCTCCAATCACCCTCTTTTCAATCTCCCGACTTTCTCTCCACTCGCGGTGTTTTCAATCTCCCGACTCTCTCTTTCCACTCGGGCTGTTTTCAATCTCCCGACTCTCTCTACACTCGCGGTGTTTTCAATCTCCCGACTCTCTCTTTCCACTCGGGCTGTTTTCAATCTCCCGTCTACCTCTCCAATCACCCTCTTTTCAATCTCCCGACTTTCTCTCCATTCGCGCTGTTTTCAATTCCCCAACTCTCTTTCCACTCGGGCTGTTTTCTATCTCCCGACTCTCTCTCCACTCACCCTTCCTTCAATCTCCCGACTCTCTCTCTCCACTCGGGCTGTTTTCAATTTCCCGACTCTCTCTCCACTCGGGCTGTTTTCAATCACCCGACTATCTTCAACTCGCCATGTTTTCAATCGGCCTACTGTCTCTCCACTTGGGCTGCTTTCATTCTCCCGACTCTCTCTCCAGTGGCCCTGTTTCCAATCTCCCGACTCTATCTCCACTCGCGCTGTTTTCAATCTCCCCTCTTTCTCTTTCCACTCGGGCTGTTTTCAATCTCCTGACTCTCTCTTTCCACTCGGGTTGTTTTCAATCTCCCGTCTGCCTCTCCACTCATCCTGTTTTCAATCTCCCTACTCTCTCTCCACTCGCCCTGTTTTCAATCTCTCGACTCTCCACTCGCACTGTTTTCAATCTCCCGACTCTCTATCCTCTCGTCCTGTTTTCTATCTCCCAACTCTCTCTTTCTCTTCGGGCTGTTTTCAATGTCCCGACTCTCTTTCCACTTGGGCTGTTTTCAATCTCCCGACTCTCTCTCCAATCACCCTGTTTTCAATCTCCCGAATCTCTCTCTCCACTCGGGCTGTTTCCAATTTCCCGACTCTCTTTCCACTCGGGATGTTTTCGATTTCCCGACTCTCTTTCCACTCGGGCTTTTTTCAATCTCCCGTATCTCTCTCCACTCGCCCTATTTTCAATCTCCCGATTCTCTCTCCACTCGCTCTGTTTACAATCTCCCGACTCTCTCTCCACTCACCCTGTTTTCAATCTCCCGAATCTCTCTCTGCACTCGGGCTGTTTTCAAATTCCCGAATCTCTCCCCACTCACGCTGTTTTCAATCTTCCGACTCTCTGTCCACTCGGGCTGTTTTCAATTTCCCGACTCTCTTTCCACTCGGGATGTTTTGAATCTCCCGACTATTTCTCCCCTCGGGCTGTTTTCAATCTCCCGTCTGCCTCTCCACTCGCTCTGTTTTCAATCTCCCGACTCTCTCTCCACTCGCCCTGTTTTCAATCTCTCGACTCTCTGTCCACTCGGACTTTTTTCAATCTCCCGACTCTCTCTCCACTCGTCCTGTTTTCAATCTCCCGACTCTCCCTTTCCACTCGGGCTGATTTCAATCTCCCGACTCTCTCTCCACTCACCCTGTTTTCAATCGCCCGAATCTCTTTCTCCACTCGGGCTGTTCTCAATTTCCCGACTCTCTCCCCACTTGTGCTGTTTTCAATCTTCCGACTCTCTCTCCACTCGGGCTGTTTTCAATTTCCCGACTCTCTTTCCACTCGGGATGTTTTCAATCTCCCAATTCTCTCTTTCCACTCGTGCTGTTTTCAATTTCCCGACTCTCTTTCCACTTGGGCTGTTTTCAATCTCCCGACTCTCTCCCCACTCACGCTGTTTTCAATCACCCGATGCCCTCTTTCCTCAAAGGCGGTTTTCAATCTCCCATCTGCCTCTCCACTCGGGCTGTTTTCAATCTCCCGACTCTCTCTGCATTTGGGCTGTTTTCAATCTCCCAACTCTCTCCCCACTCACGGTGTATTCAATCTTCCGACTCTCTCTCCACTCGTGCTGTTTTCAATCTCCCCTCTCTCTCTTTCCACTTGGGCTGTTTTCAATCTCCCGACTCTCTCTTTCCACTCGGGTTGTTTTCAATCTCCCGACTCTCTCTCCAAAGCCCTGTTTTCAATCTCCCGGCTCCCTCTGCACTTGGATCGTTTTCAATCTCCCGACTCTCTCTCAACTCGCGCTGTTTTCAATCTCCCGACTCTCTCTCCACTCGCCCTGTTTCCAATCTCCCGACTCTCTCCCCACCCGCGCTGTTTTCAATCTTCCGACTCTCTCTCCACTCGCCCTGTTTTCAATCTCCCGTCTGCCTCTCCACTCACCCTGTTTTCAATCTCCCGACTCTCTCTGCACTTGGGCTGTTTTCAATCTCCCGACTCTCTCTCCACTCGCGGTGTTTTCAATCTCCCGACTCTCTCTTTCCACTCGGGCTGTTTTCAATCTCCCGTCTACCTCTCCAATCACCCTCTTTTCAATCTCCCGACTTTCTCTCCACTCGCGCTGTTTTCAATTCCCCAACTCTCTTTCCACTCGGGCTGTTTTCTATCTCCCGACTCTCTCTCCACTCACCCTTCCTTCAATCTCCCGACTCTCTCTCTCCGCTCGGGCTGTTTTCAATTTCCCGACTCTCTCTCCACTCGGGCTGTTTTCAATCACCCGACTATCTTCAACTCGCCATGTTTTCAATCGGCCTACTGTCTCTCCACTTGGGCTGCTTTCATTCTCCCGACTCTCTCCCCACTCGGGCTGTTTTCAATCTCCCGACTCTCTCTCCACTCGTGCTGTTTTCAATCTCCCGACTCTCTCTCCACTCACGTTGTTTTCAATCTCCTGACTTTCTCTCCACTCGCGCTGTTTTCAATTTCCCGACTCTCTCCACTCGCCCTGTTTTCAATCTCCCGACTCTCTCTCCACTCGCTCTGTTTTCAATCTCCCGACTCTCTCTCCACTCGCCCTGTTTTCAATCTCTCGACTCTCTGTCCACTCGCACTGTTTTCAATCTCCCGACTCTCTCTCCACTCGCCCTGTTTTCAATCTCCCGACTCTCTCTCCAATCGTCCAGTTTTCAATCTCCCAACTCTCTCTTTCCACTCGGGCTGTTTTCAATGTCCCAACTCTCTTTCCACTCGGGCTGTTTTCAATCTCCCGACTCTCTCTCCACTCACCCTGTTTTCAATCTCCCTAATCTCTCTCTCCACTCGGGCTGTTTTCAATTTCCCGACTCTCTCCCCACTCGTGCTGTTTTCAATCTTCCGACTCTCTCTCCACTCGGGCTGTTTTCAATTTCCCGACTCTCTTTCCACTCGGGATGTTTTCAATCTCCCAATTCTCTCTTTCCACTCGGGCTGTTTTCAATCTCCCGACTCTCTCTCCACTCACCCTGTTTTCAATCTCCCTAATCTCTCTCTCCACTCGGGCTGTTTTCAATTTCCCGACTCTCTCCCCACTCGTGCTGTTTTCAATCTTCCGACTCTCTCTCCACTCGGGCTGTTTTCAATTTCCCGACTCTCTTTCCACTCGGGATGTTTTCAATCTCCCAATTCTCTCTTTCCACTCAGGCTGTTTTCAATGTCCCGACTCTCTCTCCTCTAACCCTGTTTTCAATCTTCCGACTCTCTTTCCACTTGGGCTGTTTCCAATCTCCCGACTCTCTCCCCCCATGGGCTGTTTTCATTCTCCCGACTCTCTCTCCAAAGCCCTGTTTTCAATCTCCCGGCTCCCTCTGCACTTGGGACATTTTCACTCTCCCGACTCTCTCTCCACTCGCGCTGTTTTCAATCTCCCGACTCTCTCTTACCACTCGGTCTGTTTTCAATCTCACCGCTGTCTCTCAACTCGGGCTGTTTTCAATCTCCCGACTCTCTCTTTCCACTCGGGCTGTTTTCAATCTCCCGTTAACCTCTCAACTCACCCTGTTATCAATCTCCCGACTTTCTCTCCACTCGTGCTGTTTTCAATCTCCCGTATCTCTCTCCACTCGCCCTGTTTTCAATCTCTCGACTCTCTGTCCACTCGCACTGTTTTCAATCTCCAGAATCTCTCTCCTCTCGTCCTGTTTTCAATCTCCCAACTCTCTCTTTCTCTTCGGGCTGTTATCAATTTCCCGACTCTCTCTCCACTCGGGCTGTTTTCAATCTCCCGACTCTTTTTCCAATCGAGATGTTTTCAATCTCCCGACTCTCTCTCCACTCGGGCTGTTTTCAATCTGCCGACTCTCTCTCCACTTGCCCTGTTTTCAATCTCTCGACTCTCGGTCCACTCGCACTGTTTTCAATCTCCCGACTCTCTCTCCACTCGTCCTGTTTTCAATCTCCCAACTCTCTCTTTCCACTCGGGCTGTTTTAAATCTCCCGACTCTCTCTTTCCACTCGCCCTGTTTTCAAACTCCCGACTCTCTCTTTCCACTCGGGTTGTTTTCAATCTCCCGACTCTCTCTCCAAAGTCCTGTTTTCAATCTCCCGGCTCCCTCTGCACTTGGGCCGTTTTCAATCTCCCGACTCTCTCTCCACTCGTGCTGTTTTCAATCTCCCGACTCTGTCTTACCACTCGGGCTGTTTTCAATCTCCCAACTGTCTCTCAACTCACGCTGTTTTGAATATCCCGACTCTCTCTTTCCACTCGGGCTGTTTTCAATCTCCCGCAACCTCTCCACTCACCCTGTCATCAATCTCGCGACTTTCTCTCCACTCGCGCTGTTTTCAATTTCCCGAATCTCTCTGCACTTGCCCTGTTTTCAATCTCCCGACTCTCTCCACTCGCCCTGTTTTCAATCTCCCGACTCTCTCTCCACGCGCTCTGTTTTCAGTCTCCCGACTCTCTCTCCACTCGCCATGTTTTCAATCTCTCGACTCTCTGTCCACTCGCACTGTTTTCAATCTCCCGAATCTCTCTCCTCTCGTCCTGTTTTCAATCTCCCAACTCTCTCTTTCTCTTCGGGCTGTTATCAATTTCCCGACTCTCTTTCCACTTGGGCTGTTTTCAATCTCCCGACTCTCTCTCCAATCACCCTGTTTTCAATCTCCCGAATCTCTCTCTCCACTCGCGCTGTTTTCAATCTCCCGACTCTCTCTTACCACTCGGTCTGTTTTCAATCTCACCGCTGTCTCTCAACTCGGGCTGTTTTCAATCTCCCGACTCTCTCTTTCCACTCGGGCTGTTTTCAATCTCCCGTTAACCTCTCAACTCACCCTGTTATCAATCTCCCGACTTTCTCTCCACTCGTGCTGTTTTCAATCTCCCGTATCTCTCTCCACTCGCCCTGTTTTCAATCTCTCGACTCTCTGTCCACTCGCACTGTTTTCAATCTCCAGAATCTCTCTCCTCTCGTCCTGTTTTCAATCTCCCAACTCTCTCTTTCTCTTCGGGCTGTTATCAATTTCCCGACTCTCTCTCCACTCGGGCTGTTTTCAATCTCCCGACTCTTTTTCCAATCGAGATGTTTTCAATCTCCCGACTCTCTCTCCACTCGGGCTGTTTTCAATCTGCCGACTCTCTCTCCACTTGCCCTGTTTTCAATCTCTCGACTCTCGGTCCACTCGCACTGTTTTCAATCTCCCGACTCTCTCTCCACTCGTCCTGTTTTCAATCTCCCAACTCTCTCTTTCCACTCGGGCTGTTTTAAATCTCCCGACTCTCTCTTTCCACTCGCCCTGTTTTCAAACTCCCGACTCTCTCTTTCCACTCGGGTTGTTTTCAATCTCCCGACTCTCTCTCCAAAGTCCTGTTTTCAATCTCCCGGCTCCCTCTGCACTTGGGCCGTTTTCAATCTCCCGACTCTCTCTCCACTCGTGCTGTTTTCAATCTCCCGACTCTGTCTTACCACTCGGGCTGTTTTCAATCTCCCAACTGTCTCTCAACTCACGCTGTTTTGAATATCCCGACTCTCTCTTTCCACTCGGGCTGTTTTCAATCTCCCGCAACCTCTCCACTCACCCTGTCATCAATCTCGCGACTTTCTCTCCACTCGCGCTGTTTTCAATTTCCCGAATCTCTCTGCACTTGCCCTGTTTTCAATCTCCCGACTCTCTCCACTCGCCCTGTTTTCAATCTCCCAACTCTCTCTCCACGCGCTCTGTTTTCAGTCTCCCG
Source organism: Isurus oxyrinchus (assembly GCA_026770705.1). Classification (NCBI taxonomy): domain Eukaryota; kingdom Metazoa; phylum Chordata; class Chondrichthyes; order Lamniformes; family Lamnidae; genus Isurus; species Isurus oxyrinchus. The sequence goes on along the minus strand of JANJGN010000013.1, from coordinate 81,836,789 downwards.
ACTCTCTCTCCAATCGTCCAGTTTTCAATCTCCCAACTCTCTCTTTCCACTCGGGCTGTTTTCAATGTCCCAACTCTCTTTCCACTCGGGCTGCTTTCAATCTCCCGACTCTCTCTGCACTTGGGCCGTTTTCAACCTTCCGACTCTCTCTCCACTCGGGATGTTTTCAATCTCCCGACTCTCTCTGCACTTGGGCTGTTTTCAATCACCCAACTCTCTATCCACTCGCACTGTTTCCAATCTCCCGACTCTAACTCCACTCGCGCTGTTTTCAATCTCCCGACTCTCGCTTTCCACTCGGGCTGTTTTCAATCTCCCGACTCTCTCTTTCCACTCGGGCTGTTAAAATCTCCTGACTCTCTCTTTCCACTCGCCCTGTTTTCAATCTCCCGACTCTCTCTTTCCACTCGGATTGTTTTCAATCTCCCGACTCTCTCTCCAAAGCCCTGTTTTCAATCTCCCGGCTCCCTCTGCACTTGGGCCGTTTTCAATCTCACGACTCCCTCTACACGTGCGCTGTTTTCAATCTCCCGACTCTCTCTCCACTCGTCCTGTTTTCAATCTCCCGACTCTCCCTTTCCACTCGGGCTGATTTCAATCTCCCGACTCTCTCTCCACTCACCCTGTTTTCAATCGCCCGAATCTCTTTCTCCACTCGGGCTGTTCTCAATTTCCCGACTCTCTCCCCACTTGTGCTGTTTTCAATCTTCCGACTCTCTCTCCACTCGGGCTGTTTTCAATTTCCCGACTCTCTTTCCACTCGGGATGTTTTCAATCTCCCAATTCTCTCTTTCCACTCGGGCTGTTTTCAATTTCCCGACTCTCTTTCCACTTGGGCTGTTTTCAATCTCCCGACTCTCTCCCCACTCACGCTGTTTTCAATCACCCGATGCCCTCTTTCCTCAAAGGCGGTTTTCAATCTCCCATCTGCCTCTCCACTCGGGCTGTTTTCAATCTCCCGACTCTCTCTGCATTTGGGCTGTTTTCAATCTCCCAACTCTCTCCCCACTCACGCTGTATTCAATCTTCCGACTCTCTCTCCACTCGTGCTGTTTTCAATCTCCCCTCTCTCTCTTTCCACTTGGGCTGTTTTCAATCTCCCGACTCTCTCTTTCCACTCGGGTTGTTTTCAATCTCCCGACTCTCTCTCCAAAGCCCTGTTTTCAATCTCCCGGCTCCCTCTGCACTTGGATCGTTTTCAATCTCCCGACTCTCTCTCAACTCGCGCTGTTTTCAATCTCCCGACTCTCTCTCCACTCGCCCTGTTTCCAATCTCCCGACTCTCTCCCCACCCGCGCTGTTTTCAATCTTCCGACTCTCTCTCCACTCGCCCTGTTTTCAATCTCCCGTCTGCCTCTCCACTCACCCTGTTTTCAATCTCCCGACTCTCTCTGCACTTGGGCTGTTTTCAATCTCCCGACTCTCTCTCCACTCGCGGTGTTTTCAATCTCCCGACTCTCTCTTTCCACTCGGGCTGTTTTCAATCTCCCGTCTACCTCTCCAATCACCCTCTTTTCAATCTCCCGACTTTCTCTCCACTCGCGCTGTTTTCAATTCCCCAACTCTCTTTCCACTCGGGCTGTTTTCTATCTCCCGACTCTCTCTCCACTCACCCTTCCTTCAATCTCCCGACTCTCTCTCTCCGCTCGGGCTGTTTTCAATTTCCCGACTCTCTCTCCACTCGGGCTGTTTTCAATCACCCGACTATCTTCAACTCGCCATGTTTTCAATCGGCCTACTGTCTCTCCACTTGGGCTGCTTTCATTCTCCCGACTCTCTCCCCACTCGGGCTGTTTTCAATCTCCCGACTCTCTCTCCACTCGTGCTGTTTTCAATCTCCCGACTCTCTCTCCACTCACGCTGTTTTCAATCTCCTGACTTTCTCTCCACTCGCGCTGTTTTCAATTTCCCGACTCTCTCCACTCGCCCTGTTTTCAATCTCCCGACTCTCTCTCCACTCGCTCTGTTTTCAATCTCCCGACTCTCTCTCCACTCGCCCTGTTTTCAATCTCTCGACTCTCTGTCCACTCGCACTGTTTTCAATCTCCCGACTCTCTCTCCACTCGCCCTGTTTTCAATCTCCCGACTCTCTCTCCAATCGTCCAGTTTTCAATCTCCCAACTCTCTCTTTCCACTCGGGCTGTTTTCAATGTCCCAACTCTCTTTCCACTCGGGCTGTTTTCAATCTCCCGACTCTCTCTCCACTCACCCTGTTTTCAATCTCCCTAATCTCTCTCTCCACTCGGGCTGTTTTCAATTTCCCGACTCTCTCCCCACTCGTGCTGTTTTCAATCTTCCGACTCTCTCTCCACTCGGGCTGTTTTCAATTTCCCGACTCTCTTTCCACTCGGGATGTTTTCAATCTCCCAATTCTCTCTTTCCACTCAGGCTGTTTTCAATGTCCCGACTCTCTCTCCTCTAACCCTGTTTTCAATCTTCCGACTCTCTTTCCACTTGGGCTGTTTCCAATCTCCCGACTCTCTCCCCCCATGGGCTGTTTTCAATCTCCCGACTCTCTCTCCAAAGCCCTGTTTTCAATCTCCCGGCTCCCTCTGCACTTGGGACATTTTCACTCTCCCGACTCTCTCTCCACTCGCGCTGTTTTCAATCTCCCGACTCTCTCTTACCACTCGGTCTGTTTTCAATCTCACCGCTGTCTCTCAACTCGGGCTGTTTTCAATCTCCCGACTCTCTCTTTCCACTCGGGCTGTTTTCAATCTCCCGTTAACCTCTCAACTCACCCTGTTATCAATCTCCCGACTTTCTCTCCACTCGTGCTGTTTTCAATCTCCCGTATCTCTCTCCACTCGCCCTGTTTTCAATCTCTCGACTCTCTGTCCACTCGCACTGTTTTCAATCTCCAGAATCTCTCTCCTCTCGTCCTGTTTTCAATCTCCCAACTCTCTCTTTCTCTTCGGGCTGTTATCAATTTCCCGACTCTCTCTCCACTCGGGCTGTTTTCAATCTCCCGACTCTTTTTCCAATCGAGATGTTTTCAATCTCCCGACTCTCTCTCCACTCGGGCTGTTTTCAATCTGCCGACTCTCTCTCCACTTGCCCTGTTTTCAATCTCTCGACTCTCGGTCCACTCGCACTGTTTTCAATCTCCCGACTCTCTCTCCACTCGTCCTGTTTTCAATCTCCCAACTCTCTCTTTCCACTCGGGCTGTTTTAAATCTCCCGACTCTCTCTTTCCACTCGCCCTGTTTTCAAACTCCCGACTCTCTCTTTCCACTCGGGTTGTTTTCAATCTCCCGACTCTCTCTCCAAAGTCCTGTTTTCAATCTCCCGGCTCCCTCTGCACTTGGGCCGTTTTCAATCTCCCGACTCTCTCTCCACTCGTGCTGTTTTCAATCTCCCGACTCTGTCTTACCACTCGGGCTGTTTTCAATCTCCCAACTGTCTCTCAACTCACGCTGTTTTGAATATCCCGACTCTCTCTTTCCACTCGGGCTGTTTTCAATCTCCCGCAACCTCTCCACTCACCCTGTCATCAATCTCGCGACTTTCTCTCCACTCGCGCTGTTTTCAATTTCCCGAATCTCTCTGCACTTGCCCTGTTTTCAATCTCCCGACTCTCTCCACTCGCCCTGTTTTCAATCTCCCAACTCTCTCTCCACGCGCTCTGTTTTCAGTCTCCCGACTCTCTCTCCAATCGTCCAGTTTTCAATCTCCCAACTCTCTCTTTCCACTCGGGCTGTTTTCAATGTCCCAACTCTCTTTCCACTCGGGCTGCTTTCAATCTCCCGACTCTCTCTGCACTTGGGCCGTTTTCAACCTTCCGACTCTCTCTCCACTCGGGATGTTTTCAATCTCCCGACTCTCTCTGCACTTGGGCTGTTTTCAATCACCCAACTCTCTATCCACTCGCACTGTTTCCAATCTCCCGACTCTAACTCCACTCGCGCTGTTTTCAATCTCCCGACTCTCGCTTTCCACTCGGGCTGTTTTCAATCTCCCGACTCTCTCTTTCCACTCGGGCTGTTAAAATCTCCTGACTCTCTCTTTCCACTCGCCCTGTTTTCAATCTCCCGACTCTCTCTTTCCACTCGGATTGTTTTCAATCTCCCGACTCTCTCTCCAAAGCCCTGTTTTCAATCTCCCGGCTCCCTCTGCACTTGGGCCGTTTTCAATCTCACGACTCCCTCTACACGTGCGCTGTTTTCAATCTCCCGACTCTCTCTTTCCACTCGGGCTGTTTTCAATCTCCCGTAAACCTCTCCACTCACCCTGTTATCAATCTCCCGACTTTCTCTCCACTCACCCTGTTATCAATCTCCCGAGGCTCTCTCCACTCGCCCTGTTTTCAATCTCCCGACTCTCCTTCCACTCAGGCTGTTTTCAATCTCCCGACTCTCTCTCCACTCACCCTGTTTTCAATCTCCCGAATCTCTCTCTCCACTCGGGCTGTTTTCAAATTCCCGAATCTCTCCCCACTCACGCTATTTACAATCTTCCGACTCTCTGTCCACTCGGGCTGTTTTCAATTTCCTGACTCTCTTTCCACTCAGGCTGTTCTCAATTTCCCGACTCTCTCCCCACTCGTGCTGTTTTCAATCTACCGACTCTTTCTCCACTCGGGCTGTTTTCAATTTCCCAACTCTCTCTCCACTCACGTTGTTTTGAATCACCCAATGCTCTCTTTCCACAAAGGCGGTTTTCAATCTCCCATCTGCCTGTCCACTCGGGCTGTTTTCAATCTCCCGACTCTCTCAGCACTTGGGCTATTTTCAATCTCCCGACTCTCTCTGCATTTGGGCTGTTTTCAATCTCCCAACTCTCTCCCCACTCGCGCTGTTTTCAATCTTCCGACTCTCTCTCCACTCGTGCTGTTTTCAATCTCCCTTCTCTCTCTTTCCACTCGGGCTGTTTTCAATCTCCCGACTCTCTCTTTCCACTCGCCCTGTTTTCAATCTCCTGACTCTCTCTTTCCACTCGGGTTGTTTTCAATCTCCCGACTCTCTCTCCAAAGTCCTGTTTTCAATCTCCCGGCTCCCTCTGCACTTGGGCCGTTTTCAATCTCCCGACTCTCTCTCCACTCACGCTGTTTTCAATCTCCCGACTCTCTCTTACCACTCGGGCTGTTTTCAATCTCCCAACTGTCTCTCAACTCGCGCTGTTTTCAATCTCCTGACTCTCTCTTTCCACTTGGGCTGTTTTCAATCTCCCGTCGACCTCTCCACTCACCCTGTTATCAATCTCCCGACTTTCTCTCCACTCACCCTGTTTTCAATCTCCCGATGCTTTCTCCACTCGCGCTGTTTTCAATTTCCCGAATCTCTCTACACTCGCCCTGTTTTCAATCTCCCGACTCTCTCTCCACTCGCTCTGTTTTCAATCTCCCGACTCTCTCTCCACTCGCACTGTTTTCAATCTCTCGACTCTCTGTCCACTCGGACTTTTTTCAATCTCCCGACTCTCTGTCCACTCGGACTTTTTTCAATCTCCCGACTCTCTCTCCACTCACCCTGTTTTCAATCGCCCGAATCTCTTTCTCCACTCGGGCTGTTCTCAATTTCCCGACTCTCTCCCCACTCGTGCTGTTTTCAATCTTCCGACTCTCTCTCCACTCGGGCTGTTTGCAATTTCCCGACTCTCTTTCCACTTGCGCTGTTTTCAATCTCCCAATTCTCTCTTTCCACTCGGGCTGTTTTCAATTTCCCGACTCTCTTTCCACTCGGGCTGTTTTCAATCTCCCGACTCTCTCTCCACTCACGCTGTTTTCAATCACCCGATGCCCTCTTTCCTCAAAGGCGGTTTTCAATCTCCCATCTCCCTCTGCACTTGGAGCGTTTTCAATCTCCCAACTCTCTCTCAACTCGCGCTGTTTTCAATCTCCCGACTCTCTCTCCACTCGCCCTGTTTCCAATCTCCCGACTCTCTCCCCACCCGCGCTGTTTTCAATCTTCCGACTCTCTCTCCACTCGCCCTGTTTTCAATCTCCCGTCTGCCTCTCCACTCACCCTGTTTTCAATCTCCCGACTCTCTCTGCACTCGCGGTGTTTTCAATCTCCCGACTCTCTCTTTCCACTCGGGCTGTTTTCAATCTCCCGTCTACCTCTCCAATCACCCTCTTTTCAATCTCCCGACTTTCTCTCCACTCGCGGTGTTTTCAATCTCCCGACTCTCTCTTTCCACTCGGGCTGTTTTCAATCTCCCGACTCTCTCTACACTCGCGGTGTTTTCAATCTCCCGACTCTCTCTTTCCACTCGGGCTGTTTTCAATCTCCCGTCTACCTCTCCAATCACCCTCTTTTCAATCTCCCGACTTTCTCTCCATTCGCGCTGTTTTCAATTCCCCAACTCTCTTTCCACTCGGGCTGTTTTCTATCTCCCGACTCTCTCTCCACTCACCCTTCCTTCAATCTCCCGACTCTCTCTCTCCACTCGGGCTGTTTTCAATTTCCCGACTCTCTCTCCACTCGGGCTGTTTTCAATCACCCGACTATCTTCAACTCGCCATGTTTTCAATCGGCCTACTGTCTCTCCACTTGGGCTGCTTTCATTCTCCCGACTCTCTCTCCAGTGGCCCTGTTTCCAATCTCCCGACTCTATCTCCACTCGCGCTGTTTTCAATCTCCCCTCTTTCTCTTTCCACTCGGGCTGTTTTCAATCTCCTGACTCTCTCTTTCCACTCGGGTTGTTTTCAATCTCCCGTCTGCCTCTCCACTCATCCTGTTTTCAATCTCCCTACTCTCTCTCCACTCGCGCTGTTTTCAATCTCCCGACTCTCTCTTACCACTTGGGCTGTTTTCAATCTCCCAACTCTCTCTCCACTCGCGCTGTTTTCAATCTCCTGACTCTCTCATTCCACTCGGGCTGTTTTCAATCTCCCGTAAACCTCTCCACTCACCCTATTTTCAATCTCACGACTTTCTCTCCACTCGCCCTGTTTTCAATCTCCCGACGTCTCACCACCCGCACTTTTTCAATCTCCCGATTCTCCACTCGTCCTGTTTTCAATATCCCAACTCTCTCTTTCCACTTGGGCTGTTTTCAATGTCCCGACTCTCTCTCGTCTCACCCTGTTTTCAATCTCCCGACTCTCTCTCTCCACTCGGGCTGTTTTCAATTTCCCGACTCTCTCCCCACTTGCGCTGTTTTCAATCTTCCGACTCTCTTTCCACTTGGGCTGTTTACAATTTCCCGACTCTCTCTCCACACAACATGTTTCCCATCTCCCGACTCTCTCCCCACTCGGGCTGTTTTCAATCTCCCGATTCTCTCTCCACTCGCCCTGTTTTCAATCTCTCGACTCTCCACTCGCACTGTTTTCAATCTCCCGACTCTCTATCCTCTCGTCCTGTTTTCTATCTCCCAACTCTCTCTTTCTCTTCGGGCTGTTTTCAATGTCCCGACTCTCTTTCCACTTGGGCTGTTTTCAATCTCCCGACTCTCTCTCCAATCACCCTGTTTTCAATCTCCCGAATCTCTCTCTCCACTCGGGCTGTTTCCAATTTCCCGACTCTCTTTCCACTCGGGATGTTTTCGATTTCCCGACTCTCTTTCCACTCGGGCTTTTTTCAATCTCCCGTATCTCTCTCCACTCGCCCTATTTTCAATCTCCCGATTCTCTCTCCACTCGCTCTGTTTACAATCTCCCGACTCTCTCTCCACTCACCCTGTTTTCAATCTCCCGAATCTCTCTCTGCACTCGGGCTGTTTTCAAATTCCCGAATCTCTCCCCACTCACGCTGTTTTCAATCTTCCGACTCTCTGTCCACTCGGGCTGTTTTCAATTTCCCGACTCTCTTTCCACTCGGGATGTTTTGAATCTCCCGACTATTTCTCCCCTCGGGCTGTTTTCAATCTCCCGTCTGCCTCTCCACTCGCTCTGTTTTCAATCTCCCGACTCTCTCTCCACTCGCCCTGTTTTCAATCTCTCGACTCTCTGTCCACTCGGACTTTTTTCAATCTCCCGACTCTCTCTCCACTCGTCCTGTTTTCAATCTCCCGACTCTCCCTTTCCACTCGGGCTGATTTCAATCTCCCGACTCTCTCTCCACTCACCCTGTTTTCAATCGCCCGAATCTCTTTCTCCACTCGGGCTGTTCTCAATTTCCCGACTCTCTCCCCACTTGTGCTGTTTTCAATCTTCCGACTCTCTCTCCACTCGGGCTGTTTTCAATTTCCCGACTCTCTTTCCACTCGGGATGTTTTCAATCTCCCAATTCTCTCTTTCCACTCGGGCTGTTTTCAATTTCCCGACTCTCTTTCCACTTGGGCTGTTTTCAATCTCCCGACTCTCTCCCCACTCACGCTGTTTTCAATCACCCGATGCCCTCTTTCCTCAAAGGCGGTTTTCAATCTCCCATCTGCCTCTCCACTCGGGCTGTTTTCAATCTCCCGACTCTCTCTGCATTTGGGCTGTTTTCAATCTCCCAACTCTCTCCCCACTCACGGTGTATTCAATCTTCCGACTCTCTCTCCACTCGTGCTGTTTTCAATCTCCCCTCTCTCTCTTTCCACTTGGGCTGTTTTCAATCTCCCGACTCTCTCTTTCCACTCGGGTTGTTTTCAATCTCCCGACTCTCTCTCCAAAGCCCTGTTTTCAATCTCCCGGCTCCCTCTGCACTTGGATCGTTTTCAATCTCCCGACTCTCTCTCAACTCGCGCTGTTTTCAATCTCCCGACTCTCTCTCCACTCGCCCTGTTTCCAATCTCCCGACTCTCTCCCCACCCGCGCTGTTTTCAATCTTCCGACTCTCTCTCCACTCGCCCTGTTTTCAATCTCCCGTCTGCCTCTCCACTCACCCTGTTTTCAATCTCCCGACTCTCTCTGCACTTGGGCTGTTTTCAATCTCCCGACTCTCTCTCCACTCGCGGTGTTTTCAATCTCCCGACTCTCTCTTTCCACTCGGGCTGTTTTCAATCTCCCGTCTACCTCTCCAATCACCCTCTTTTCAATCTCCCGACTTTCTCTCCACTCGCGCTGTTTTCAATTCCCCAACTCTCTTTCCACTCGGGCTGTTTTCTATCTCCCGACTCTCTCTCCACTCACCCTTCCTTCAATCTCCCGACTCTCTCTCTCCGCTCGGGCTGTTTTCAATTTCCCGACTCTCTCTCCACTCGGGCTGTTTTCAATCACCCGACTATCTTCAACTCGCCATGTTTTCAATCGGCCTACTGTCTCTCCACTTGGGCTGCTTTCATTCTCCCGACTCTCTCCCCACTCGGGCTGTTTTCAATCTCCCGACTCTCTCTCCACTCGTGCTGTTTTCAATCTCCCGACTCTCTCTCCACTCACGTTGTTTTCAATCTCCTGACTTTCTCTCCACTCGCGCTGTTTTCAATTTCCCGACTCTCTCCACTCGCCCTGTTTTCAATCTCCCGACTCTCTCTCCACTCGCTCTGTTTTCAATCTCCCGACTCTCTCTCCACTCGCCCTGTTTTCAATCTCTCGACTCTCTGTCCACTCGCACTGTTTTCAATCTCCCGACTCTCTCTCCACTCGCCCTGTTTTCAATCTCCCGACTCTCTCTCCAATCGTCCAGTTTTCAATCTCCCAACTCTCTCTTTCCACTCGGGCTGTTTTCAATGTCCCAACTCTCTTTCCACTCGGGCTGTTTTCAATCTCCCGACTCTCTCTCCACTCACCCTGTTTTCAATCTCCCTAATCTCTCTCTCCACTCGGGCTGTTTTCAATTTCCCGACTCTCTCCCCACTCGTGCTGTTTTCAATCTTCCGACTCTCTCTCCACTCGGGCTGTTTTCAATTTCCCGACTCTCTTTCCACTCGGGATGTTTTCAATCTCCCAATTCTCTCTTTCCACTCGGGCTGTTTTCAATCTCCCGACTCTCTCTCCACTCACCCTGTTTTCAATCTCCCTAATCTCTCTCTCCACTCGGGCTGTTTTCAATTTCCCGACTCTCTCCCCACTCGTGCTGTTTTCAATCTTCCGACTCTCTCTCCACTCGGGCTGTTTTCAATTTCCCGACTCTCTTTCCACTCGGGATGTTTTCAATCTCCCAATTCTCTCTTTCCACTCAGGCTGTTTTCAATGTACCGACTCTCTCTCCTCTAACCCTGTTTTCAATCTTCCGACTCTCTTTCCACTTGGGCTGTTTCCAATCTCCCGACTCTCTCCCCCCATGGGCTGTTTTCATTCTCCCGACTCTCTCTCCAAAGCCCTGTTTTCAATCTCCCGGCTCCCTCTGCACTTGGGACATTTTCACTCTCCCGACTCTCTCTCCACTCGCGCTGTTTTCAATCTCCCGACTCTCTCTTACCACTCGGTCTGTTTTCAATCTCACCGCTGTCTCTCAACTCGGGCTGTTTTCAATCTCCCGACTCTCTCTTTCCACTCGGGCTGTTTTCAATCTCCCGTTAACCTCTCAACTCACCCTGTTATCAATCTCCCGACTTTCTCTCCACTCGTGCTGTTTTCAATCTCCCGTATCTCTCTCCACTCGCCCTGTTTTCAATCTCTCGACTCTCTGTCCACTCGCACTGTTTTCAATCTCCAGAATCTCTCTCCTCTCGTCCTGTTTTCAATCTCCCAACTCTCTCTTTCTCTTCGGGCTGTTATCAATTTCCCGACTCTCTCTCCACTCGGGCTGTTTTCAATCTCCCGACTCTTTTTCCAATCGAGATGTTTTCAATCTCCCGACTCTCTCTCCACTCGGGCTGTTTTCAATCTGCCGACTCTCTCTCCACTTGCCCTGTTTTCAATCTCTCGACTCTCGGTCCACTCGCACTGTTTTCAATCTCCCGACTCTCTCTCCACTCGTCCTGTTTTCAATCTCCCAACTCTCTCTTTCCACTCGGGCTGTTTTAAATCTCCCGACTCTCTCTTTCCACTCGCCCTGTTTTCAAACTCCCGACTCTCTCTTTCCACTCGGGTTGTTTTCAATCTCCCGACTCTCTCTCCAAAGTCCTGTTTTCAATCTCCCGGCTCCCTCTGCACTTGGGCCGTTTTCAATCTCCCGACTCTCTCTCCACTCGTGCTGTTTTCAATCTCCCGACTCTGTCTTACCACTCGGGCTGTTTTCAATCTCCCAACTGTCTCTCAACTCACGCTGTTTTGAATATCCCGACTCTCTCTTTCCACTCGGGCTGTTTTCAATCTCCCGCAACCTCTCCACTCACCCTGTCATCAATCTCGCGACTTTCTCTCCACTCGCGCTGTTTTCAATTTCCCGAATCTCTCTGCACTTGCCCTGTTTTCAATCTCCCGACTCTCTCCACTCGCCCTGTTTTCAATCTCCCGACTCTCTCTCCACGCGCTCTGTTTTCAGTCTCCCGACTCTCTCTCCACTCGCCATGTTTTCAATCTCTCGACTCTCTGTCCACTCGCACTGTTTTCAATCTCCCGAATCTCTCTCCTCTCGTCCTGTTTTCAATCTCCCAACTCTCTCTTTCTCTTCGGGCTGTTATCAATTTCCCGACTCTCTTTCCACTTGGGCTGTTTTCAATCTCCCGACTCTCTCTCCAATCACCCTGTTTTCAATCTCCCGAATCTCTCTCTCCACTCGCGCTGTTTTCAATCTCCCGACTCTCTCTTACCACTCGGTCTGTTTTCAATCTCACCGCTGTCTCTCAACTCGGGCTGTTTTCAATCTCCCGACTCTCTCTTTCCACTCGGGCTGTTTTCAATCTCCCGTTAACCTCTCAACTCACCCTGTTATCAATCTCCCGACTTTCTCTCCACTCGTGCTGTTTTCAATCTCCCGTATCTCTCTCCACTCGCCCTGTTTTCAATCTCTCGACTCTCTGTCCACTCGCACTGTTTTCAATCTCCAGAATCTCTCTCCTCTCGTCCTGTTTTCAATCTCCCAACTCTCTCTTTCTCTTCGGGCTGTTATCAATTTCCCGACTCTCTCTCCACTCGGGCTGTTTTCAATCTCCCGACTCTTTTTCCAATCGAGATGTTTTCAATCTCCCGACTCTCTCTCCACTCGGGCTGTTTTCAATCTGCCGACTCTCTCTCCACTTGCCCTGTTTTCAATCTCTCGACTCTCGGTCCACTCGCACTGTTTTCAATCTCCCGACTCTCTCTCCACTCGTCCTGTTTTCAATCTCCCAACTCTCTCTTTCCACTCGGGCTGTTTTAAATCTCCCGACTCTCTCTTTCCACTCGCCCTGTTTTCAAACTCCCGACTCTCTCTTTCCACTCGGGTTGTTTTCAATCTCCCGACTCTCTCTCCAAAGTCCTGTTTTCAATCTCCCGGCTCCCTCTGCACTTGGGCCGTTTTCAATCTCCCGACTCTCTCTCCACTCGTGCTGTTTTCAATCTCCCGACTCTGTCTTACCACTCGGGCTGTTTTCAATCTCCCAACTGTCTCTCAACTCACGCTGTTTTGAATATCCCGACTCTCTCTTTCCACTCGGGCTGTTTTCAATCTCCCGCAACCTCTCCACTCACCCTGTCATCAATCTCGCGACTTTCTCTCCACTCGCGCTGTTTTCAATTTCCCGAATCTCTCTGCACTTGCCCTGTTTTCAATCTCCCGACTCTCTCCACTCGCCCTGTTTTCAATCTCCCAACTCTCTCTCCACGCGCTCTGTTTTCAGTCTCCCGACTCTCTCTCCAATCGTCCAGTTTTCAATCTCCCAACTCTCTCTTTCCACTCGGGCTGTTTTCAATGTCCCAACTCTCTTTCCACTCGGGCTGCTTTCAATCTCCCGACTCTCTCTGCACTTGGGCCGTTTTCAACCTTCCGACTCTCTCTCCACTCGGGATGTTTTCAATCTCCCGACTCTCTCTGCACTTGGGCTGTTTTCAATCACCCAACTCTCTATCCACTCGCACTGTTTCCAATCTCCCGACTCTAACTCCACTCGCGCTGTTTTCAATCTCCCGACTCTCGCTTTCCACTCGGGCTGTTTTCAATCTCCCGACTCTCTCTTTCCACTCGGGCTGTTAAAATCTCCTGACTCTCTCTTTCCACTCGCCCTGTTTTCAATCTCCCGACTCTCTCTTTCCACTCGGATTGTTTTCAATCTCCCGACTCTCTCTCCAAAGCCCTGTTTTCAATCTCCCGGCTCCCTCTGCACTTGGGCCGTTTTCAATCTCACGACTCCCTCTACACGTGCGCTGTTTTCAATCTCCCGACTCTCTCTCCACTCGTCCTGTTTTCAATCTCCCGACTCTCCCTTTCCACTCGGGCTGATTTCAATCTCCCGACTCTCTCTCCACTCACCCTGTTTTCAATCGCCCGAATCTCTTTCTCCACTCGGGCTGTTCTCAATTTCCCGACTCTCTCCCCACTTGTGCTGTTTTCAATCTTCCGACTCTCTCTCCACTCGGGCTGTTTTCAATTTCCCGACTCTCTTTCCACTCGGGATGTTTTCAATCTCCCAATTCTCTCTTTCCACTCGGGCTGTTTTCAATTTCCCGACTCTCTTTCCACTTGGGCTGTTTTCAATCTCCCGACTCTCTCCCCACTCACGCTGTTTTCAATCACCCGATGCCCTCTTTCCTCAAAGGCGGTTTTCAATCTCCCATCTGCCTCTCCACTCGGGCTGTTTTCAATCTCCCGACTCTCTCTGCATTTGGGCTGTTTTCAATCTCCCAACTCTCTCCCCACTCACGCTGTATTCAATCTTCCGACTCTCTCTCCACTCGTGCTGTTTTCAATCTCCCCTCTCTCTCTTTCCACTTGGGCTGTTTTCAATCTCCCGACTCTCTCTTTCCACTCGGGTTGTTTTCAATCTCCCGACTCTCTCTCCAAAGCCCTGTTTTCAATCTCCCGGCTCCCTCTGCACTTGGATCGTTTTCAATCTCCCGACTCTCTCTCAACTCGCGCTGTTTTCAATCTCCCGACTCTCTCTCCACTCGCCCTGTTTCCAATCTCCCGACTCTCTCCCCACCCGCGCTGTTTTCAATCTTCCGACTCTCTCTCCACTCGCCCTGTTTTCAATCTCCCGTCTGCCTCTCCACTCACCCTGTTTTCAATCTCCCGACTCTCTCTGCACTTGGGCTGTTTTCAATCTCCCGACTCTCTCTCCACTCGCGGTGTTTTCAATCTCCCGACTCTCTCTTTCCACTCGGGCTGTTTTCAATCTCCCGTCTACCTCTCCAATCACCCTCTTTTCAATCTCCCGACTTTCTCTCCACTCGCGCTGTTTTCAATTCCCCAACTCTCTTTCCACTCGGGCTGTTTTCTATCTCCCGACTCTCTCTCCACTCACCCTTCCTTCAATCTCCCGACTCTCTCTCTCCGCTCGGGCTGTTTTCAATTTCCCGACTCTCTCTCCACTCGGGCTGTTTTCAATCACCCGACTATCTTCAACTCGCCATGTTTTCAATCGGCCTACTGTCTCTCCACTTGGGCTGCTTTCATTCTCCCGACTCTCTCCCCACTCGGGCTGTTTTCAATCTCCCGACTCTCTCTCCACTCGTGCTGTTTTCAATCTCCCGACTCTCTCTCCACTCACGCTGTTTTCAATCTCCTGACTTTCTCTCCACTCGCGCTGTTTTCAATTTCCCGACTCTCTCCACTCGCCCTGTTTTCAATCTCCCGACTCTCTCTCCACTCGCTCTGTTTTCAATCTCCCGACTCTCTCTCCACTCGCCCTGTTTTCAATCTCTCGACTCTCTGTCCACTCGCACTGTTTTCAATCTCCCGACTCTCTCTCCACTCGCCCTGTTTTCAATCTCCCGACTCTCTCTCCAATCGTCCAGTTTTCAATCTCCCAACTCTCTCTTTCCACTCGGGCTGTTTTCAATGTCCCAACTCTCTTTCCACTCGGGCTGTTTTCAATCTCCCGACTCTCTCTCCACTCACCCTGTTTTCAATCTCCCTAATCTCTCTCTCCACTCGGGCTGTTTTCAATTTCCCGACTCTCTCCCCACTCGTGCTGTTTTCAATCTTCCGACTCTCTCTCCACTCGGGCTGTTTTCAATTTCCCGACTCTCTTTCCACTCGGGATGTTTTCAATCTCCCAATTCTCTCTTTCCACTCGGGCTGTTTTCAATCTCCCGACTCTCTCTCCACTCACCCTGTTTTCAATCTCCCTAATCTCTCTCTCCACTCGGGCTGTTTTCAATTTCCCGACTCTCTCCCCACTCGTGCTGTTTTCAATCTTCCGACTCTCTCTCCACTCGGGCTGTTTTCAATTTCCCGACTCTCTTTCCACTCGGGATGTTTTCAATCTCCCAATTCTCTCTTTCCACTCAGGCTGTTTTCAATGTCCCGACTCTCTCTCCTCTAACCCTGTTTTCAATCTTCCGACTCTCTTTCCACTTGGGCTGTTTCCAATCTCCCGACTCTCTCCCCCCATGGGCTGTTTTCATTCTCCCGACTCTCTCTCCAAAGCCCTGTTTTCAATCTCCCGGCTCCCTCTGCACTTGGGACATTTTCACTCTCCCGACTCTCTCTCCACTCGCGCTGTTTTCAATCTCCCGACTCTCTCTTACCACTCGGTCTGTTTTCAATCTCACCGCTGTCTCTCAACTCGGGCTGTTTTCAATCTCCCGACTCTCTCTTTCCACTCGGGCTGTTTTCAATCTCCCGTTAACCTCTCAACTCACCCTGTTATCAATCTCCCGACTCTTTTTCCAATCGAGATGTTTTCAATCTCCCGACTCTCTCTCCACTCGGGCTGTTTTCAATCTGCCGACTCTCTCTCCACTTGCCCTGTTTTCAATCTCTCGACTCTCGGTCCACTCGCACTGTTTTCAATCTCCCGACTCTCTCTCCACTCGTCCTGTTTTCAATCTCCCAACTCTCTCTTTCCACTCGGGCTGTTTTAAATCTCCCGACTCTCTCTTTCCACTCGCCCTGTTTTCAAACTCCCGACTCTCTCTTTCCACTCGGGTTGTTTTCAATCTCCCGACTCTCTCTCCAAAGTCCTGTTTTCAATCTCCCGGCTCCCTCTGCACTTGGGCCGTTTTCAATCTCCCGACTCTCTCTCCACTCGTGCTGTTTTCAATCTCCCGACTCTGTCTTACCACTCGGGCTGTTTTCAATCTCCCAACTGTCTCTCAACTCACGCTGTTTTGAATATCCCGACTCTCTCTTTCCACTCGGGCTGTTTTCAATCTCCCGCAACCTCTCCACTCACCCTGTCATCAATCTCGCGACTTTCTCTCCACTCGCGCTGTTTTCAATTTCCCGAATCTCTCTGCACTTGCCCTGTTTTCAATCTCCCGACTCTCTCCACTCGCCCTGTTTTCAATCTCCCGACTCTCTCTCCACGCGCTCTGTTTTCAGTCTCCCGACTCTCTCTCCACTCGCCATGTTTTCAATCTCTCGACTCTCTGTCCACTCGCACTGTTTTCAATCTCCCGAATCTCTCTCCTCTCGTCCTGTTTTCAATCTCCCAACTCTCTCTTTCTCTTCGGGCTGTTATCAATTTCCCGACTCTCTTTCCACTTGGGCTGTTTTCAATCTCCCGACTCTCTCTCCAATCACCCTGTTTTCAATCTCCCGAATCTCTCTCTCCACTCGGGCTGTTTTCAATTTCCCGACTCTCTCTTTCCACTCGGGCTGTTTTCAATCTCCCATTAACCTCTCCACTCGCCCTGTTATCAATCTTCCGACTTTCTCTCCACTCGCCCTGTTTTCAATCTCCCGACTCTCTATCCACTCGCCCTGTTTTCAATCTCCCGAGGCTCTCTCCACTCGCGCTTTTTTCAATTTCCCGACTCTCTCCACTCGCCCTGTTTTCAATCTCCCGACTCTCTCTCCACTCGCTCTGTTTTCAATCTCCCGACTCTCTCTCCACTCGCCCTGTTTTCAATCTCCCAACTCTCTCTTTCCACTCGGGCTGTTTTCAATGTCCCAACTCTCTTTCCACTCGTGCTGTTTTCAATCTCCCGACTCTCTCTCCACTCGCGCTGTTTTCAGTCTCCCGAATCTCTCTCTCCACTCGGGCTGTTCTCAATTTCCCGACCCTCTCCCCACTCGTGCTGTTTTCAATTTCCCGACTCTCTTTCCACTCGGGATGTTTTCAATCTCCCGACTCTCTCTCCACTCGGTCTCTTTTCAATCTCCCGTCTGCCTCTCCAATGACCCTGTTTTCAATCACCCGACTCACTCTCTATTCGCCCTGTTTTCAATCTCCCGACTCTCTCTCCACTTGCCCTGTTTTCAATCTCCCGACTGTCTTTCCAATCGTGATGTTTTCAATTTCCCGACTCTCTCTGCACTTGGGCTGTTTTCAATCTCCCGACTCTCTCTCCACTCACCCTGTTTCCAATCTCCCAATTGTCTCCCAAATCTCTCCCCACTCGCGCTGTTTTCAATCTCCCGACTCTATTCCACTCGCCCTGTTTCCAAATGCCCTACTCTCTCTCCACTTGCGATGTTTTCAATCTCCCGACTCTCTCTCCACTCAACCTGTTTCCAATCTCCCGACTCTCTCTGCACTTGGGCTGTTTTCAATCTCCTGACTCTCACTCCACTCGCGCTGTTTTCAATCTCCCTACTCTCTCTTAGCACTCGGGCTGTTTTTAATCTCCCGACTCTCTCTTTCCACTCGCCCTGTTTTCAATCTCCCAACTCTCTCTTTGCACTCGGGTTGTTTTCAATCTCCCGACTCTCTCTCCAAAGTCCTGTTTTCAATCTCCCGGCTCCCTCTGCATTTGGGCCGTTTTCAATCTCCCGACTCTCTCTCCACTCGCGCTGTTTTCAATCTCCCGACTCTCTCTTATCACTCGGGCTGTTTTCAATCTCCCAACTGTCTCTCAACTCACGCTGTTTTGAATCTCCCGACTCTCTCTTTCCACTCGGGCTGTTTTCAATCTCCCGTCAACCTCTCCACTCACCCTGTCATCAATCTCGCGACTTTCTCTCCACTCGCCCTGTTTTCAATCTCCCGAGGCTCTCTCCACTCGCGCTGTTTTCAATTTCCCGAATCTCTCTGCACTTGCCCTGTTTTCAATCTCCCGACTCTCTCTCCACGCGCTCTGTTTTCAATCTCCCGACTCTCTCTCCACTTGCCATGTTTTCAATCTCTCGACTCTCTGTCCACTCGCACTGTTTTCAATCTCCCGAATCTCTCTCCTCTCGTCCTGTTTTCAATCTCCCAACTCTCGCTTTCTCTTCGGGCTGTTATCAATTTCCCGACTCTCTTTCCACTCGGGCTGTTTTCAATCTCCCGAATCTCTCTCCAATCACCCTGTTTTCAATCTCCCGAATCACTCTCTCCACTCGGGCTGTTTTCAATTTCCCGACTCTCTTTCCACTCGGGATGTTTTCAATTTCCCGACTCTCTTTCCACTCGCCCTGTTTTCAATCTCCCGACTCTCTCTCCACTCGCCCTGTTTTCATTCTCTCGACTCTCTGTCCACGTGCACTGTTTTCAGTCTCGCGAATCTCTCTCCACTCGTCCTTTTTTCAATCTCCCAACTCTCTCTTTCCACTCGGGCTGTTTTCAATCTCCCGTCAACCTCTCCACTCACCCTGTCATCAATCTCGCGACTTTCTCTCCACTCGCCCTATTTTCAAACTCCCGAGGCTCTCTCCACTCGCGCTGTTTTCAATTTCCCGAATCTCTCTGCACTTGCCCTGTTTTCAATTTCCCGACTCTCTCCACTCGCCCTGTTTTCAATCTCCCGACTCTCTCTCCACGCGCTCTGTTTTCAATCTCCCGACTCTCTCTCCACTCGCCATGTTTTCAATCTCTCGACTCTCTGTCCACTCGCACTGTTTTCAATCTCCCGAATCTCTCTCCTCTCGTCCTGTTTTCAATCTCCCGACTCTCTCTCCACTCGGGCTGTTCCCAATTTCCCGACTCTCTCCCCACTCGTGCTGTTTTCAATTACCTGAATCTCTCTCCACTCGCCCTGTATTCAATCTCCTGATTCTCTCTCCACTCGCTCTGTTTACAATCTCGCGACTCTCTCTCCACTCGCCTTGAATTCAATCTCTCGAATCTCTGTCCACTCGCACTGTTTTCAATCTCCCGACTCTCTTTCCACTCGGTCTATTTTCAACCTCCCGACTCTCTCTCCACTCACCCTGTTTTCAATCTCCCGAATCTCTCTCTCCACTCGGGCTGTTTTCAAATTCCCGAATCTCTCCCCACTCACGCTGTTTTCAATCTTCCGACTCTGTCCACTCGGGCTGTTTTCAATTTCGCGACTCTCTTTCCACTTGGGATGTTTTCAATCTCCCGACTATCTCTCCCCTCGGGCTGTTTTCAATCTCCCGTCTGCCTCTCCACTCGCCCTGTTTTCAATCTCTCGACTCTCTGTCCTCTCGCACTTTTGTCAATCTCCCGACTCTCTCTCCACTCGTCCTGTTTTCAATCTCCCAACACTCTCATTCCACTCGGGCTGTTTTCAATGTCCCGACTCTCTTTCCACTCGGGCTGTTTTCAATCTCCCGACTCTCTCTCCACTCACTCTGTTTTCAATCTCCCGAATCTCTCTCTCCACTCGGGCAGTTCTCAATTTCCCGACTCTCTCCCCACTCGTGCTGTTTTCAAGCTTCCGACTCTCTCTCCACTCGGGCTGCTTTCAATTTCCTGACACTCTTTCCACTCGGGATGTTTTCAATCTCCCAATTCTCTCTTTCCACTCGGGCTGTTTTCAATGTCCCGACTCTCTATCTACTCGGTTGTTTTCAATCTCCCGACTCTCTCTCCTCTTACCCTGTTTTCAATCTTCCGACTCTCTTTCCAATTGGGCTGTTTACAATTTTCCGACTCTCTCTCCACACTACCTGTTTCCACTCTCCCGACTCTCTCCCCCCATGGGCTGTTTTCAATTTCCCGACTCTCTTTCCACTCGGGCTGTTTTCAATCTCCCGACTCTCTCTCCACTCAGGCTGTTTTCAATCTCCCATCTGCCTCTCCACTCGGGCTGTTTTCAATCTCCCGTCTGCCTCTCCACTCACCCTGTTTTTAATCTCCCAACTCTCTCTCCACTCGGGCTGTTCTCAATCTCCTGACTCTCTCTCTCCACTCACCCTGTTTTTAATCTCCTGACTCTTTTTCCACTTGGGCAGTTTTCAATCAGCTGACTCTCTCCCCAATCGCCCTGTTTCCAATCTCCCAACTCTCTCTCCACACGGGCTGTTTTCCATCTCTCAACTCTCTCTCCACTTGGGCTGTTATCAATCTCCCGACTCTCTCCCTACTCGCCCTGTTTCCAATCTCCCAACTCCTTCCACACTCGGGCTGTTTTCCATCTCTCAACTCTCTCCCAACTCGCGTTGTTTTCAATCTCCCGACACTGTCTTTCCACTCGGGCTGTTTTCAATCTCCCGACTCTCTCTCCATTCGCGCTGTTTTCAATTTCCCGACTCTCTTTCCATTCGGGCTGTTTTCAATTTCCCGACTCTCTCTCCACTCACCCTGTATTCAATCTCCCGACTCTCTCTCTCCATTCGAGCTGTTTTCAATTCCCCGACTCTTCCACACTCACGCTGTTTTCAATCTTCCGACTCTCTCTCCACTCACGCTGTTTTAAATCTCCCCTCTCTCTCTTTCCACTCGCCCTGGTTTCAATCTCCCGACTCTCTCTTTCCACTCGCCCTGGTTTCAATCTCCCGACTCACTCTTTCCATTTGGACTGTTTTCAATCTCCCGACTCTATCTGCACTTGGGCTGTTTTCAATCTCCCGACTCTCTCTCCACTCGCGCTGTTTTCAATCTCCCGACTCTCTCTCCACTCACCCTGTTCTCAATCTCCCGAATCTCTCTCTCCACTCGGGCTATTTTCAATTTCCTGACTCTCTCTCCACTCGGGCTGTTTTCAATCTCCCGACTCTCTCTCCACTCACCCTGTTTCCAATCTCCCAATTCTCTCCCAAATCTCTCCCAACTCACGCTGTTTTCAATCTCCCGACTCTCTTCCACTCGCCCTGTTTTCAATCGCCCTACTCTCTCTCCACTTGTGCTGTTTTCAATCTCCCGACTCTCTCTCCACTCAACCTGTTTTCAATCTCCCGATTCTCTCTCCACTCGCTCTGTTTACAATCTCCCGACTCTCTCTCCACTCGCCTTGTTTTCAATCTCTCGACTCTCTGTCCACTCGCTCTGTTTACAATCTCGCGACTCTCTCTCCACTCGCCTTGAATTCAATCTCTCAAATCTCTGTCCACTCGCACTGTTTTCAATCTCCCGACTCTCTCTCCACTCATCCTGTTTTCAATCTCCCGACTCTCTCTTTCCACTCGGGCTGTTTTCAATCTCCCGACTCTCCTTCCACTCGGGCTATTTTCAATCTCCCGACTCTCTCTCCTCTAACCCTGTTTTCAATCTTCCGACTCTCTTTCCACTTGGGCTGTTTACAATCTTCCGACTCTCTCTCCACTCACCCTGTTTCCACTCTCCCGACTCTCTCCCCCCATGGGCTGTTTTCAATTTCCCGACTCTCTCTCCACTCACGCTGTTTTCAATCACCCGATGCCCTCTTTCCACAAAGGCTGTTTTCAATCTCCCATCTGCCTTTCCACTCGGGCTGTTTTCAATCTCCCGACTCTCTCTGCACTTGGGCTATTTTCAATCTCCCGACTCTCTCTGCATTTGGGCAATTTTCAATCTCCCGACTCTCTCTTCACTCGCCCTGTTTTCAATCTCCCGACTCTCTCTCCACTCGGGCTGTTCTCAATCTCCTGACTCTCTCTCCACTCACGCTGTTTTCAATCACCCGATGCCCTCTTTCCACAAAGGTTGTTTTCAATCTCCCATCTGCCTTTCCACTCGGGCTGTTTTCAATCTCCCGACTCTCTCTGCACTTGGGCTATTTTCAATCTCCCGACTCTCTCTGCATTTGGGCAATTTTCAATCTCCCGACTCTCTCTTCACTCGCCCTGTTTTCAATCTCCCGACTCTCTCTCCACTCGGGCTGTTCTCAATCTCCCGACTCTCTCTCCACTCACCCTGTTTTTAATCTCCTGACTCTTTTTCCACTTGGGCAGTTTTCAATCACCCGACTCTCTCCCCACTCGCACTGTTTCCAATCTCCCGACTCTCTCTTTCCACTCGGGCTGTTTTCAATCTCTCATCTACCTCGCCACTCACCCTGTTTTCAATCTCCCAACTTTCTCTCCACTCGCCCTGTTTTCAATCTCCCGATGCTCACTCAACTCGCGCTGATTTCAATTTCCCGAATCTCTCTCCACTCGCCCTGTTTTCAATCTCCCGATTCTCTCTCCACTCGCTCTGTTTACAATCTCCCGACTCTCTCTCCACTCGCCTTGTTTTCAATCTCTCGACTCTCTGTCCACTCGCTCTGTTTACAATCTCGCGACTCTCTCTCCACTCGCCTTGAATTCAATCTCTCGAATCTCTGTCCACTCGCACTGTTTTCAATCTCCCGACTCTCTCTCCACTCATCCTGTTTTCAATCTCCCGACTCTCTCTTTCCACTCGGGCTGTTTTCAATCTCCCGACTCTCTTTCCACTCGGGCTGTTTTCAATCTCCCGAATCTCTCTCCACTCACGCTGTTTTCAAACACCCGATGCCCTCTTTCCACAGAGGCTGTTTTCAATTTCCCATCTGCCTCTCCACTCGGGCTGTTTTCAATCTCCCGACTCTCTCTGCACTTGGGCTATTTTCAATTCCCCGACTCTCTCTGCATTTGGGCAATTTTCAATCTCCCGACTCTCTCTTCACTCGCCCTGTTTTCAATCTCCCGACTCTCTCTCCACTCGGGCTGTTTTCAATGTCCCGTCTGCCTCTCCACTCAGCCTGTTTTTAATCTCCCGACTCTCTCTCCACTCGCCCTGTTTTCAATCTCCCGACTCTCTCTCCACTCACCCTGTTTTTAATCTCCTGACTCTTTTTCCACTTGGGCAGTTTTCAATCACCCGACTCTGTCCCCACTCGCCCTGTTTCCAATGTCCCAACTCTCTCTCCACTCGGGCTGTTTTCAATCTCCTGACTCTCTCTCCACTCACCCTGTTTCCAATCTCCCAATTCTCTCCCAAATCTCTCCCAACTCGCGCTGTTTTCAATCTCCCGACTCTCTTCCACTCGCCCTGTTTTCAATCGCCCTACTCTCTCTCCACTTGTGCTGTTTTCAATCTCCCGACTCTCTCTCCACTCAACCTGTTTTCAATCTCCCGATTCTCTCTCCACTCGCTCTGTTTACAATCTCCCGACTCTCTCTCCACTCGCCTTGTTTTCAATCTCTCGACTCTCTGTCCTCTCGCACTTTTGTCAATCTCCCGACTCTCTCTCCACTCGTCCTGTTTTCAATCTCCCAACACTCTCATTCCACTCGGGCTGTTTTCAATGTCCCGACTCTCTTTCCACTCGGGCTGTTTTCAATCTCCCGACTCTCTCTCCACTCACTCTGTTTTCAATCTCCCGAATCTCTCTCTCCACTCGGGCAGTTCTCAATTTCCCGACTCTCTCCCCACTCGTGCTGTTTTCAAGCTTCCGACTCTCTCTCCACTCGGGCTGCTTTCAATTTCCTGACACTCTTTCCACTCGGGATGTTTTCAATCTCCCAATTCTCTCTTTCCACTCGGGCTGTTTTCAATGTCCCGACTCTCTATCTACTCGGTTGATTTCAATCTCCCGACTCTCTCTCCTCTTACCCTGTTTTCAATCTTCCGACTCTCTTTCCAATTGGGCTGTTTACAATTTTCCGACTCTCTCTCCACACTACCTGTTTCCACTCTCCCGACTCTCTCCCCCCATGGGCTGTTTTCAATTTCCCGACTCTCTTTCCACTCGGGCTGTTTTCAATCTCCCGACTCTCTCTCCACTCAGGCTGTTTTCAATCTCCCATCTGCCTCTCCACTCGGGCTGTTTTCAATCTCCCGTCTGCCTCTCCACTCACCCTGTTTTTAATCTCCCAACTCTCTCTCCACTCGGGCTGTTCTCAATCTCCCGACTCTCTCTCTCCACTCACCCTGTTTTTAATCTCCTGACTCTTTTTCCACTTGGGCAGTTTTCAATCAGCTGACTCTCTCCCCAATCGCCCTGTTTCCAATCTCCCAACTCTCTCTCCACACGGGCTGTTTTCCATCTCTCAACTCTCTCTCCACTTGGGCTGTTATCAATCTCCCGACTCTCTCCCTACTCGCCCTGTTTCCAATCTCCCAACTCCTTCCACACTCGGGCTGTTTTCCATCTCTCAACTCTCTCCCAACTCGCGTTGTTTTCAATCTCCCGACACTGTCTTTCCACTCGGGCTGTTTTCAATCTCCCGACTCTCTCTCCATTCGCGCTGTTTTCAATTTCCCGACTCTCTTTCCACTCGGGCTGTTTTCAATTTCCCGACTCTCTCTCCACTCACCCTGTATTCAATCTCCCGACTCTCTCTCTCCATTCGAGCTGTTTTCAATTCCCCGACTCTTCCACACTCACGCTGTTTTCAATCTTCCGACTCTCTCTCCACTCACGCTGTTTTAAATCTCCCCTCTCTCTCTTTCCACTCGCCCTGGTTTCAATCTCCCGACTCTCTCTTTCCACTCGCCCTGGTTTCAATCTCCCGACTCACTCTTTCCATTTGGACTGTTTTCAATCTCCCGACTCTATCTGCACTTGGGCTGTTTTCAATCTCCCGACTCTCTCTCCACTCGCGCTGTTTTCAATCTCCCGACTCTCTCTCCACTCACCCTGTTCTCAATCTCCCGAATCTCTCTCTCCACTCGGGCTATTTTCAATTTCCTGACTCTCTCTCCACTCGGGCTGTTTTCAATCTCCCGACTCTCTCTCCACTCACCCTGTTTCCAATCTCCCAATTCTCTCCCAAATCTCTCCCAACTCGCGCTGTTTTCAATCTCCCGACTCTCTTCCACTCGCCCTGTTTTCAATCGCCCTACTCTCTCTCCACTTGTGCTGTTTTCAATCTCCCGACTCTCTCTCCACTCAACCTGTTTTCAATCTCCCGATTCTCTCTCCACTCGCTCTGTTTACAATCTCCCGACTCTCTCTCCACTCGCCTTGTTTTCAATCTCTCGACTCTCTGTCCACTCGCTCTGTTTACAATCTCGCGACTCTCTCTCCACTCGCCTTGAATTCAATCTCTCAAATCTCTGTCCACTCGCACTGTTTTCAATCTCCCGACTCTCTCTCCACTCATCCTGTTTTCAATCTCCCGACTCTCTCTTTCCACTCGGGCTGTTTTCAATCTCCCGACTCTCCTTCCACTCGGGCTATTTTCAATCTCCCGACTCTCTCTCCTCTAACCCTGTTTTCAATCTTCCGACTCTCTTTCCACTTGGGCTGTTTACAATCTTCCGACTCTCTCTCCACTCACCCTGTTTCCACTCTCCCGACTCTCTCCCCCCATGGGCTGTTTTCAATTTCCCGACTCTCTCTCCACTCACGCTGTTTTCAATCACCCGATGCCCTCTTTCCACAAAGGCTGTTTTCAATCTCCCATCTGCCTTTCCACTCGGGCTGTTTTCAATCTCCCGACTCTCTCTGCACTTGGGCTATTTTCAATCTCCCGACTCTCTCTGCATTTGGGCAATTTTCAATCTCCCGACTCTCTCTTCACTCGCCCTGTTTTCAATCTCCCGACTCTCTCTCCACTCGGGCTGTTCTCAATCTCCTGACTCTCTCTCCACTCACGCTGTTTTCAATCACCCGATGCCCTCTTTCCACAAAGGTTGTTTTCAATCTCCCATCTGCCTTTCCACTCGGGCTGTTTTCAATCTCCCGACTCTCTCTGCACTTGGGCTATTTTCAATCTCCCGACTCTCTCTGCATTTGGGCAATTTTCAATCTCCCGACTCTCTCTTCACTCGCCCTGTTTTCAATCTCCCGACTCTCTCTCCACTCGGGCTGTTCTCAATCTCCCGACTCTCTCTCCACTCACCCTGTTTTTAATCTCCTGACTCTTTTTCCACTTGGGCAGTTTTCAATCACCCGACTCTCTCCCCACTCGCACTGTTTCCAATCTCCCGACTCTCTCTTTCCACTCGGGCTGTTTTCAATCTCTCATCTACCTCGCCACTCACCCTGTTTTCAATCTCCCAACTTTCTCTCCACTCGCCCTGTTTTCAATCTCCCGATGCTCACTCAACTCGCGCTGATTTCAATTTCCCGAATCTCTCTCCACTCGCCCTGTTTTCAATCTCCCGATTCTCTCTCCACTCGCTCTGTTTACAATCTCCCGACTCTCTCTCCACTCGCCTTGTTTTCAATCTCTCGACTCTCTGTCCACTCGCTCTGTTTACAATCTCGCGACTCTCTCTCCACTCGCCTTGAATTCAATCTCTCGAATCTCTGTCCACTCGCACTGTTTTCAATCTCCCGACTCTCTCTCCACTCATCCTGTTTTCAATCTCCCGACTCTCTCTTTCCACTCGGGCTGTTTTCAATCTCCCGACTCTCTTTCCACTCGGGCTGTTTTCAATCTCCCGAATCTCTCTCCACTCACGCTGTTTTCAAACACCCGATGCCCTCTTTCCACAGAGGCTGTTTTCAATTTCCCATCTGCCTCTCCACTCGGGCTGTTTTCAATCTCCCGACTCTCTCTGCACTTGGGCTATTTTCAATTCCCCGACTCTCTCTGCATTTGGGCAATTTTCAATCTCCCGACTCTCTCTTCACTCGCCCTGTTTTCAATCTCCCGACTCTCTCTCCACTCGGGCTGTTTTCAATGTCCCGTCTGCCTCTCCACTCAGCCTGTTTTTAATCTCCCGACTCTCTCTCCACTCGCCCTGTTTTCAATCTCCCGACTCTCTCTCCACTCACCCTGTTTTTAATCTCCTGACTCTTTTTCCACTTGGGCAGTTTTCAATCACCCGACTCTGTCCCCACTCGCCCTGTTTCCAATGTCCCAACTCTCTCTCCACTCGGGCTGTTTTCAATCTCCTGACTCTCTCTCCACTCACCCTGTTTCCAATCTCCCAATTCTCTCCCAAATCTCTCCCAACTCGCGCTGTTTTCAATCTCCCGACTCTCTTCCACTCGCCCTGTTTTCAATCGCCCTACTCTCTCTCCACTTGTGCTGTTTTCAATCTCCCGACTCTCTCTCCACTCAACCTGTTTTCAATCTCCCGATTCTCTCTCCACTCGCTCTGTTTACAATCTCCCGACTCTCTCTCCACTCGCCTTGTTTTCAATCTCTCGACTCTCTGTCCTCTCGCACTTTTGTCAATCTCCCGACTCTCTCTCCACTCGTCCTGTTTTCAATCTCCCAACACTCTCATTCCACTCGGGCTGTTTTCAATGTCCCGACTCTCTTTCCACTCGGGCTGTTTTCAATCTCCCGACTCTCTCTCCACTCACTCTGTTTTCAATCTCCCGAATCTCTCTCTCCACTCGGGCAGTTCTCAATTTCCCGACTCTCTCCCCACTCGTGCTGTTTTCAAGCTTCCGACTCTCTCTCCACTCGGGCTGCTTTCAATTTCCTGACACTCTTTCCACTCGGGATGTTTTCAATCTCCCAATTCTCTCTTTCCACTCGGGCTGTTTTCAATGTCCCGACTCTCTATCTACTCGGTTGTTTTCAATCTCCCGACTCTCTCTCCTCTTACCCTGTTTTCAATCTTCCGACTCTCTTTCCAATTGGGCTGTTTACAATTTTCCGACTCTCTCTCCACACTACCTGTTTCCACTCTCCCGACTCTCTCCCCCCATGGGCTGTTTTCAATTTCCCGACTCTCTTTCCACTCGGGCTGTTTTCAATCTCCCGACTCTCTCTCCACTCAGGCTGTTTTCAATCTCCCATCTGCCTCTCCACTCGGGCTGTTTTCAATCTCCCGTCTGCCTCTCCACTCACCCTGTTTTTAATCTCCCAACTCTCTCTCCACTCGGGCTGTTCTCAATCTCCCGACTCTCTCTCTCCACTCACCCTGTTTTTAATCTCCTGACTCTTTTTCCACTTGGGCAGTTTTCAATCAGCTGACTCTCTCCCCAATCGCCCTGTTTCCAATCTCCCAACTCTCTCTCCACACGGGCTGTTTTCCATCTCTCAACTCTCTCTCCACTTGGGCTGTTATCAATCTCCCGACTCTCTCCCTACTCGCCCTGTTTCCAATCTCCCAACTCCTTCCACACTCGGGCTGTTTTCCATCTCTCAACTCTCTCCCAACTCGCGTTGTTTTCAATCTCCCGACACTGTCTTTCCACTCGGGCTGTTTTCAATCTCCCGACTCTCTCTCCATTCGCGCTGTTTTCAATTTCCCGACTCTCTTTCCACTCGGGCTGTTTTCAATTTCCCGACTCTCTCTCCACTCACCCTGTATTCAATCTCCCGACTCTCTCTCTCCATTCGAGCTGTTTTCAATTCCCCGACTCTTCCACACTCACGCTGTTTTCAATCTTCCGACTCTCTCTCCACTCACGCTGTTTTAAATCTCCCCTCTCTCTCTTTCCACTCGCCCTGGTTTCAATCTCCCGACTCTCTCTTTCCACTCGCCCTGGTTTCAATCTCCCGACTCACTCTTTCCATTTGGACTGTTTTCAATCTCCCGACTCTATCTGCACTTGGGCTGTTTTCAATCTCCCGACTCTCTCTCCACTCGCGCTGTTTTCAATCTCCCGACTCTCTCTCCACTCACCCTGTTCTCAATCTCCCGAATCTCTCTCTCCACTCGGGCTATTTTCAATTTCCTGAATCTCTCTCCACTCGGGCTGTTTTCAATCTCCCGACTCTCTCTCCACTCACCCTGTTTCCAATCTCCCAATTCTCTCCCAAATCTCTCCCAACTCGCGCTGTTTTCAATCTCCCGACTCTCTTCCACTCGCCCTGTTTTCAATCGCCCTACTCTCTCTCCACTTGTGCTGTTTTCAATCTCCCGACTCTCTCTCCACTCAACCTGTTTTCAATCTCCCGATTCTCTCTCCACTCGCTCTGTTTACAATCTCCCGACTCTCTCTCCACTCGCCTTGTTTTCAATCTCTCGACTCTCTGTCCACTCGCTCTGTTTACAATCTCGCGACTCTCTCTCCACTCGCCTTGAATTCAATCTCTCAAATCTCGGTCCACTCGCACTGTTTTCAATCTCCCGACTCTCTCTCCACTCATCCTGTTTTCAATCTCCCGACTCTCTCTTTCCACTCGGGCTGTTTTCAATCTCCCGACTCTCCTTCCACTCGGGCTATTTTCAATCTCCCGACTCTCTCTCCTCTAACCCTGTTTTCAATCTTCCGACTCTCTTTCCACTTGGGCTGTTTACAATCTTCCGACTCTCTCTCCACTCACCCTGTTTCCACTCTCCCGACTCTCTCCCCCCATGGGCTGTTTTCAATTTCCCGACTCTCTCTCCACTCACGCTGTTTTCAATCACCCGATGCCCTCTTTCCACAAAGGCTGTTTTCAATCTCCCATCTGCCTTTCCACTCGGGCTGTTTTCAATCTCCCGACTCTCTCTGCACTTGGGCTATTTTCAATCTCCCGACTCTCTCTGCATTTGGGCAATTTTCAATCTCCCGACTCTCTCTTCACTCGCCCTGTTTTCAATCTCCCGACTCTCTCTCCACTCGGGCTGTTCTCAATCTCCTGACTCTCTCTCCACTCACGCTGTTTTCAATCACCCGATGCCCTCTTTCCACAAAGGTTGTTTTCAATCTCCCATCTGCCTTTCCACTCGGGCTGTTTTCAATCTCCCGACTCTCTCTGCACTTGGGCTATTTTCAATCTCCCGACTCTCTCTGCATTTGGGCAATTTTCAATCTCCCGACTCTCTCTTCACTCGCCCTGTTTTCAATCTCCCGACTCTCTCTCCACTCGGGCTGTTCTCAATCTCCCGACTCTCTCTCCACTCACCCTGTTTTTAATCTCCTGACTCTTTTTCCACTTGGGCAGTTTTCAATCACCCGACTCTCTCCCCACTCGCACTGTTTCCAATCTCCCGACTCTCTCTTTCCACTCGGGCTGTTTTCAATCTCTCATCTACCTCGCCACTCACCCTGTTTTCAATCTCCCAACTTTCTCTCCACTCGCCCTGTTTTCAATCTCCCGATGCTCACTCAACTCGCGCTGATTTCAATTTCCCGAATCTCTCTCCACTCGCCCTGTTTTCAATCTCCCGATTCTCTCTCCACTCGCTCTGTTTACAATCTCCCGACTCTCTCTCCACTCGCCTTGTTTTTCAATCTCTCACTCTCTCTCCACTCGCCTTGAATTCAATCTCTCGAATCTCTGTCCACTCGCACTGTTTTCAATCTCCCGACTCTCTCTCCACTCATCCTGTTTTCAATCTCCCGACTCTCTCTTTCCACTCGGGCTGTTTTCAATCTCCCGACTCTCTTTCCACTCGGGCTGTTTTCAATCTCCCGAATCTCTCTCCACTCACGCTGTTTTCAAACACCCGATGCCCTCTTTCCACAGAGGCTGTTTTCAATTTCCCATCTGCCTCTCCACTCGGGCTGTTTTCAATCTCCCGACTCTCTCTGCACTTGGGCTATTTTCAATTCCCCGACTCTCTCTGCATTTGGGCAATTTTCAATCTCCCGACTCTCTCTTCACTCGCCCTGTTTTCAATCTCCCGACTCTCTCTCCACTCGGGCTGTTTTCAATGTCCCGTCTGCCTCTCCACTCAGCCTGTTTTTAATCTCCCGACTCTCTCTCCACTCGCCCTGTTTTCAATCTCCCGACTCTCTCTCCACTCACCCTGTTTTTAATCTCCTGACTCTTTTTCCACTTGGGCAGTTTTCAATCACCCGACTCTGTCCCCACTCGCCCTGTTTCCAATGTCCCAACTCTCTCTCCACTCGGGCTGTTTTCAATCTCCTGACTCTCTCTCCACTCACCCTGTTTCCAATCTCCCAATTCTCTCCCAAATCTCTCCCAACTCGCGCTGTTTTCAATCTCCCGACTCTCTTCCACTCGCCCTGTTTTCAATCGCCCTACTCTCTCTCCACTTGTGCTGTTTTCAATCTCCCGACTCTCTCTCCACTCAACCTGTTTTCAATCTCCCGATTCTCTCTCCACTCGCTCTGTTTACAATCTCCCGACTCTCTCTCCACTCGCCTTGTTTTCAATCTCTCGATTCTCTGTCCACTCGCTCTGTTTACAATCTCGCGACTCTCTCTCCACTCGCCTTGAATTCAATCTCTCGAATCTCTGTCCACTCGCACTGTTTTCAATCTCCCGACTCTCTCTCCACTCATCCTGTTTTCAATCTCCCGACTCTCTCTTTCCACTCGCCCTGTTTTCAATCTCCCGACTCTCTTTCCACTCGGGCTATTTTCAATCTCCCGACTCTCTCTCCTCTAACCCTGTTTTCAATCTTCCGACTCTCTTTCCACTTGGGCTGTTTACAATCTTCCGACTCTCTCTCCACTCGCCCTGTTTCCACTCTCCCGACTCTCTCCCCCCATGGGCTGTTTTCAATTTCCCGACTCTCTTTCCACTCGGGCTGTTTTCAATCTCCCGACTCTCTCTCCACTCACGCTGTTTTCAATCACCCGATGCCCTCTTTCCACAAAGGCTGTTTTCAATCTCCCATCTGCCTCTCCACTCGGGCTGTTTTCAATCTCCCGACTCTCTCTGCACTTGTGCTATTTTCAATCTCCCGACTCTCTCTGCATTTGGGCAATTTTCAATCTCCTGACTCTCTCTTCACTCGCCCTGTTTTCAATCTCCCGACTCTCTCTCCACTCGGGCTGTTCTCAATCTCCCGACTCTCTCTCCACTCACCCTGTTTTTAATCTCCTGACTCTTTTTCCACTTGGGCAGTTTTCAATCACCCGACTCTCTCCCCACTCGCCCTGTTTCCAATCTCCGGACTCTCTCTTTCCACTCGGGCTGTTTTCAATCTCTCATCTACCTCGCCACTCACCATGTTTTCAATCTCCCAACTTTCTCTCCACTCGCCCTGTTTTCAATCTCCCGATGCTCACTCAACTCGCGCTGATTTCAATTTCCCGATTCTCTCTCCACCCGCTCTGTTTACAATCTCCCGACTCTCTCTCCATTCGCCTTGTTTTCAATCTCTCGACTCTCTGTCCACTCGCTCTGTTTACAATCTCGCGACTCTCTCTCCACTCGCCTTGAATTCAATCTCTCGAATCTCTGTCCACTCGCACTGTTTTCAATCTCCCGACTCTCTCTCCACTCATCCTGTTTTCAATCTCCCGACTCTCTCTTTCCACTCGGGCTGTTTTCAATCTCCCGACTCTCTTTCCACTCGGGCTATTTTCAATCTCCCGACTCTCTCTCCTCTAACCCTGTTTTCAATCTTCCGACTCTCTTTCCACTTGGGCTGTTTACAATCTTCCGACTCTCTCTCCACTCGCCCTGTTTCCACTCTCCCGACTCTCTCCCCCCATGGGCTGTTTTCAATTTCCCGACTCTCTTTCCACTCGGGCTGTTTTCAATCTCCCGAATCTCTCTCCACTCACGCTGTTTTCAATCACCCGATGCCCTCTTTCCACAAAGGCTGTTTTCAATTTCCCATCTGCCTCTCCACTCGGGCTGTTTTCAATCTCCCGACTCTCTCTGCACTTGGGCTATTTTCAATCTCCCGACTCTCTCTGCATTTGGGCAATTTTCAATCTCCCGACTCTCTCTTCACTCGCCCTGTTTTCAATCTCCCGACTCTCTCTCCACTCGGGCTGTTTTCAATCTCCCGTCTGCCTCTCCACTCAGCCTGTTTTTAATCTCCCGACTCTCTCTCCACTCGCCCTGTTTTCAATCTCCTGACTCTCTCTCCACTCACCCTGTTTTTAATCTCCTGACTCTTTTTCCACTTGGGCAGTTTTCAATCACCCGACTCTGTCCCCACTCGCCCTGTTTCCAATCTCCCAACTCTCTCTCCACACGGGCTGTTTTCCATCTCAACTCTCTCTCCACTTGGGCTGTTATCAATCTCCCAACTCTCTCCCTACTCGCCCTGTTTCCAATCTCCCAATTCCTTCTACACTCGGGCTGTTTTCCATCTCTCAACTCTCTCCCAACTCGCGCTGTTTTCAATCTCCCGACTCTGTCTTTCCACTCGGGCTGTTTTCAATCTCCCGACTCTCTCTCCACTCGCGCTGTTTTCAATTTCCTGACTCTCTTTCCACTCGGGCTGTTTTCAATTTCCCGACTCTCTCTCCACTCGCGCTGTTTTCAATTTCCCGACTCTCTCTCCACTCCCCCTGTTTTCAATCTCCCGACTCTCTCTCTCCATTCGAGCTGTTTTCAATTCCCCGACTCTTCCACACTCACGCTGTTTTCAATCTTCCGACTCTCTCTCCACTCATGCTGTTTTAAATCTCCCCTCTCTCTCTTTCCACTCGCCCTGGTTTCAATCTCCCGACTCTCTCTTTCCACTCGCCCTGGTTTCAATCTCCCGACTCACTCTTTCCATTTGGACTGTTTTCAATCTCCCGACTCTATCTGCACTTGGGCTGTTTTCAATCTCCCGACTCTCTCTCCACTCGCGCTGTTTTCAATCTCCCGACTCTCTCTCTCTCCACTCGGGCTGTTTTCAATTTCCTGACTCTCTCTCCACTCGGGCTGTTTTCAATCTCCCGACTCTCTCTCCACTCACCCTGTTTCCAATCTCCCAATTCTCTCCCAAATCTCTCCCAACTCGCGCTGTTTTCAATCTCCCGACTCTCTTCCACTCGCCCTGTTTTCAATCGCCCTACTCTCTCTCCACTTGTGCTGTTTTCAATCTCCCGACTCTCTCTCCACTCAACCTGTTTTCAATCTCCCGATTCTCTCTCCACTCGCTCTGTTTACAATCTCCCGACTCTCTCTCCACTCGCCTTGTTTTCAATCTCTCGACTCTCTGTCCACTCGCTCTGTTTACAATCTCGCGACTCTCTCTCCACTCGCCTTGAATTCAATCTCTCGAATCTCTGTCCACTCGCACTGTTTTCAATCTCCCGACTCTCTCTCCACTCATCCTGTTTTCAATCTCCCGACTCTCTCTTTCCACTCGCCCTGTTTTCAATCTCCCGACTCTCTTTCCACTCGGGCTATTTTCAATCTCCCGACTCTCTCTCCTCTAACCCTGTTTTCAATCTTCCGACTCTCTTTCCACTTGGGCTGTTTACAATCTTCCGACTCTCTCTCCACTCGCCCTGTTTCCACTCTCTCGACTCTCTCCCCCCATGGGCTGTTTTCAATTTCCCGACTCTCTTTCCACTCGGGTTGTTTTCAATCTCCCGACTCTCTCTCCACTCACGCTGTTTTCAATCACCCGATGCCCTCTTTCCACAAAGGCTGTTTTCAATCTCCCATCTGCCTTTCCACTCAGGCTGTTTTCAATCTCCCGACTCTCTCTGCACTTGGGCTATTTTCAATCTCCCGACTCTCTCTGCATTTGGGCAATTTTCAATCTCCCGACTCTCTCTTCACTCGCCCTGTTTTCAATCTCCCGACTCTCTCTCCACTCGGGCTGTTTTCAATCTCCCGACTCTCTCTCCACTCACCCTGTTTTTAATCTCCTGACTCTTTTTCCACTTGGGCAGTTTTCAATCACCATACTCTCTCCCCACTCGCCCTGTTTCCAATCTCCCAACTCTCTCTCCACACGGGCTGTTTTCCATCTCTCAACTCTCTCTCCACTTGGGCTGTTATCAAGCTCCCGACACTTTCCCTACTCGCCCTGTTTCCAATCTCCCAAATCCTTCTACACTCGGGCTGTTTTCCATCTCTCAACTCTCTCCCAACTCGCGCTGTTTTCAATCTCCCGACTCTGTCTTTCCACTCGCGCTGTTTTCAATCTCCCGACTCTCTCTCCTCTCGCGCTGTTTTCAATTTCCCGACTCTCTCTCCACTCGTGCTGTTTTCAATCTCCCGACTCTCTCTCTCCATTCGAGCTGTTTTCAATTCCCCGACTCTTCCACACTCACGCTGTTTTCAATCTTCCGACTCTCTCTCCACTCACGTTGTTTTAAATCTCCCCTCTCTCTCTTTCCACTCGCCCTGGTTTCAATCTCCCGACTCACTCGTTCCATTTGGACTGTTTTCAATCTCCCGACTCTATCTGCACTTGGGCTGTTTTCAATCTCCCGACTCTCTCTCCACTCGCGCTGTTTTCAATCTCCCAACTCTCTCTCCACTCACCCTGTTCTCAATCTCCCGAATCTCTCTCTCCACTCGGGCTGTTTTCAATTTCCCGACTCTCTCTCCACTCGGGCTGTTTTCAATCTCCCGACTCTCTCTCCACTCACCCTGTTCCCAATCTCCCAATTCTCTCCCAAATCTCTCCCCACTCGCGCTGTTTTCAATCTCCCGACTCTCTTCCACTCGCCCTGTTTTCAATCGCCCTACTCTCTCTCCACTTGTGCTGTTTTCAATCTCCCGACTCTCTCTCCACTCAACCTGTTTCCAATCTCCCGACTCTCTCTGCACTTGGGCTGTTTTCAATCTCCTGACTCTCACTCCACTCGCGCTGTTTTCAATCTCCCTACTCGCTCTTAACACTTGGGCTGTTTTCAATCTACCGACTCTCTATCCACTCGCACTGTTTTCCATCTCCCGACACTCTCTTTCCACTCGGGCTGTTTTCAATCTCTCATCTACCTCGCCACTCACCCTGTTTTCAATCTCCCAACTTTCTCTCCACTCGCCCTGTTTTCAATCTCCCTATGCTCACTCAACTCGCACTGATTTCAATTTCCCGAATCTCTCTCCACTCAACCTGTTTTCAATCTCCCGATTCTCTCTCCACTCGCTCTGTTTACAATCTCCCGACTCTCTCTCCACTCGCCTTGTTTTCAATCTCTCGACTCTCTGTCCACTCGCTCTGTTTACAATCTCGCAACTCTCTCTCCACTCGCCTTGAATTCAATCTCTCGACTCTCTGTCCACTCGCACTGTTTTCAATCTCCCGACTCTCTCTCCACTCATCCTGTTTTCAATCTCCCGACTCTCTCTTTCCACTCGCCCTGTTTTCAATCTCCCGACTCTCTTTCCATTCGGACTATTTTCAATCTCCCGACTCTCTCTCCTCTAACCCTGTTTTCAATCTTCCGACTCTCTTTCCACTTGGGCTGTTTACAATCTTCCGACTCTCTCTCCACTCGCCCTGTTTCCACTCTCCTGACTCTCTCCCCCCATGGGCTGTTTTCAATTTCCCGACTCTCTTTCCACTCGGGCTGTTTTCAATCTCCCGACTCTCTCTCCACTCACGCTGTTTTCAATCACCCGATGCCCTCTTTCCACAAAGGCTGTTTTCAATCTCCCATCTGCCTCTCCACTCGGGCTGTTTTCAATCTCCCGACTCTCTCTGCACTTGGGCTATTTTCAATCTCCCGACTCTCTCTGCATTTGGGCAATTTTCAATCTCCCGACTCTCTCTTCACTCGCCCTGTTTTCAATCTCCCGACTCTCTCTCCACTCGGGCTGTTTTCAATCTCCCGTCTGCCTCTCCACTCAGCCTGTTTTTAATCTCCCGACTCTCTCTCCACTCGCCCTGTTTTCAATCTCCCGACTCTCTCTCCACTCACCCTGTTTTTAATCTCCTGACTCTTTTTCCACTTGGGCAGTTTTCAATCACCCGACTCTCTCCCCACTCGCCCTGTTTCCAATCTCCCAACTCTCTCTCCACACGGGCTGTTTTCCATCTCTCAACTCTCTCTCCACTTGGGCTGTTATCAAGCTCCCGACTCTCTCCCTACTCGCCCTGTTTCCAATCTCCCAACTCCTTCTACACTCGGGCTGTTTTCCATCTCTCAACTCTCTCCCAACTCGCGCTGTTTTCAATTTCCCGACTCTCTCTCCAGTCACGCTGTTTTCAATCTCCCGACTGCCTCTCCATTCGCTCTGTTTTCAATCTCCCCTCTCTGTCTTTCCACTCGCCCTGGTTTCAATCTCCCGACTCTCTCTTTCCACTTGCCCTGGTTTCAATCTCCTGACTCACTCTTTCCATTTGGACTGTTCTCAATCTCCCGACTCTATCTGCACTTGGGCTGTTTTCAATCTCCCGACTCTCTCTCCACTCGCGCTGTTTTCAATCTCCCGACTCTCTATTTCCACTCTGGCTGTTTTCTATCTCCCGTCAACCTCTCCACTCACCCTGTTTTCAATCTCCCGACTCTCTCCACTGACCCAGTTTTCAATCTCCCGACTCTCTCTCCACTCGCTCTGTTTTCAATCTCCCAACTCTCTCTCTACTCGCCCTGGTTTCAATCTCCCTACTCTCTCTTCACTCGTCCTGTTTTCAATCTCCCAACTCTCTCTTTCCACTTGGGCAGTTATCAATGTCCCGACTCTCTTTCCACTCGGGCTGTTTTCAATCTCCCGACTCTCTCTCCACTCACCTTGTTCTCAATCTCCCGAATCTCTCTCTCCACTCGGGCCGTTTTCAATTTCCCGACTCTCTCTCCACTCGGGCTGTTTTCAATCTCCTGACTCTCTCTCCACTCACCCTGTTTCCAATCTCCCAATTCTCTCCCAAATCTCTCCCCACTCGCGCTGTTTTCAATCTTCCGACTCTCTTCCACTCGCCCTGTTTTCAATCGCCCTACTCTCTCTCCACTTGTGCTGTTTTCAATCTCCCGACTCTCTTTCCACTCAACCTGTTTCCAATCTCCCGACTCTCTCTCCACTTGTGCTGTTTTCAATCTCCCGACTCTCTCTCCACTCAACCTGTTTCCAATCTCCCGACTCTCTCTGCACTTGGGCTGTTTTCAATCTCCTGACTCTCACTCCACTCGCGCTGTTTTCAATCTCCCGACTCACTCTTAACACTCGGGCTGTTTTCAATCTACCGACTCTCCATCCACTCGCGCTGTTTTCAATCTCCCTACTCACTCTTAACACTCGGGCTGTTTTCAATCTACCGACTCTCTATCCACTCGCACTGTTTTCAATCTCCCGACTCTCTCTTTCCACTCGGGCTGTTTTCAATCTCTCATCTACCTCGCCACTCACCCTGTTTTCAATCTCCCAACTTTCTCTCCACTCGCCCTGTTTTCAATCTCCCGATGCTCACTCAACTCGCGCTGATTTCAATTTCCCGAATCTCTCTCCACTCGCCCTGTTTTCAATCTCCCGATTCTCTCTCCACTCGCTCTGTTTACAATCTCCCGACTCTCTCTCCACTCGCCTTGTTTTCAATCTCTCGACTCTCTGTCCACTCGCTCTGTTTACAATCTCGCGACTCTCTCTCCACTCGCCTTGAATTCAATCTCTCGAATCTCTGTCCACTCGCACCGTTTTCAATCTCCCGACTCTCTCTCCACTCATCCTGTTTTCAATCTCCCGACTCTCTCTTTCCACTCGCCCTGTTTTCAATCTCCCGACTCTCTTTCCACTCGGGCTATTTTCAATCTCCCGACTCTCTCTCCTCTAACCCTGTTTTCAATCTTCCGACTCTCTTTCCCCTTGGGCTGTTTACAATCTTCCGACTCTCTCTCCACTCGCCCTGTTTCCACTCTCCCGACTCTCTCCCCCCATGGGCTGTTTTCAATTTCCCGACTCTCTTTCCACTCGGGCTGTTTTCAATCTCCCGACTCTCTCTCCACTCACGCTGTTTTCAATCACCCGATGCCATCTTTCCACAAAGGCTGTTTTCAATCTCCCATCTGCCTCTCCACTCGGGCTGTTTTCAATCTCCCGACTCTCTCTGCACTTGGGCTATTTTCAATCTCCCGACTCTCTGCATTTGGGCAATTTTCAATCTCCCGACTCTCTCTTCACTCGCCCTGTTTTCAATCTCCCGACTCTCTCTCCACTCGGGCTGTTCTCAATCACCCGACTCTCTCTCCACTCACCCTGTTTTTAATCTCCTGACTCTTTTTCCACTTGGGCAGTTTTCAATCACCCGACTCTCTCCCCACTCGCACTGTTTCCAATCTCCCGACTCTCTCTTTCCACTCGGGCTGTTTTCAATCTCTCATCTACCTCGCCACTCACCCTGTTTTCAATCTCCCAACTTTCTCTCCACTCGCCCTGTTTTCAATCTCCCGATGCTCACTCAACTCGCGCTGATTTCAATTTCCCGAATCTCTCTCCACTCGCCCTGTTTTCAATCTCCCGATTCTCTCTCCACTCGCTCTGTTTACAATCTCCCGACTCTCTCTCCACTCGCCTTGTTTTCAATCTCTCGACTCTCTGTCCACTCGCTCTGTTTACAATCTCGCGACTCTCTCTCCACTCGCCTTGAATTCAATCTCTCGAATCTCTGTCCACTCGCACTGTTTTCAATCTCCCGACTCTCTCTCCACTCATCCTGTTTTCAATCTCCCGACTCTCTCTTTCCACTCGGGCTGTTTTCAATCTCCCGACTCTCTTTCCACTCGGGCTGTTTTCAATCTCCCGAATCTCTCTCCACTCACGCTGTTTTCAAACACCCGATGCACTCTTTCCACAGAGGCTGTTTTCAATTTCCCATCTGCCTCTCCACTCGGGCTGTTTTCAATCTCCCGACTCTCTCTGCACTTGGGCTATTTTCAATCTCCCGACTCTCTCTGCATTTGGGCAATTTTCAATCTCCCGACTCTCTCTTCACTCGCCCTGTTTTCAATCTCCCGACTCTCTCTCCACTCGGGCTGTTTTCAATGTCCCGTCTGCCTCTCCACTCAGCCTGTTTTTAATCTCCCGACTCTCTCTCCACTCGCCCTGTTTTCAATCTCCCGACTCTCTCTCCACTCACCCTGTTTTTAATCTCCTGACTCTTTTTCCACTTGGGCAGTTTTCAATCACCCGACTCTGTCCCCACTCGCCCTGTTTCCAATGTCCCAACTCTCCCTCCACTCGGGCTGTTTTCAATCTCCTGACTCTCTCTCCACTCACCCTGTTTCCAATCTCCCAATTCTCTCCCAAATCTCTCCCAACTCGCGCTGTTTTCAATCTCCCGACTCTCTTCCACTCGCCCTGTTTTCAATCGCCCTACTCTCTCTCCACTTGTGCTGTTTTCAATCTCCCGACTCTCTCTCCACTCAACCTGTTTTCAATCTCCCGATTCTCTCTCCACTCGCTCTGTTTACAATCTCCCGACTCTCTCTCCACTCGCCTTGTTTTCAATCTCTCGACTCTCTGTCCACTCGCTCTGTTTACAATCTCGCGACTCTCTCTCCACTCGCCTTGAATTCAATCTCTCGAATCTCTGTCCACTCGCACTGTTTTCAATCTCCCGACTCTCTCTCCACTCATCCTGTTTTCAATCTCCCGACTCTCTCTTTCCACTCGCCCTGTTTTCAATCTCCCGACTCTCTTTCCACTCGGGCTATTTTCAATCTCCCGACTCTCTCTCCTCTAACCCTGTTTTCAATCTTCCGACTCTCTTTCCCCTTGGGCTGTTTACAATCTTCCGACTCTCTCTCCACTCGCCCTGTTTCCACTCTCCCGACTCTCTCCCCCCATGGGCTGTTTTCAATTTCCCGACTCTCTTTCCACTCGGGCTGTTTTCAATCTCCCGACTCTCTCTCCACTCACGCTGTTTTCAATCACCCGATGCCATCTTTCCACAAAGGCTGTTTTCAATCTCCCATCTGCCTCTCCACTCGGGCTGTTTTCAATCTCCCGACTCTCTCTGCACTTGGGCTATTTTCAATCTCCCGACTCTCTGCATTTGGGCAATTTTCAATCTCCCGACTCTCTCTTCACTCGCCCTGTTTTCAATCTCCCGACTCTCTCTCCACTCGGGCTGTTCTCAATCACCCGACTCTCTCTCCACTCACCCTGTTTTTAATCTCCTGACTCTTTTTCCACTTGGGCAGTTTTCAATCACCCGACTCTCTCCCCACTCGCACTGTTTCCAATCTCCCGACTCTCTCTTTCCACTCGGGCTGTTTTCAATCTCTCATCTACCTCGCCACTCACCCTGTTTTCAATCTCCCAACTTTCTCTCCACTCGCCCTGTTTTCAATCTCCCGATGCTCACTCAACTCGCGCTGATTTCAATTTCCCGAATCTCTCTCCACTCGCCCTGTTTTCAATCTCCCGATTCTCTCTCCACTCGCTCTGTTTACAATCTCCCGACTCTCTCTCCACTCGCCTTGTTTTCAATCTCTCGACTCTCTGTCCACTCGCTCTGTTTACAATCTCGCGACTCTCTCTCCACTCGCCTTGAATTCAATCTCTCGAATCTCTGTCCACTCGCACTGTTTTCAATCTCCCGACTCTCTCTCCACTCATCCTGTTTTCAATCTCCCGACTCTCTCTTTCCACTCGGGCTGTTTTCAATCTCCCGACTCTCTTTCCACTCGGGCTGTTTTCAATCTCCCGAATCTCTCTCCACTCACGCTGTTTTCAAACACCCGATGCACTCTTTCCACAGAGGCTGTTTTCAATTTCCCATCTGCCTCTCCACTCGGGCTGTTTTCAATCTCCCGACTCTCTCTGCACTTGGGCTATTTTCAATCTCCCGACTCTCTCTGCATTTGGGCAATTTTCAATCTCCCGACTCTCTCTTCACTCGCCCTGTTTTCAATCTCCCGACTCTCTCTCCACTCGGGCTGTTTTCAATGTCCCGTCTGCCTCTCCACTCAGCCTGTTTTTAATCTCCCGACTCTCTCTCCACTCGCCCTGTTTTCAATCTCCCGACTCTCTCTCCACTCACCCTGTTTTTAATCTCCTGACTCTTTTTCCACTTGGGCAGTTTTCAATCACCCGACTCTGTCCCCACTCGCCCTGTTTCCAATGTCCCAACTCTCCCTCCACTCGGGCTGTTTTCAATCTCCTGACTCTCTCTCCACTCACCCTGTTTCCAATCTCCCAATTCTCTCCCAAATCTCTCCCAACTCGCGCTGTTTTCAATCTCCCGACTCTCTTCCACTCGCCCTGTTTTCAATCGCCCTACTCTCTCTCCACTTGTGCTGTTTTCAATCTCCCGACTCTCTCTCCACTCAACCTGTTTTCAATCTCCCGATTCTCTCTCCACTCGCTCTGTTTACAATCTCCCGACTCTCTCTCCACTCGCCTTGTTTTCAATCTCTCGACTCTCTGTCCACTCGCTCTGTTTACAATCTCGCGACTCTCTCTCCACTCGCCTTGAATTCAATCTCTCGAATCTCTGTCCACTCGCACTGTTTTCAATCTCCCGACTCTCTCTCCACTCATCCTGTTTTCAATCTCCCGACTCTCTCTTTCCACTCGCCCTGTTTTCAATCTCCCGACTCTCTTTCCACTCGGGCTATTTTCAATCTCCCGACTCTCTCTCCTCTAACCCTGTTTTCAATCTTCTGACTCTCTTTCCACTTGGGCTGTTTACAATCTTCCGACTCTCTCTCCACTCGCCCTGTTTCCACTCTCCCGACTCTCTCCCCCCATGGGCTGTTTTCAATTTCCCGACTCTCTTTCCACTCGGGCTGTTTTCAATCTCCCGACTCTCTCTCCACTCACGCTGTTTTCAATCACCCGATGCCCTCTTTCCACAAAGGCTGTTTTCAATCTCCCATCTGCCTCTCCACTCGGGCTGTTTTCAATCTCCCGACTCTCTCTGCACTTGGGCTATTTTCAATCTCCCGACTCTCTCTGCATTTGGGCAATTTTCAATCTCCTGACTCTCTCTTCACTCGCCCTGTTTTCAATCTCCCGACTCTCTCTCCACTCGGGCTGTTCTCAATCTCCCGACTCTCTCTCCACTCACCCTG
The DNA here is from genome assembly GCA_026770705.1 of Isurus oxyrinchus. Lineage (NCBI taxonomy): Eukaryota > Metazoa > Chordata > Chondrichthyes > Lamniformes > Lamnidae > Isurus > Isurus oxyrinchus. The sequence continues at coordinate 81,794,500 of JANJGN010000013.1, read as the reverse complement.
TTTTTAATCTCCTGACTCTTTTTCCACTTGGGCAGTTTTCAATCACCCGACTCTCTCCCCACTCGCCCTGTTTCCAATCTCCGGACTCTCTCTTTCCACTCGGGCTGTTTTCAATCTCTCATCTACCTCGCCACTCACCCTGTTTTCAATCTCCCAACTTTCTCTCCACTCGCCCTGTTTTCAATCTCCCGATGCTCACTCAACTCGCGCTGATTTCAGTTTCCCGATTCTCTCTCCACCCGCTCTGTTTACAATCTCCCGACTCTCTCTCCATTCGCCTTGTTTTCAATCTCTCGACTCTCTGTACACTCGCTCTGTTTACAATCTCGCGACTCTCTCTCCACTCGCCTTGAATTCAATCTCTCGAATCTCTGTCCACTCGCACTGTTTTCAATCTCCCGACTCTCTCTCCACTCATCCTGTTTTCAATCTCCCGACTCTCTCTTTCCACTCGCCCTGTTTTCAATCTCCCGACTCTCTTTCCACTCGGGCTATTTTCAATCTCCCGACTCTCTCTCCTCTAACCCTGTTTTCAATCTTCCGACTCTCTTTCCACTTGGGCTGTTTACAATCTTCCGACTCTCTCTCCACTCGCCCTGTTTCCACTCTCCCGACTCTCTCCCCCCATGGGCTGTTTTCAATTTCCCGACTCTCTTTCCACTCGGGCTGTTTTCAATCTCCCGACTCTCTCTCCACTCACGCTGTTTTCAATCACCCGATGCCATCTTTCCACAAAGGCTGTTTTCAATCTCCCATCTGCCTCTCCACTCGGGCTGTTTTCAATCTCCCGACTCTCTCTGCACTTGGGCTATTTTCAATCTCCCGACTCTCTCTGCATTTGGGCAATTTTCAATCTCCCGACTCTCTCTTCACTCGCCCTGTTTTCAATCTCCCGACTCTCTCTCCACTCGGGCTGTTCTCAATCACCCGACTCTCTCTCCACTCACCCTGTTTTTAATCTCCTGACTCTTTTTCCACTTGGGCAGTTTTCAATCACCCGACTCTCTCCCCACTCGCACTGTTTCCAATCTCCCGACTCTCTCTTTCCACTCGGGCTGTTTTCAATCTCTCATCTACCTCGCCACTCACCCTGTTTTCAATCTCCCAACTTTCTCTCCACTCGCCCTGTTTTCAATCTCCCGATGCTCACTCAACTCGCGCTGATTTCAATTTCCCGAATCTCTCTCCACTCGCCCTGTTTTCAATCTCCCGATTCTCTCTCCACTCGCTCTGTTTACAATCTCCCGACTCTCTCTCCACTCGCCTTGTTTTCAATCTCTCGACTCTCTGTCCACTCGCTCTGTTTACAATCTCGCGACTCTCTCTCCACTTGCCTTGAATTCAATCTCTCGAATCTCTGTCCACTCGCACTGTTTTCAATCTCCCGACTCTCTCTCCACTCATCCTGTTTTCAATCTCCCGACTCTCTCTTTCCACTCGGGCTGTTTTCAATCTCCCGACTCTCTTTCCACTCGGGCTGTTTTCAATCTCCCGAATCTCTCTCCACTCACGCTGTTTTCAAACACCCGATGCACTCTTTCCACAGAGGCTGTTTTCAATTTCCCATCTGCCTCTCCACTCGGGCTGTTTTCAATCTCCCGACTCTCTCTGCACTTGGGCTATTTTCAATCTCCCGACTCTCTCTGCATTTGGGCAATTTTCAATCTCCCGACTCTCTCTTCACTCGCCCTGTTTTCAATCTCCCGACTCTCTCTCCACTCGGGCTGTTTTCAATGTCCCGTCTGCCTCTCCACTCAGCCTGTTTTTAATCTCCCGACTCTCTCTCCACTCGCCCTGTTTTCAATCTCCCGACTCTCTCTCCACTCACCCTGTTTTTAATCTCCTGACTCTTTTTCCACTTGGGCAGTTTTCAATCACCCGACTCTGTCCCCACTCGCCCTGTTTCCAATGTCCCAACTCTCCCTCCACTCGGGCTGTTTTCAATCTCCTGACTCTCTCTCCACTCACCCTGTTTCCAATCTCCCAATTCTCTCCCAAATCTCTCCCAACTCGCGCTGTTTTCAATCTCCCGACTCTCTTCCACTCGCCCTGTTTTCAATCGCCCTACTCTCTCTCCACTTGTGCTGTTTTCAATCTCCCGACTCTCTCTCCACTCAACCTGTTTTCAATCTCCCGATTCTCTCTCCACTCGCTCTGTTTACAATCTCCCGACTCTCTCTCCACTCGCCTTGTTTTCAATCTCTCGACTCTCTGTCCACTCGCTCTGTTTACAATCTCGCGACTCTCTCTCCACTCGCCTTGAATTCAATCTCTCAAATCTCTGTCCACTCGCACTGTTTTCAATCTCCCGACTCTCTCTCCACTCATCCTGTTTTCAATCTCCCGACTCTCTCTTTCCACTCGCCCTGTTTTCAATCTCCCGACTCTCTTTCCACTCGGGCTATTTTCAATCTCCCGACTCTCTCTCCTCTAACCCTGTTTTCAATCTTCTGACTCTCTTTCCACTTGGGCTGTTTACAATCTTCCGACTCTCTCTCCACTCGCCCTGTTTCCACTCTCCCGACTCTCTCCCCCCATGGGCTGTTTTCAATTTCCCGACTCTCTTTCCACTCGGGCTGTTTTCAATCTCCCGACTCTCTCTCCACTCACGCTGTTTTCAATCACCCGATGCCCTCTTTCCACAAAGGCTGTTTTCAATCTCCCATCTGCCTCTCCACTCGGGCTGTTTTCAATCTCCCGACTCTCTCTGCACTTGGGCTATTTTCAATCTCCCGACTCTCTCTGCATTTGGGCAATTTTCAATCTCCTGACTCTCTCTTCACTCGCCCTGTTTTCAATCTCCCGACTCTCTCTCCACTCGGGCTGTTCTCAATCTCCCGACTCTCTCTCCACTCACCCTGTTTTTAATCTCCTGACTCTTTTTCCACTTGGGCAGTTTTCAATCACCCGACTCTCTCCCCACTCGCCCTGTTTCCAATCTCCGGACTCTCTCTTTCCACTCGGGCTGTTTTCAATCTCTCATCTACCTCGCCACTCACCCTGTTTTCAATCTCCCAACTTTCTCTCCACTCGCCCTGTTTTCAATCTCCCGATGCTCACTCAACTCGCGCTGATTTCAGTTTCCCGATTCTCTCTCCACCCGCTCTGTTTACAATCTCCCGACTCTCTCTCCATTCGCCTTGTTTTCAATCTCTCGACTCTCTGTCCACTCGCTCTGTTTACAATCTCGCGACTCTCTCTCCACTCGCCTTGAATTCAATCTATCGAATCTCTGTCCACTCGCACTGTTTTCAATCTCCCGACTCTCTCTCCACTCATCCTGTTTTCAATCTCCCGACTCTCTCTTTCCACTCGCCCTGTTTTCAATCTCCCGACTCTCTTTCCACTCGGGCTATTTTCAATCTCCCGACTCTCTCTCCTCTAACCCTGTTTTCAATCTTCCGACTCTCTTTCCACTTGGGCTGTTTACAATCTTCCGACTCTCTCTCCACTCGCCCTGTTTCCACTCTCCCGACTCTCTCCCCCCATGGGCTGTTTTCAATTTCCCGACTCTCTTTCCACTCGGGCTGTTTTCAATCTCCCGAATCTCTCTCCACTCACGCTGTTTTCAATCACCCGATGCCCTCTTTCCACAAAGGCTGTTTTCAATTTCCCATCTGCCTCTCCACTCGGGCTGTTTTCAATCTCCCGACTCTCTCTGCACTTGGGCTATTTTCAATCTCCCGACTCTCTCTGCATTTGGGCAATTTTCAATCTCCCGACTCTCTCTTCACTCGCCCTGTTTTCAATCTCCCGACTCTCTCTCCACTCGGGCTGTTTTCAATCTCCCGTCTGCCTCTCCACTCAGCCTGTTTTTAATCTCCCGACTCTCTCTCCACTCGCCCTGTTTTCAATCTCCTGACTCTCTCTCCACTCACCCTGTTTTTAATCTCCTGACTCTTTTTCCACTTGGGCAGTTTTCAATCACCTGACTCTCTCTCCACTCGCCCTGTTTCCAATCTCCCAACTCTCTCTCCACACGGGCTGTTTTCCATCTCAACTCTCTCTCCACTTGGGCTGTTATCAATCTCCCAACTCTCTCCCTACTCGCCCTGTTTCCAATCTCCCAACTCCTTCTACACTCGGGCTGTTTTCCATCTCTCAACTCTCTCCCAACTCGCGCTGTTTTCAATCTCCCGACTCTGTCTTTCCACTCGGGCTGTTTTCAATCTCCCGACTCTCTCTCCACTCGCGCTGTTTTCAATTTCCCGACTCTCTTTCCACTCGGGCTGTTTTCAATTTCCCGACTCTCTCTCCACTCGCGCTGTTTTCAATCTCCTGACTCTCTCTCCACTCGCGCTGTTTTCAATTTCCCGACTCTCTTTCCACTCGGGCTGTTTTCAATTTCCCAACTCTCTCTCCACTCCCCCTGTTTTCAATCTCCCGACTCTCTCTCTCCATTCGAGCTGTTTTCAATTCCCCGACTCTTCCACACTCACGCTGTTTTCAATCTTCCGACTCTCTCTCCACTCATGCTGTTTTAAATCTCCCCTCTCTCTCTTTCCACTCGCCCTGGTTTCAATCTCCCGACTCTCTCTTTCCACTCGCCCTGGTTTCAATCTCCCGACTCACTCTTTCCATTTGGACTGTTTTCAATCTCCCGACTCTATCTGCACTTGGGCTGTTTTCAATCTCCCGACTCTCTCTCCACTCGCTCTGTTTTCAATCTCCCGACTCTCTCTCTCTCCACTCGGGCTGTTTTCAATTTCCTGACTCTCTCTCCACTCGGGCTGTTTTCAATCTCCCGACTCTCTCTCCACTCGCGCTGTTTTCAATCTCCCGTCTCTCTCTTACCATTCGGTCTGTTTTCAATCTCCCAAATGTCTCTCAACTCGCGCTGTTTTCAATCTCCCGACTCTCTATTTCCACTCTGGCTGTTTTCTATCTCCCGTCAACCTCGCCACTCACCCTGTTTTCAATCTCCCGACTCTCTCCACTGACCCAGTTTTCAATCTCCCGACTCTCTCTCCACTCGCTCTGTTTTCAATCTCCCAACTCTCTCTCTACTCGCCCTGGTTTCAATCTCCCGACTCTCTCTTCACTCGTCCTGTTTTCAATCTCCCAACTCTCTCTTTCTACTTGGGCAGTTATCAATGTCCCGACTCTCTTTCCACTCGGGCTGTTTTCAATCTCCCGACTCTCTCTCCACTCACCTTGTTCTCAATCTCCCGAATCTCTCTCTCCACTCGGGCCGTTTTCAATTTCCCGACTCTCTCTCCACTCGGGCTGTTTTCAATCTCCCGACTCTCTCTCCACTCACCCTGTTTCCAATCTCCCAATTCTCTCCCAAATCTCTCCCCACTCGCGCTGTTTTCAATCTCCCGACTCTCTTCCACTCGCCCTGTTTTCAATCGCCCTACTCTCTCTCCACTTGTGCTGTTTTCAATCTCCCGACTCTCTCTCCACTCAACCTGTTTCCAATCTCCCGACTCTCTCTCCACTTGTGCTGTTTTCAATCTCCCGACTCTCTCTCCACTCAACCTGTTTCCAATCTCCCGACTCTCTCTGCACTTGGGCTGTTTTCAATCTCCTGACTCTCACTCCACTCGCGCTGTTTTCAATCTCCCGACTCACTCTTAACACTCGGGCTGTTTTCAATCTACCGACTCTCTATCCACTCGCGCTGTTTTCAATCTCCCTACTCACTCTTAACACTCGGGCTGTTTTCAATCTACCGACTCTCTATCCACTCGCACTGTTTTCAATCTCCCGACTCTCTCTTTCCACTCGGGCTGTTTTCAATCTCTCATCTACCTCGCCACTCACCCTGTTTTCAATCTCCCAACTTTCTCTCCACTCGCCCTGTTTTCAATCTCCCGATGCTCACTCAACTCGCGCTGATTTCAATTTCCCGAATCTCTCTCCACTCGCCCTGTTTTCAATCTCCCGATTCTCTCTCCACTCGTTCTGTTTACAATCTCCCGACTCTCTCTCCACTCGCCTTGTTTTCAATCTCTCGACTCTCTGTCCACTCGCACTGTTTTCAATCTCCTGACTCTCTCTTTCCACTCGGGCTATTTTCAATCTCCCGACTCTCTTTCCACTCGGGCTATTTTCAATCTCCCAACTTTCTCTCCACTCGCCCTGTTTTCAATCTCCCGATGCTCACTCAACTCGCGCTGATTTCAATCTCCCGAATCTCTCTCCACTCGCCCTGTTTTCAATCTCCCGATTCTCTCTCCACTCGCTCTGTTTACAATCTCCCGACTCTCTCTCCACTCGCCTTGTTTTCAATCTCTCGACTCTCTGTCCACTCGCACTGTTTACAATCTCCCGACTCTCTCTCCACTCGCCTTGTTTTCAATCTCTCGACTCTCTGTCCACTCGCACTGTTTTCAATCTCCCGACTCTCTCTCCACTCATCGTGTTTTCAATCTCCTGACTCTCTCTTTCCACTCGGGCTATTTTCAATCTCCCGACTCTCTTTCCACTCGGGCTATTTTCAATCTCCCGACTCTCTCTCCTCTAACCCTGTTTTCAATCTTCTGACTCTCTTTCCACTTGGGCTGTTTACAATCTTCCGACTCTCTCTCCACTCGCCCTGTTTCCACTCTCCCGACTCTCTCCCCCCATGGGCTGTTTTCAATTTCCCGACTCTCTTTCCACTCGGGCTGTTTTCAATCTCCCGACTCTCTCTCCACTCACGCTGTTTTCAATCACCCGATGCCCTCTTTCCACAAAGGCTGTTTTCAATCTCCCATCTGCCTCTCCACTCGGGCTGTTTTCAATCTCCCGACTCTCTCTGCACTTGGGCTATTTTCAATCTCCCGACTCTCTCTGCATTTGGGCAATTTTCAATCTCCTGACTCTCTCTTCACTCGCCCTGTTTTCAATCTCCCGACTCTCTCTCCACTCGGGCTGTTCTCAATCTCCCGACTCTCTCTCCACTCACCCTGTTTTTAATCTCCTGACTCTTTTTCCACTTGGGCAGTTTTCAATCACCCGACTCTCTCCCCACTCGCCCTGTTTCCAATCTCCGGACTCTCTCTTTCCACTCGGGCTGTTTTCAATCTCTCATCTACCTCGCCACTCACCCTGTTTTCAATCTCCCAACTTTCTCTCCACTCGCCCTGTTTTCAATCTCCCGATGCTCACTCAACTCGCGCTGATTTCAATTTCCCGATTCTCTCTCCACCCGCTCTGTTTACAATCTCCCGACTCTCTCTCCATTCGCCTTGTTTTCAATCTCTCGACTCTCTGTCCACTCGCTCTGTTTACAATCTCGCGACTCTCTCTCCACTCGCCTTGAATTCAATCTCTCGAATCTCTGTCCACTCGCACTGTTTTCAATCTCCCGACTCTCTCTCCACTCATCCTGTTTTCAATCTCCCGACTCTCTCTTTCCACTCGCCCTGTTTTCAATCTCCCGACTCTCTTTCCACTCGGGCTATTTTCAATCTCCCGACTCTCTCTCCTCTAACCCTGTTTTCAATCTTCCGACTCTCTTTCCACTTGGGCTGTTTACAATCTTCCGACTCTCTCTCCACTCGCCCTGTTTCCACTCTCCCGACTCTCTCCCCCCATGGGCTGTTTTCAATTTCCCGACTCTCTTTCCACTCGGGCTGTTTTCAATCTCCCGAATCTCTCTTCACTCACGCTGTTTTCAATCACCCGATGCCCTCTTTCCACAAAGGCTGTTTTCAATTTCCCATCTGCCTCTCCACTCGGGCTGTTTTCAATCTCCCGACTCTCTCTGCACTTGGGCTATTTTCAATCTCCCGACTCTCTCTGCATTTGGGCAATTTTCAATCTCCCGACTCTCTCCTCACTCGCCCTGTTTTCAATCTCCCGACTCTCTCTCCACTCGCCCTGTTTTCAATCTCCTGACTCTCTCTCCACTCACCCTGTTTTTAATCTCCTGACTCTTTTTCCACTTGGGCAGTTTTCAATCACCTGACTCTCTCCCCACTCGCCCTGTTTCCAATCTCCCAACTCTCTCTCCACACGGGCTGTTTTCCATCTCAACTCTATCTCCACTTGGGCTGTTATCAATCTCCCAACTCTCTCCCTACTCGCCCTGTTTCCAATCTCCCAACTCCTTCTACACTCGGGCTGTTTTCCATCTCTCAACTCTCTCCCAACTCGCGCTGTTTTCAATCTCCCGACTCTGTCTTTCCACTCGGGCTGTTTTCAATCTCCCGACTCTCTCTCCACTCGCGCTGTTTTCAATTTCCCGACTCTCTTTCCACTCGGGCTGTTTTCAATTTCCCGACTCTCTCTCCACTCGCGCTGTTTTCAATCTCCTGACTCTCTCTCCACTCGCGCTGTTTTCAATTTCCCGACTCTCTTTCCACTCGGGCTGTTTTCAATTTCCCGACTCTCTCTCCACTCCCCCTGTTTTCAATCTCCCGACTCTCTCTCTCCATTCGAGCTGTTTTCAATTCCCCAACTCTTCCACACTCACGCTGTTTTCAATCTTCCGACTCTCTCTCCACTCATGCTGTTTTAAATCTCCGCTCTCTCTCTTTCCACTTGCCCTGGTTTCAATCTCCCGACTCTCTCTTTCCACTCGCCCTGGTTTCAATCTCCCGACTCACTCTTTCCATTTGGACTGTTTTCAATCTCCCGACTCTATCTGCACTTGGGCGTTTTCAATCTCCCGACTCTCTCTCCACTCGCGCTGTTTTCAATCTCCCGACTCTCTCTCTCTCCACTCGGGCTGTTTTCAATTTCCTGACTCTCTCTCCACTCGGGCTGTTTTCAATCTCCCGACTCTCTCTCCACTCACCCTGTTTCCAATCTCCCAATTCTCTCCCAAATCTCTCCCAACTCGCGCTGTTTTCAATCTCCCGACTCTCTTCCACTCGCCCTGTTTTCAATCGCCCTACTCTCTCTCCACTTGTGCTGTTTTCAATCTCCCGACTCTCTCTCCACTCAACCTGTTTTCAATCTCCCGATTCTCTCTCCACTCGCTCTGTTTACAATCTCCCGACTCTCTCTCCACTCGCCTTGTTTTCAATCTCTCGACTCTCTGTCCACTCGCTCTGTTTACAATCTCGCGACTCTCTCTCCACTCGCCTTGAATTCAATCTCTCGAATCTCTGTCCACTCGCACTGTTTTCAATCTCCCGACTCTCTCTCCACTCATCCTGTTTTCAATCTCCCGACTCTCTCTTTCCACTCGCCCTGTTTTCAATCTCCCGACTCTCTTTCCACTCGGGCTGTTTTCAATCTCCCGACTCTCTTTCCATTCGGACTATTTTCAATCTCCCGACTCTCTCTCCTCTAACCCTGTTTTCAATCTTCCGACTCTCTTTCCACTTGGGCTGTTTACAATCTTCCGACTCTCTCTCCACTCGCCCTGTTTCCACTCTCCCGACTCTCTCCCCCCATGGGCTGTTTTCAATTTCCCGACTCTCTTTCCACTCGGGCTGTTTTCAATCTCCCGACTCTCTCTCCACTCACGCTGTTTTCAATCACCCGATGCCCTCTTTCCACAAAGGCTGTTTTCAATTTCCCATCTGCCTCTCCACTCGGGCTGTTTTCAATCTCCCGACTCTCTCTGCACTTGGGCTATTTTCAATCTCCCGACTCTCTCTGCATTTGGGCATATTTCAATCTCCCGACTCTCTCTTCACTCGCCCTGTTTTCAATCTCCCGACTCTCTCTCCACTCGGGCTGTTTTCAATCTCCCGTCTGCCTCTCCACTCAGCCTGTTTTTAATCTCCCGACTCTCTCTCCACTCGCCCTGTTTTCAATCTCCCGACTCTCTCTCCACTCACCCTGTTTTTAATCTCCTGACTCTTTTTCCACTTGGGCAGTTTTCAATCACCCGACTCTCTCCCCACTCGCCCTGTTTCCAATCTCCCAACTCTCTCTCCACACGGGCTGTTTTCCATCTCTCAACTCTCTCTCCACTTGGGCTGTTATCAAGCTCCCGACTCTCTCCCTACTCGCCCTGTTTCCAATCTCCCAACTCCTTCTACACTCGGGCTGTTTTCCATCTCTCAACTCTCTCCCAACTCGCGCTGTTTTCAATTTCCCGACTCTCTCTCCAGTCACGCTGTTTTCAATCTCCCGACCGCCTCTCCATTCGCTCTGTTTTCAATCTCCCCTCTCTCTCTTTCCACTCGCCCTGGTTTCAATCTCCCGACTCTCTCTTTCCACTCGCCCTGGTTTCAATCTCCTGACTCACTCTTTCCATTTGGACTGTTCTCAATCTCCCGACTCTATCTGCACTTGGGCTGTTTTCAATCTCCCGACTCTCTCTCCACTCGCGCTGTTTTCAATCTCCCGTCTCTCTCTTACCATTCGGTCTGTTTTCAATCTCCCAAATGTCTCTCAACTCGCGCTGTTTTCAATCTCCCGACTCTCTATTTCCACTCTGGCTGTTTTCTATCTCCCGTCAACCTCTCCACTCACCCTGTTTTCAATCTCCCGACTCTCTCCACTGACCCAGTTTTCAATCTCCCGACTCTCTCTCCACTCGCTCTGTTTTCAATCTCCCAACTCTCTCTCTACTCGCCCTGGTTTCAATCTCCCGACTCTCTCTTCACTCGTCCTGTTTTCAATCTCCCAACTCTCTCTTTCTACTTGGGCAGTTATCAATGTCCCGACTCTCTTTCCACTCGGGCTGTTTTCAATCTCCCGACTCTCTCTCCACTCACCTTGTTCTCAATCTCCCGAATCTCTCTCTCCACTCGGGCCGTTTTCAATTTCCCGACTCTCTCTCCACTCGGGCTGTTTTCAATCTCCCGACTCTCTCTCCACTCACCCTGTTTCCAATCTCCCAATTCTCTCCCAAATCTCTCCCCACTCGCGCTGTTTTCAATCTCCCGACTCTCTTCCACTCGCCCTGTTTTCAATCGCCCTACTCTCTCTCCACTTGTGCTGTTTTCAATCTCCCGACTCTCTCTCCACTCAACCTGTTTCCAATCTCCCGACTCTCTCTCCACTTGTGCTGTTTTCAATCTCCCGACTCTCTCTCCACTCAACCTGTTTCCAATCTCCCGACTCTCTCTGCACTTGGGCTGTTTTCAATCTCCTGACTCTCACTCCACTCGCGCTGTTTTCAATCTCCCGACTCACTCTTAACACTCGGGCTGTTTTCAATCTACCGACTCTCTATCCACTCGCGCTGTTTTCAATCTCCCTACTCACTCTTAACACTCGGGCTGTTTTCAATCTACCGACTCTCTATCCACTCGCACTGTTTTCAATCTCCCGACTCTCTCTTTCCACTCGGGCTGTTTTCAATCTCTCATCTACCTCGCCACTCACCCTGTTTTCAATCTCCCAACTTTCTCTCCACTCGCCCTGTTTTCAATCTCCCGATGCTCACTCAACTCGCGCTGATTTCAATTTCCCGAATCTCTCTCCACTCGCCCTGTTTTCAATCTCCCGATTCTCTCTCCACTCGTTCTGTTTACAATCTCCCGACTCTCTCTCCACTCGCCTTGTTTTCAATCTCTCGACTCTCTGTCCACTCGCACTGTTTTCAATCTCCTGACTCTCTCTTTCCACTCGGGCTATTTTCAATCTCCCGACTCTCTTTCCACTCGGGCTATTTTCAATCTCCCAACTTTCTCTCCACTCGCCCTGTTTTCAATCTCCCGATGCTCACTCAACTCGCGCTGATTTCAATCTCCCGAATCTCTCTCCACTCGCCCTGTTTTCAATCTCCCGATTCTCTCTCCACTCGCTCTGTTTACAATCTCCCGACTCTCTCTCCACTCGCCTTGTTTTCAATCTCTCGACTCTCTGTCCACTCGCACTGTTTACAATCTCCCGACTCTCTCTCCACTCGCCTTGTTTTCAATCTCTCGACTCTCTGTCCACTCGCACTGTTTTCAATCTCCCGACTCTCTCTCCACTCATCGTGTTTTCAATCTCCTGACTCTCTCTTTCCACTCGGGCTATTTTCAATCTCCCGACTCTCTTTCCACTCGGGCTATTTTCAATCTCCAGACTCTCTCTCCACTCACCCTGTTTTCAATCTACCGAATCTCCCTCTCCACTCGGGCTGTTCTCAAATTCCCGACTCTCTCCCCACTCGTGCTGTTTTCAATCTTCCGACTCTTTTTCCAATCGGGATGTTTTCAATCTCCCGACTCTCTCTCCACTCGGGCTGTTTTCAATCTCCCGACTCTCTCTCCACTCGCCCTGTTTTCAATCTCTCGACTCTCTGTCCACTCGCACTGTTTTCAATCTCCCGACTCTCTCTCCACTCGTCCTGTTTTCAATCTCCCAACTCTCTCTTTCCACTGGGGCTGTTTTCAATGTCCCGACTCTCTTTCCACTCGGGCTGTTTTCAATCTCCCGGCTCTCTCTCCACTCACCCTGTTTTCAATCACCCGAATCTCTCTCTCCACTCGGGCTGTTCTCAATTTCCCGACTCTCTCCCCACTCGTGCTGTTTTCAATCTTCCGACTCTCTCTCCACTCGGGCTGTTTTCAATTTCCCGACTCTCTTTCCACTCAGGATGTTTTCAATCTCCCGACTCTCTCTCCACTCGGGCTGTTTTCAATCTCCCGTCTGCCTCTCCACTCACCCTGTTCTCAATCTCCCGACTCTCTCTCTACTCGCCCTGTTTTCAATCTCCCGACTCTCTCTCTACTCGCCCTGTTTTCAATCTCCTGACTCTCTCTCCACTCGACCTGTTTTCAATCTTCCGACTCTCTCTCCACTCGCCCTCTTTTCAATCTCCCGACTCACTCTCCACTTGCCCTGTTTTTAATCTCCCGACTCTTTTTCCACTTGGGCTGTTTTCAATCACCCGACTCTCTCCCCACTCGCCCTGTTTCCAATCTCCCAACTCAATCTCCACTTGGGCTGTTTTCCATCTCCCAACTCTCTCTCCACTCCGGCTTTTTTCAATCTCCCGACTCTCTCCCTACTTGTCCTGTTTCCAATCTCCCAACTCTCTCTCCACTCGGGCTGTTTTTTATCTCTCAACTCTCTCTCCACTCGCGCTGCTTTCAATTTCCCGACTCTCTCTCCACTCGCGCTGTTTTCAATTTCCCAAATCTCTTTCCTCTCGGGCTGTTTTCAATCTCCCGTCTCTCTCTCCACTCAAACTGTTTCCAATCTCCAGACTCTCTCCCCACTTGCGCTGCTTTCAATCTCCCGACTCTCACTTTCCACCCGGGCTGTTTTCCATCTCTCAACTCTCTCTCCACTCCGGCTTTTTTCAATCTCCCGACTCTCTCCTTACTTGCCCTGTTTCCAATCTCCCAACTGTCTCTCCACTCGGGCTGTTTTTTATCTCTCAACTCTCTCTCCACTCGCGCTGCTTTCAATTTCCCGACTCTCTCTCCACTCGCGCTGTTTTCAATTTTGCAAATCTCTTTCCTCTCGGGCTGTTTTCAATCTCCCAACTCTCTCAGCACTTGGGCTGTTTCCAATTTCCCAACTCTCTTTCCACTCAGGCTGTTTTCAATCTCCCGAATCTCTCTCCACTCACCCTGTTTTCAATATCCCGACTCTCTCTCTCCACTCGGGCTGCTTTAAATTTTGCGACACACTCCCCACTCACGCTGTTTTCAATCTTCCGACTCTCTCCACTCGAGCTGTTTGAAATCTCCCGACTCTCATTCCACTCGGGCTATTTTCAATCTCCCGACTCTCTCTCCACTCATCCTGTTTTCAATCTCCCGAATCTCTCTCTCCACTCGGGCTGTTTTCAAATTCCTGACTCTCTCCCCACTCGCGCTGTTTTCAATCTTCCGACTCTCTCTCAACTCGGGCTGTTTTCAATCTCCTGACTCTCTCTCCACTTGCCCTGTTTTCAATCTCCCGACTTTCTCTCCACTCGCCCTGTTTTCAATATCCCCACTCTCTCTCCACTTGCCCTGTTTTCCATCTCTCAACTCTCTCTCCAGTCCGGCTTTTTTCAATCTCCTGACTCTCTCCCTACTTGCCCTGTTTCCACTCTCCCAACTCTCTCTCCACTCAGGCTGTTTTCCATCTCTCAACTCTCTCTCCACTCGCGCTGTTTTCAATTTCCCAAATCTCTTTCCACTCGGGCTGTTTTCAATCTCCCGACTCTCTCTCCACTCAAACTGTTTCCAATCTCCCGACTCTCTCCCCACTTGCGCTGTATTCAATCTCCCGACTCTCACTTTCCACTCGGGCTGTTTTCAACCTCCCGCCTCTCTCTCCACTCAAGCTGTTTTCAATCTCCCGATGCCCTCTTTCCACTCAGGCTGTTTTCAATCTCCCGTCTACCTCTCAACTTAGGATGTTTTCAGTCTCCCAAATCTCTCTGCACTTGGGCTGTTTTCAATTTCCCAAACTCTCTTTCCACTCGGGCTGTTTTCAATCTCCCGACTCTCTCTCCACTCACCCTGTTTTCAATCTCCCGACGCTCTCTCCACTCGCGCTGTTTTCAGTCTCCCGAATCTCTCTCCACTCACCCTGTTTTCAATCCCCCGACTCTCTCTCCACTCGCGCTGTTTTCAATCTCCAGACTCTCTCTTTCCACTCGGGCTGTTTTCAATCTCCCAACTCTCTCTTTCCACTCGGGCTGCTTTCAATCTCCTGACTCTCTCTCCACTCGCCCTGTTTTCAATCTCCCGACTCACTCTCCACTCGCTCTGTTTTCAATCTCCCGACTCTCTCTCCACTCGCCCTGTTTTCAATCTCCTGACTCTCACTCCTCTCGCCCTGTTTTCAATCTCCCGACTCTCTTTCCGCTCGGGATGTTTTCAATCTCCCAATTCTCTCTTTCCACTCGGGCTGTTTTCAATGTCCCGACTCTCTATCCACTCGGGCTGTTTTCAATCTCCCGACTCTCTCTCCTCTAACCCTGTTTTCAAACTTCCGACTCTCTTTCCACTTGGGCTGTTTCCAATCTCCCGACTCTCTCCGCCCATGGGCTATTTACAATTTCTGACTCTCTTTCCACTCGGCCTGTTTTCAATCTCCCGACGCTGCCTCCACTCACGCTGTTTTCAATCACCCCATGCCCTGTTTCCACAAAGGTGGTTTTCAATCTCCCATCTGCCTCTCCACTTGCGCTGTTTTCAATCTCCTGACTCTCTCTGTTTTCAATCTCCCGACTCTCTCTCCACTCGCCCTGTTTTCAATCTCCCGACTCTCTCTCCAATCATCCAGTTCTCAAACTCCCAACTCTCTCTTTCCACTCGGGCTGTTTTCAATGTCCCGTCTCTCTTTCCACTCGGGCTGTTTTCAATCTCCCGACTCTCTCTCCACTCACCGTTTTCAATCTCCCGAATCTCTCCCTCCACTCGGGCTGTTCTCAATTTCCCGACTCTCTCCCCACTCGTGCTGTTTTCAATCTTCCGACTCTCTCTCCACTCGTGCTGTTTTCAATCTTCCGACTCTCTCTCCACTCGGGCTGTTTTCAATTTCCCGACTCTCTTTCCACTCGGGCTGTTTTCAATGTCCCGACTCTCTATCCACTCAGGCTGTTTTCAATCTCCCGACTCTCTCTCCTCTAACCCTGTTTTCAATCTTCCGACTCTCTTTCCACTTGGGCTGTTTTCAATCTCCCGACTCTCTCTCCACTCGCACTCTTTTCAATCTCCCGACTCTCTCTTACCATTCGGGATGTTTTCAATCTCCCGACTCTCTCTTTCCACTCGGGCTGTTTTCAATCTCCCGTCTGCATCTCCACTCACCCTGTTTTCAATGTCCCGACTTTATCTCCACTCGCCCTGTTTTCAATCTCGTGACTCTCTCTCCACTCGTCCTGTTTTCAATCTCCCAACTCTCTCTCCACTCACCCTGTTTTCAATCTCCCGACTCTCTCTCCACTCGTCCTGTTTTCAATCTACCGTCTGCCTCTCCACTCACCCTGTTTTCAATCTCCCGACTCTCTCTTTCCACTCGGGCTGTTTTCAATGTCCCGACTCTCTATCCACTCAGCCTGTTTTCAATCTCCCGACTCTCTCTCCTCTAACCCTGTTTTCAATCTTCCGACTCTCTTTCCACTTGGGCTGTTTTCAATCTCCTGACTCTCTTTCCACTCGGGCTGTTTTCAATCTCCCGACTCTCTCTCCACTCGCCCTGTCTTCAATCTCCCGACTCTCTCTCCACTCGCCCTGTTTTCAATCTCTCGACTCTCTCTCCACTCAGGCTGTTTTCAATCTCCCGACTCGCTCTTCCCACTCGAGCTGTTTTCAATCTCCCGTCTGCGTCACTTCTCACCCTGTTTTCAATGTCCCGACTTTTGCTCCACTCGCCCTGTTTTCAATCTCCTGACTCTCTCTGCACTTGGGCTGTGTTCAATCTCCCAACTCTCTCTCTACTCGCCCTGTTTTCAATCTCCCGTCTGCCTCTCCACTCACCCTGTTTTCAATCTCCTGACTCTCTCTCCACTCGCGCTGTTTTCAATCTCCCGTCTCTCTCTTTCCACTCGTGCTGTTTTCAATCTCCCGACTCTCTCTTTCCGCTCGGGCTGTTTTCAATCTCCCGACTCTCTCTTTCCGCTCGGGCTGTTTTCAATCTCCTGACTCTCTCTCCACTCGCGCTGTTTTCAATCTCCCGTCTCTCTCTTTCCACTCGTGCTGTTTTCAATCTCCCGACACTCTCTCTCCACTCGTCCTGTTTTCAATCTCCGGTCTGCCTCTCCACTCACCCTGTTTTCAATCTCCCGACTCTCTCTCCACTCGTTCTGTTTACAATCTCCCGACTCTCTCTCCACTCGCCTTGTTTTCAATCTCTCGACTCTCTGTCCACTCGCACTGTTTTCAATCTCCTGACTCTCTCTTTCCACTCGGGCTATTTTCAATCTCCCGACTCTCTTTCCACTCGGGCTATTTTCAATCTCCCAACTTTCTCTCCACTCGCCCTGTTTTCAATCTCCCGATGCTCACTCAACTCGCGCTGATTTCAATCTCCCGAATCTCTCTCCACTCGCCCTGTTTTCAATCTCCCGATTCTCTCTCCACTCGCTCTGTTTACAATCTCCCGACTCTCTCTCCACTCGCCTTGTTTTCAATCTCTCGACTCTCTGTCCACTCGCACTGTTTACAATCTCCCGACTCTCTCTCCACTCGCCTTGTTTTCAATCTCTCGACTCTCTGTCCACTCGCACTGTTTTCAATCTCCCGACTCTCTCTCCACTCATCGTGTTTTCAATCTCCTGACTCTCTCTTTCCACTCGGGCTATTTTCAATCTCCCGACTCTCTTTCCACTCGGGCTATTTTCAATCTCCAGACTCTCTCTCCACTCACCCTGTTTTCAATCTACCGAATCTCCCTCTCCACTCGGGCTGTTCTCAAATTCCCGACTCTCTCCCCACTCGTGCTGTTTTCAATCTTCCGACTCTTTTTCCAATCGGGATGTTTTCAATCTCCCGACTCTCTCTCCACTCGGGCTGTTTTCAATCTCCCGACTCTCTCTCCACTCGCCCTGTTTTCAATCTCTCGACTCTCTGTCCACTCGCACTGTTTTCAATCTCCCGACTCTCTCTCCACTCGTCCTGTTTTCAATCTCCCAACTCTCTCTTTCCACTGGGGCTGTTTTCAATGTCCCGACTCTCTTTCCACTCGGGCTGTTTTCAATCTCCCGGCTCTCTCTCCACTCACCCTGTTTTCAATCACCCGAATCTCTCTCTCCACTCGGGCTGTTCTCAATTTCCCGACTCTCTCCCCACTCGTGCTGTTTTCAATCTTCCGACTCTCTCTCCACTCGGGCTGTTTTCAATTTCCCGACTCTCTTTCCACTCAGGATGTTTTCAATCTCCCGACTCTCTCTCCACTCGGGCTGTTTTCAATCTCCCGTCTGCCTCTCCACTCACCCTGTTCTCAATCTCCCGACTCTCTCTCCACTCGACCTGTTTTCAATCTTCCGCCTCTCTCTCCACTCGCCCTCTTTTCAATCTCCCGACTCACTCTCCACTTGCCCTGTTTTTAATCTCCCGACTCTTTTTCCACTTGGGCTGTTTTCAATCACCCGACTCTCTCCCCACTCGCCCTGTTTCCAATCTCCCAACTCAATCTCCACTTGGGCTGTTTTCCATCTCCCAACTCTCTCTCCACTCCGGCTTTTTTCAATCTCCCGACTCTCTCCCTACTCACCGTGTTTCCAATCTCCCAACTCTCTCTCCACTCGGGCTGTTTTTTATCTCTCAACTCTCTCTCCACTCGCGCTGCTTTCAATTTCCCGACTCTCTCTCCACTCGCGCTGTTTTCAATTTCCCAAATCTCTTTCCTCTCGGGCTGTTTTCAATCTCCCGTCTCTCTCTCCACTCAAACTGTTTCCAATCTCCAGACTCTCTCCCCACTTGCGCTGCTTTCAATCTCCCGACTCTCACTTTCCACCCGGGCTGTTTTCCATCTCTCAACTCTCTCTCCACTCCGGCTTTTTTCAATCTCCCGACTCTCTCCTTACTTGCCCTGTTTCCAATCTCCCAACTGTCTCTCCACTCGGGCTGTTTTTTATCTCTCAACTCTCTCTCCACTCGCGCTGCTTTCAATTTCCCGACTCTCTCTCCACTCGCGCTGTTTTCAATTTTGCAAATCTCTTTCCTCTCGGGCTGTTTTCAATCTCCCGACTCTCTCTCCACTCACTCTGTTTTCAATCTCCCGATGCCCTCTTTCCACTCAGGCTGTTTTCAATCTCCCGTCTGCCTTTCAACTTCGGCTGTTTTCAATCTCCCAACTCTCTCTGCACTTGGGCTGTTTCCAATTTCCCAACTCTCTTTCCACTCAGGCTGTTTTCAATCTCCCGAATCTCTCTCCACTCACCCTGTTTTCAATATCCCGACTCTCTCTCTCCACTCGGGCTGCTTTAAATTTTGCGACACACTCCCCACTCACGCTGTTTTCAATCTTCCGACTCTCTCCACTCGAGCTGTTTGAAATCTCCCGACTCTCATTCCACTCGGGCTATTTTCAATCTCCCGACTCTCTCTCCACTCATCCTGTTTTCAATCTCCCGAATCTCTCTCTCCACTCGGGCTGTTTTCAAATTCCTGACTCTCTCCCCACTCGCGCTGTTTTCAATCTTCCGACTCTCTCTCAACTCGGGCTGTTTTCAATCTCCTGACTCTCTCTCCACTTGCCCTGTTTTCAATCTCCCGACTTTCTCTCCACTCGCCCTGTTTTCAATATCCCCACTCTCTCTCCACTTGCCCTGTTTTCCATCTCTCAACTCTCTCTCCAGTCCGGCTTTTTTCAATCTCCTGACTCTCTCCCTACTTGCCCTGTTTCCACTCTCCCAACTCTCTCTCCACTCAGGCTGTTTTCCATCTCTCAACTCTCTCTCCACTCGCGCTGTTTTCAATTTCCCAAATCTCTTTCCACTCGGGCTGTTTTCAATCTCCCGACTCTCTCTCCACTCAAACTGTTTCCAATCTCCCGACTCTCTCCCCACTTGCGCTGTATTCAATCTCCCGACTCTCACTTTCCACTCGGGCTGTTTTCAACCTCCCGCCTCTCTCTCCACTCAAGCTGTTTTCAATCTCCCGATGCCCTCTTTCCACTCAGGCTGTTTTCAATCTCCCGTCTACCTCTCAACTTAGGATGTTTTCAGTCTCCCAAATCTCTCTGCACTTGGGCTGTTTTCAATTTCCCAAACTCTCTTTCCACTCGGGCTGTTTTCAATCTCCCGACTCTCTCTCCACTCACCCTGTTTTCAATCTCCCGACGCTCTCTCCACTCGCGCTGTTTTCAGTCTCCCGAATCTCTCTCCACTCACCCTGTTTTCAATCCCCCGACTCTCTCTCCACTCGCGCTGTTTTCAATCTCCAGACTCTCTCTTTCCACTCGGGCTGTTTTCAATCTCCCAACTCTCTCTTTCCACTCGGGCTGCTTTCAATCTCCTGACTCTCTCTCCACTCGCCCTGTTTTCAATCTCCCGACTCACTCTCCACTCGCTCTGTTTTCAATCTCCCGACTCTCTCTCCACTCGCCCTGTTTTCAATCTCCTGACTCTCACTCCTCTCGCCCTGTTTTCAATCTCCCGACTCTCTTTCCGCTCGGGATGTTTTCAATCTCCCAATTCTCTCTTTCCACTCGGGCTGTTTTCAATGTCCCGACTCTCTATCCACTCGGGCTGTTTTCAATCTCCCGACTCTCTCTCCTCTAACCCTGTTTTCAAACTTCCGACTCTCTTTCCACTTGGGCTGTTTCCAATCTCCCGACTCTCTCCCGCCATGGGCTATTTACAATTTCCCGACTCTCTTTCCACTCGGCCTGTTTTCAATCTCCCGACGCTGCCTCCACTCACGCTGTTTTCAATCACCCCATGCCCTGTTTCCACAAAGGTGGTTTTCAATCTCCCATCTGCCTCTCCACTTGCGCTGTTTTCAATCTCCCGACTCTCTCTGTTTTCAATCTCCCGACTCTCTCTCCACTCGCCCTGTTTTCAATCTCCCGACTCTCTCTCCTCTAACCCTGTTTTCAATCTTCCGACTCTCTTTCCACTTGGGCTGTTTTCAATCTCCCGACTCTCTCTCCACTCGCACTCTTTTCAATCTCCCGACTCTCTCTTACCATTCGGGATGTTTTCAATCTCCCGACTCTCTCTTTCCACTCGGGCTGTTTTCAATCTCCCTTCTGCATCTCCACTCACCCTGTTTTCAATGTCCCGACTTTATCTCCACTCGCCCTGTTTTCAATCTCGTGACTCTCTCTCCACTCGTCCTGTTTTCAATCTCCCAACTCTCTCTCCACTCACCCTGTTTTCAATCTCCCGACTCTCTCTCCACTCGTCCTGTTTTCAATCTCCCGTCTGCCTCTCCACTCACCCTGTTTTCAATCTCCCGACTCTCTCTTTCCACTCGGGCTGTTTTCAATGTCCCGACTCTCTATCCACTCAGCCTGTTTTCAATCTCCCGACTCTCTCTCCTCTAACCCTGTTTTCAATCTTCCGACTCTCTTTCCACTTGGGCTGTTTTCAATCTCCTGACTCTCTTTCCACTCGGGCTGTTTTCAATCTCCCGACTCTCTCTCCACTCGCCCTGTCTTCAATCTCCCGACTCTCTCTCCACTCGCCCTGTTTTCAATCTCTCGACTCTCTCTCCAGTCAGGCTGTTTTCAATCTCCCGACTCGCTCTTTTCACTCGAGCTGTTTTCAATCTCCCGTCTGCGTCACTTCTCACCCTGTTTTCAATGTCCCGACTTTTGCTCCACTCGCCCTGTTTTCAATCTCCTGACTCTCTCTGCACTTGGGCTGTGTTCAATCTCCCAACTCTCTCTCTACTCGCCCTGTTTTCAATCTCCCGTCTGCCTCTCCACTCACCCTGTTTTCAATCTCCTGACTCTCTCTCTACTCGCCCTGTTTTCAATCTCCCGTCTGCCTCTCCACTCACCCTGTTTTCAATCTCCCGACTCTCTCTCTACTCGCCCTGTTTTCAATCTCCCGACTCTCTCTCTACTCGCCCTGTTTTCAATCTCCTGACTCTCTCTCCACTCGACCTGTTTTCAATCTTCCGACTCTCTCTCCACTCGCCCTCTTTTCAATCTCCCGACTCACTCTCCACTTGCCCTGTTTTTAATCTCCCGACTCTTTTTCCACTTGGGCTGTTTTCAATCACCCGACTCTCTCCCCACTCGCCCTGTTTCCAATCTCCCAACTCAATCTCCACTTGGGCTGTTTTACATCTCCCAACTCTCTCTCCACTCCGGCTTTTTTCAATCTCCCGACTCTCTCCCTACTTGTCCTGTTTCCAATCTCCCAACTCTCTCTCCACTCGGGCTGTTTTTTATCTCTCAACTCTCTCTCCACTCGCGCTGCTTTCAATTTCCCGACTCTCTCTCCACTCGCGCTGTTTTCAATTTCCCAAATCTCTTTCCTCTCGGGCTGTTTTCAATCTCCCGTCTCTCTCTCCACTCAAACTGTTTCCAATCTCCAGACTCTCTCCCCACTTGCGCTGCTTTCAATCTCCCGACTCTCACTTTCCACCCGGGCTGTTTTCCATCTCTCAACTCTCTCTCCACTCCGGCTTTTTTCAATCTCCCGACTCTCTCCTTACTTGCCCTGTTTCCAATCTCCCAACTGTCTCTCCACTCGGGCTGTTTTTTATCTCTCAACTCTCTCTCCACTCGCGCTGCTTTCAATTTCCCGACTCTCTCTCCACTCGCGCTGTTTTCAATTTTGCAAATCTCTTTCCTCTCGGGCTGTTTTCAATCTCCCGACTCTCTCTCCACTCACTCTGTTTTCAATCTCCCGATGCCCTCTTTCCACTCAGGCTGTTTTCAATCTCCCGTCTGCCTTTCAACTTCGGCTGTTTTCAATCTCCCAACTCTCTCTGCACTTGGGCTGTTTCCAATTTCCCAACTCTCTTTCCACTCAGGCTGTTTTCAATCTCCCGAATCTCTCTCCACTCACCCTGTTTTCAATATCCCGACTCTCTCTCTCCACTCGGGCTGCTTTAAATTTTGCGACACACTCCCCACTCACGCTGTTTTCAATCTTCCGACTCTCTCCACTCGAGCTGTTTGAAATCTCCCGACTCTCATTCCACTCGGGCTATTTTCAATCTCCCGACTCTCTCTCCACTCATCCTGTTTTCAATCTCCCGAATCTCTCTCTCCACTCGGGCTGTTTTCAAATTCCTGACTCTCTCCCCACTCGCGCTGTTTTCAATCTTCCGACTCTCTCTCAACTCGGGCTGTTTTCAATCTCCTGACTCTCTCTCCACTTGCCCTGTTTTCAATCTCCCGACTTTCTCTCCACTCGCCCTGTTTTCAATATCCCCACTCTCTCTCCACTTGCCCTGTTTTCCATCTCTCAACTCTCTCTCCAGTCCGGCTTTTTTCAATCTCCTGACTCTCTCCCTACTTGCCCTGTTTCCACTCTCCCAACTCTCTCTCCACTCAGGCTGTTTTCCATCTCTCAACTCTCTCTCCACTCGCGCTGTTTTCAATTTCCCAAATCTCTTTCCACTCGGGCTGTTTTCAATCTCCCGACTCTCTCTCCACTCAAACTGTTTCCAATCTCCCGACTCTCTCCCCACTTGCGCTGTATTCAATCTCCCGACTCTCACTTTCCACTCGGGCTGTTTTCAACCTCCCGCCTCTCTCTCCACTCAAGCTGTTTTCAATCTCCCGATGCCCTCTTTCCACTCAGGCTGTTTTCAATCTCCCGTCTACCTCTCAACTTAGGATGTTTTCAGTCTCCCAAATCTCTCTGCACTTGGGCTGTTTTCAATTTCCCAAACTCTCTTTCCACTCGGGCTGTTTTCAATCTCCCGACTCTCTCTCCACTCACCCTGTTTTCAATCTCCCGACGCTCTCTCCACTCGCGCTGTTTTCAGTCTCCCGAATCTCTCTCCACTCACCCTGTTTTCAATCCCCCGACTCTCTCTCCACTCGCGCTGTTTTCAATCTCCAGACTCTCTCTTTCCACTCGGGCTGTTTTCAATCTCCCAACTCTCTCTTTCCACTCGGGCTGCTTTCAATCTCCTGACTCTCTCTCCACTCGCCCTGTTTTCAATCTCCCGACTCACTCTCCACTCGCTCTGTTTTCAATCTCCCGACTCTCTCTCCACTCGCCCTGTTTTCAATCTCCTGACTCTCACTCCTCTCGCCCTGTTTTCAATCTCCCGACTCTCTTTCCGCTCGGGATGTTTTCAATCTCCCAATTCTCTCTTTCCACTCGGGCTGTTTTCAATGTCCCGACTCTCTATCCACTCGGGCTGTTTTCAATCTCCCGACTCTCTCTCCTCTAACCCTGTTTTCAGACTTCCGACTCTCTTTCCACTTGGGCTGTTTCCAATCTCCCGACTCTCTCCCGCCATGGGCTATTTACAATTTCCCGACTCTCTTTCCACTCGGCCTGTTTTCAATCTCCCGACGCTGCCTCCACTCACGCTGTTTTCAATCACCCCATGCCCTGTTTCCACAAAGGTGGTTTTCAATCTCCCATCTGCCTCTCCACTTGCGCTGTTTTCAATCTCCCGACTCTCTCTGTTTTCAATCTCCCGACTCTCTCTCCACTCGCCCTGTTTTCAATCTCCCGACTCTCTCTCCTCTAACCCTGTTTTCAATCTTCCGACTCTCTTTCCACTTGGGCTGTTTTCAATCTCCCGACTCTCTCTCCACTCGCACTCTTTTCAATCTCCCGACTCTCTCTTACCATTCGGGATGTTTTCAATCTCCCGACTCTCTCTTTCCACTCGGGCTGTTTTCAATCTCCCTTCTGCATCTCCACTCACCCTGTTTTCAATGTCCCGACTTTATCTCCACTCGCCCTGTTTTCAATCTCGTGACTCTCTCTCCACTCGTCCTGTTTTCAATCTCCCAACTCTCTCTCCACTCACCCTGTTTTCAATCTCCCGACTCTCTCTCCACTCGTCCTGTTTTCAATCTCCCGTCTGCCTCTCCACTCACCCTGTTTTCAATCTCCCGACTCTCTCTTTCCACTCGGGCTGTTTTCAATGTCCCGACTCTCTATCCACTCAGCCTGTTTTCAATCTCCCGACTCTCTCTCCTCTAACCCTGTTTTCAATCTTCCGACTCTCTTTCCACTTGGGCTGTTTTCAATCTCCTGACTCTCTTTCCACTCGGGCTGTTTTCAATCTCCCGACTCTCTCTCCACTCGCCCTGTCTTCAATCTCCCGACTCTCTCTCCACTCGCCCTGTTTTCAATCTCTCGACTCTCTCTCCAGTCAGGCTGTTTTCAATCTCCCGACTCGCTCTTTTCACTCGAGCTGTTTTCAATCTCCCGTCTGCGTCACTTCTCACCCTGTTTTCAATGTCCCGACTTTTGCTCCACTCGCCCTGTTTTCAATCTCCTGACTCTCTCTGCACTTGGGCTGTGTTCAATCTCCCAACTCTCTCTCTACTCGCCCTGTTTTCAATCTCCCGTCTGCCTCTCCACTCACCCTGTTTTCAATCTCCTGACTCTCTCTCCACTCGCGCTGTTTTCAATCTCCCGTCTCTCTCTTTCCACTCGTGCTGTTTTCAATCTCCCGACTCTCTCTTTCCGCTCGGGCTGTTTTCAATCTCCCGACTCACTCTTTCCGCTCGGGCTGTTTTCAATCTCCTGACTCTCTCTCCACTCGCGCTGTTTTCAATCTCCCGTCTCTCTCTTTCCACTCGTGCTGTTTTCAATCTCCCGACTCTCTCTCTCCACTCGTCCTGTTTTCAATCTCCGGTCTGCCTCTCCACTCACCCTGTTTTCAATCTCCCGACTCTCTCTCCACTCGCCCTGTTTTCAATCTCCCGACTCTCTCTCCACTCGCGCTGTTTTCAATCTCCCGACTCTGTCTCCACTCGCCCTGTTTTCAATCAACCGACGCTTTCCCCACTCGCCCTGTTTCCAATCTCCCAACTCACTCTCCACTCGGGCTGTTTTCAATTTCCCGACTCTCTCTCCACTCAGCCTGCTTCGCATCTCCCGACTCTATCTCCACTCGCGCTGTTTTCAAGCTCCCCTCTCTCTCTTTCCATTCGGGCAGTTTTCAATCTCCCGACTGTCTCTTTCCACTTGGGCTGTTTTCAATCTCCCGACTCTCTTTCCACTCGGGCTGTTTTCAATCTCCCGTCTGCCTCTCCACTCACCCTGTTTTCATTCTCCCGACTCTCTCTCCACTCGCGCTGTTTTCAATCTCCCGACTCTCTCTTTCCACTCGGGCTGTTTTCAATCTCCCGACTCTCCCTTTCCACGCGGGTTGTTTTCAATCTCTCTTCTGCCTCTCCACTCACCCTGTTTTCAATCTCCCGACTTTCTCTCCACTCGCCCTGTTTTAAATCTCCCGACTCTCTCTCCACTCGTGTTGTTTTCAATCTCCCGACTCTCTCTCCACTCGCACTGTTTTCAATCTTTCGACTCTCTTTCTACTCGGGCTGTTTTCCATCTCTGGACTCTCTCTTTCCACTCGAGCAGTTTTCAATCTCCCGTCTGCCTCACTTCTCACCCTGTTTTCAATGTCCTGAATTTTTCTCCACTCCCCCTGTTTTCAATCTGCTGACTCTCTCTGCACTTGGGCTGTTTTCAATCTCCCGACTCTCTCTCCACTCGTCCTGTTTTCAATCTCCCAACTCTCTCTCCACTCACCCTGTTTTCAATCTCCCGACTCTCTCTCCACTCGTCCTGTTTTCAATCTCGCGACTGCCTCTCCACTCACCCTGTTTTCAATCTCCCGACTCTCTCTCCACTCGTCCTGTTTTCAATCTCCCAACTCTCTCTCCACTCACCCTGTTTTCAATCTCCCGACTCTCTCTCCACTCGTCCTGTTTTCAATCTCGCGACTGCCTCTCCACTCACCCTGTTTTCAATCTCCCGACTCTCTCTCCACTCGTCCTGTTTTCAATCTCGCGACTGCCTCTCCACTCACCCTGTTTTCAATCTCCCGACTCTCTCTCCACTCGCGCTGTTTTCAAGCTCCCCTCTCTCTCTTTCCATTCGGGCTGTTTTCAATCTCCCGACTGTCTCCTTTCACTTGGGCTGTTTTCAATCTCCCGACTCTCTTTCCACTCGGGCTGTTTTCAATCTCCCGTCTGCCTCTCCACTCACCCTGTTTTCAATATCCCGACTCTCTCTCCACTGGCACTGTTTTCAATCTCCTGACTCTCTCTTTCCACTCGGGTTGTTTTGAATCTTCCGTTTGCCTCTCCACTCATCCTCTTTCCAATCTCCCGACTCTCTCTCCACTCGCCCTGTTTTCAATCTCCCGACTCTCCCTTTCCACTCGGGCTGTTTTCAATCTCCCGACTCTCTCTCCACTCGCCCTGTTTTCAATCTCCCGACTCTCTCTCCACTCGCCCTGTTTTCAATCTCATGACTCTCTCTCCACTCGCCCTGTTTTCAATCTCCCGACTCTCTCTTTCCACTCGGGCCTTTTTCAATCTCCCGACTCTCTCTCCACTCGCCCTGTTTTCAATCTCCCGTCTGCCTCTCCACTCACCCTGTTTTCATTCTCCCGACTCTCTCTCCACTCGCGCTGTTTTCAATCTCCCGACTCTCTCTTTCCACTCGGGCTGTTTTCAATCTCCCGACTCTCCCTTTCCACGCGGGTTGTTTTCAATCTCTCTTCTGCCTCTCCACTCACCCTGTTTTCAATCTCCCTACTTTCTCTCCACTCGCCCTGTTTTCAATCTCCCATCTGCCTCTCCACTCGCCCTGTTTTCAATCTCCCGACTTTCTCTCCACTCGCCCTGTTTTAAATCTCCCGACTCTCTCTCCACTCGTGTTGTTCTCAATCTCCCGACTCTCTCTTTCCACTCGGGCTGTTTTCAATCTCCCGACTCTCCCTTTCCACGCGGGTTGTTTTCAATCTCTCTTCTGCCTCTCCACTCACCCTGTTTTCAATCTCCCGACTTTCTCTCCACTCGCCCTGTTTTCAATCTCCCATCTGCCTCTCCACTCGCCCTGTTTTCAATCTCCCGACTTTCTCTCCACTCACCCTGTTTTCAATCTCCCGACTCCCTCCCCACTCGCGCTTTTTTCCATCTCCCGTCTCTCTCTTTCCACTCGGGCTGTTTTCAATCTCCCGACTCTCTCTTTCCGCTCCAGCTGTTTTCAATCTCCCAACATTCTCTCCACTCGCCCTGTTTTCAATCTCCCGTCTGCCTCTCCACTCACCCTCTTTTCAATCTCCCGACTCTTTCTCCACTGGCGCTGTTTTCAATCTCCCGACTCTCTCTTTTTCCACTCGGGCCGTTTTCAATCTCCTGTCTGCCTCTCCACTCACCCTGTTTTCAATCTCCCGACTCTCTCTCCACTCACCCTGTTTTCAATCTCCCGACTCTCTCTCCACTCACCCTGTTTTCAATCTCCCGACTCTCTCTGCACTTGGTCTGTTTTCAATCTCCCGTCTCTCTCTCCACTCGCGCTGTTTTCAATCTCCCGACTCTCTCTTACCACTCGGGCTGTTTTCAATCTCCCGACTCTCTCTCCACTCGCCCTGTTTTCAATCTCCCGACTCTCTCTCCACTCGCCCTGTTTTCAATCTCCCGACTCTCTCTCCACTCGCCCTGTTTTCAATCTCTCGACTCTCTTTCCACTCGAGCTGTTTTCAATCACCCGTCTGCCTCTCTTCTCACCCTGTATTCAATCTCCTGACTCTCTCTGCACTTGGGCTGTTTTCAATCCCCCGACCCTCTCTCCGCTCGCCCTGTTTTCAATCTCCCGACTCTCTCTTTCCACTCCTCCTGTTTTCAATCTCCCGTCTGCCTCTCCACTCACCCTGTTTTGAATCTCCCGACTCCCTCCCCACTCGCGCTTTTTTCAATCTCCCGTCTCTCTCTTTCCGCTCGGGCTGTTTTCAATCTCCCAACATTCTCTCCACTCGCCCTGTTTTCAATCTCCCGTCTGCCGCTCCACTCACCCTGTTTTCAATCTCCCGACTCTCTCTTTCCACTCGGGCCTTTTTCAATATCCCGACTCTCTCTCCACTCGCCCTGTTTTCAATCTCCCGACTCTCTCTCCACTCGCCCTGTTTTCAATCTCCCGACTCTCTCTCCACTCGCCCTGTTTTCAATCTCCCGACTCTCCCTTTCCACTCGGGCTGTTTTCAATTTCCCGATTCTCTCCCCACTCGCGCTGTTTTCAATCTCCCGACTCTCTCTGCACTTGGGCTCTTTTCAATGTCCTGACTCTCTCTCCAATCAACCTGTTCCCAATCTCCCAACTCTCTCCCCACTCGCGCTTTTTTCAATCTCTCGACTCTCTTCCACTCGCCCTGTTTTCAATCGCCCTACTCTCTCTGCACTTGGGCTGTTTTCAATCTCCCGACTCTCTCTCCACTCAGCCTGCTTCCCATCTCCCGACTCTATCTCCACTCGCGCTGTTTTCAAGCTCCCCTCTCTCTCTTTCCATTCGGGCTGTTTTCAATCTCCCGACTGTCTCTTTCCACTTGGGCTGTTTTCAATCTCCCGACTCTCTTTCCACTCGGGCTGTTTTCAATCTCCCGTCTGCCTCTCCACTCACCCTGTTTTCATTCTCCCGACTCTCTCTCCACTCGCGCTGTTTTCAATCTCCCGACTCTCCCTTTCCACGCGGGTTGTTTTCAATCTCTCTTCTGCCTCTCCACTCACCCTGTTTTCAATCTCCCGACTTTCTCTCCACTCGCCCTGTTTTATATCTCCCGACTCTCTCTCCACTCGTGTTGTTTTCAATCTCCCGACTCTCTCTCCACTCGCACTGTTTTCAATCTTTCGACTCTCTTTCTACTCGGGCTGTTTTCCATCTCTGGACTCTCTCTTTCCACTCGAGCAGTTTTCAATCTCCCGTCTGCCTCACTTCTCACCCTGTTTTCAATGTCCCGACTTTTTCTCCACTCCCCCTGTTTTCAATCTGCTGACTCTCTCTGCACTTGGGCTGTTTTCAATCTCCCGACTCTCTCTCCACTCGTCCTGTTTTCAATCTCCCAACTCTCTCTCCACTCACCCTGTTTTCAATCTCCCGACACTCTCTCCACTCGTCCTGTTTTCAATCTCGCGACTGCCTCTCCACTCACCCTGTTTTCAATCTCCCGACTCTCTCTCCACTCGTCCTGTTTTCAATCTCGCGACTGCCTCTCCACTCACCCTGTTTTCAATCTCCCGACTCTCTCTCCACTCAACCTGCTTCCCATCTCCCGACTCTATCTCCACTCGCGCTGTTTTCAAGCTCCCCTCTCTCTCTTTCCATTCGGGCTGTTTTCAATCTCCCGACTGTCTCCTTTCACTTGGGCTGTTTTCAATCTCCCGACTCTCTTTCCACTCGGGCTGTTTTCAATCTCCTGTCTGCCTCTCCACTCACCCTGTTTTCAATCTCCCGACTCTCTGCCCACTCAGGCTTTTTTCAATCTCCCGTCTCTCTCTTTCCACTCGGGCTGTTTTCAATCTCTCGACTCTCTCTTTCCACTCGGGCTGTTTTCAATCTCCCGTCTGCCTCTCCACTCACCCTGTTTTCAATATCCCGAATCTCTCACCACTCACCTGTTTTCAATCTCCCGACTCTCTCTCCACTCGCCCTGTTTTCAATCTCCCGTCTGCCTCTCCACTCACCCTGTTTTCAATCTCCCGACTCTCTGCCCACTCGCGCTGTTTTCAATCTCCCGACTCTCTCTTTCCACTCGGGCTGTTTTCAATCTGCCAACTCTCTCTCCACTCGCGTTGTTTTCAATCTCCCAACTCTCTCTCCACTCGCGTTGTTTTCAATCTCCCGACTCTCTCTTTCCACTCGGGCTGTTTTCAATCTCCCGACTCTCTCTCCACTCGCCCTGTTTTCAATCTCCCGACTCTCTCTCCACTCGCCCTGTTTTCAATCTCTCGACTCTCTTTCCACTCGAGCTGTTTTCAATCACCCGTCTGCCTCTCTTCTCACCCTGTTTTCAATCTCCTGACTCTCTCTGCACTTGGGCTGTTTTCAATCCCCCGACCCTCTCTCCGCTCGCCCTGTTTTCAATCTCCCGACTCTCTCTTTCCACTCGTCCTGTTTTCAATCTCCCGTCTGCCTCTCCACTCACCCTGTTTTGAATCTCCCGACTCCCTCCCCACTCGCGCTTTTTTCAATCTCCCGTCTCTCTCTTTCCGCTCGGGCTGTTTTCAATCTCCCAACATTCTCTCCACTCGCCCTGTTTTCAATCTCCCGTCTGCCGCTCCACTCACCCTGTTTTCAATCTCCCGACTCTCTCTTTCCACTCGGGCCTTTTTCAATCTCCCGACTCTCTCTCCACTCGCCCTGTTTTCAATCTCCCGACTCTCTCTCCACTCGCCCTGTTTTCAATCTCCCGACTCTCTCTCCACTCGCCCTGTTTTCAATCTCCCGACTCTCCCTTTCCACTCGGGCTGTTTTCAATTTCCCGATTCTCTCCCCACTCGCGCTGTTTTCAATCTCCCGACTCTCTCTGCACTTGGGCTCTTTTCAATGTCCTGACTCTCTCTCCAATCAACCTGTTCCCAATCTCCCAACTCTCTCCCCACTCGCGCTTTTTTCAATCTCTCGACTCTCTTCCACTCGCCCTGTTTTCAATCGCCCTACTCTCTCTGCACTTGGGCTGTTTTCAATCTCCCGACTCTCTCTCCACTCAGCCTGCTTACCATCTCCCGACTCTATCTCCACTCGCGCTGTTTTCAATCTCCCCTCTCTCTCTTTCCATTCAGGCAGTTTTCAATCTCCCGACTGTCTCTTTCCACTTGGGCTGTTTTCAATCTCCCGACTCTCTTTCCACTCGGGCTGTTTTCAATCTCCCGTCTGCCTCTCCACTCACCCTGTTTTCATTCTCCCGACTCTCTCTCCACTCGCGCTGTTTTCAATCTCCCGACTCTCTCTTTCCACTCGGGCTGTTTTCAATCTCCCGACTCTCCCTTTCCACGCGGGTTGTTTTCAATCTCTCTTCTGCCTCTCCACTCACCCTGTTTTCAATCTCCCGACTTTCTCTCCACTCGCCCTGTTTTAAATCTCCCGACTCTCTCTCCACTCGTGTTGTTTTCAATCTCCCGACTCTCTCTCCACTCGCACTGTTTTCAATCTTTCGACTCTCTTTCTACTCGGGCTGTTTTCCATCTCTGGACTCTCTCTTTCCACTCGAGCAGTTTTCAATCTCCCGTCTGCCTCACTTCTCACCCTGTTTTCAATGTCCCGACTTTTTCTCCACTCCCCCTGTTTTCAATCTGCTGACTCTCTCTGCACTTGGGCTGTTTTCAATCTCCCGACTCTCTCTCCACTCGTCCTGTTTTCAATCTCCCAACTCTCTCTCCACTCACCCTGTTTTCAATCTCCCGACTCTCTCTCCACTCGTCCTGTTTTCAATCTCGCGACTGCCTCTCCACTCACCCTGTTTTCAATCTCCTGACTCTCTCTGCACTTGGGCTGTTTTCAATCCCCCGACCCTCTCTCCGCTCGCCCTGTTTTCAATCTCCCGTCTCTCTCTTTCCGCTCGGGCTGTTTTCAATCTCCCAACATTCTCTCCACTCGCCCTGTTTTCAATCTCCCTTCTGCCGCTCCACTCACCCTGTTTTCAATCTCCCGACTCTCTCTTTCCACTCGGGCCTTTTTCAATCTCCCGACTCTCTCTCCACTCGCCCTGTTTTCAATCTCCCGACTCTCTCTCCACTCGCCCTGTTTTCAATCTCCCGACTCTCTCTCCACTCGCCCTGTTTTCAATCTCCC
Organism: Isurus oxyrinchus; assembly: GCA_026770705.1. Classification (NCBI taxonomy): domain Eukaryota; kingdom Metazoa; phylum Chordata; class Chondrichthyes; order Lamniformes; family Lamnidae; genus Isurus; species Isurus oxyrinchus. The sequence goes on along the minus strand of JANJGN010000013.1, from coordinate 81,762,546 downwards.
GACTCTCCCTTTCCACTCGGGCTGTTTTCAATTTCCCGATTCTCTCCCCACTCGCGCTGTTTTCAATCTCCCGACTCTCTCTGCACTTGGGCTCTTTTCAATGTCCTGACTCTCTCTCCAATCAACCTGTTCCCAATCTCCCAACTCTCTCCCCACTCGCGCTTTTTTCAATCTCTCGACTCTCTTCCACTCGCCCTGTTTTCAATCGCCCTACTCTCTCTGCACTTGGGCTGTTTTCAAGCTCCCGACTCTCTCTCCACTCAGCCTGCTTCCCATCTCCCGACTCTATCTCCACTCGCGCTGTTTTCAAGCTCCCCTCTCTCTCTTTCCATTCGGGCAGTTTTCAATCTCCCGACTGTCTCTTTCCACTTGGGCTGTTTTCAATCTCCCGACTCTCTTTCCACTCGGGCTGTTTTCAATCTCCCGTCTGCCTCTCCACTCACCCTGTTTTCATTCTCCCGACTCTCTCTCCACTCGCGCTGTTTTCAATCTCCCGACTCTCTCTTTCCACTCGGGCTGTTTTCAATCTCCCGACTCTCCCTTTCCACGCGGGTTGTTTTCAATCTCTCTTCTGCCTCTCCACTCACCCTGTTTTCAATCTCCCGACTTTCTCTCCACTCGCCCTGTTTTAAATCTCCCGACTCTCTCTCCACTCGTGTTGTTTTCAATCTCCCGACTCTCTCTCCACTCGCACTGTTTTCAATCTTTCGACTCTCTTTCTACTCGGGCTGTTTTCCATCTCTGGACTCTCTCTTTCCACTCGAGCAGTTTTCAATCTCCCGTCTGCCTCACTTCTCACCCTGTTTTCAATGTCCCGACTTTTTCTCCACTCCCCCTGTTTTCAATCTGCTGACTCTCTCTGCACTTGGGCTGTTTTCAATCTCCCGACTCTCTCTCCACTCGTCCTGTTTTCAATCTCCCAACTCTCTCACCACTCACCCTGTTTTCAATCTCCCGACTCTCTCTCCACTCGTCCTGTTTTCAATCTCGCGACTGCCTCTCCACTCACCCTGTTTTCAATCTCCTGACTCTCTCTGCACTTGGGCTGTTTTCAATCCCCCGACCCTCTCTCCGCTCGCCCTGTTTTCAATCTCCCGACTCTCTCTTTCCACTCGTCCTGTTTTCAATCTCCCGTCTGCCTCTCCACTCACCCTGTTTTGAATCTCCCGACTCCCTCCCCACTCGCGCTTTTTTCAATCTCCCGTCTCTCTCTTTCCGCTCGGGCTGTTTTCAATCTCCCAACATTCTCTCCACTCGCCCTGTTTTCAATCTCCCGTCTGCCGCTCCACTCACCCTGTTTTCAATCTCCCGACTCTCTCTTTCCACTCGGGCCTTTTTCAATCTCCCGACTCTCTCTCCACTCGCCCTGTTTTCAATCTCCCGACTCTCTCTCCACTCGCCCTGTTTTCAATCTCCCGACTCTCTCTCCACTCGCCCTGTTTTCAATCTCCCGACTCTCCCTTTCCACTCGGGCTGTTTTCAATTTCCCGATTCTCTCCCCACTCGCGCTGTTTTCAATCTCCCGACTCTCTCTGCACTTGGGCTCTTTTCAATGTCCTGACTCTCTCTCCAATCAACCTGTTCCCAATCTCCCAACTCTCTCCCCACTCGCGCTTTTTTCAATCTCTCGACTCTCTTCCACTCGCCCTGTTTTCAATCGCCCTACTCTCTCTGCACTTGGGCTGTTTTCAATCTCCCGACTCTCTCTCCACTCAGCCTGCTTCCCATCTCCCGACTCTATCTCCACTCGCGCTGTTTTCAAGCTCCCCTCTCTCTCTTTCCATTCGGGCAGTTTTCAATCTCCCGACTGTCTCTTTCCACTTGGGCTGTTTTCAATCTCCCGACTCTCTTTCCACTCGGGCTGTTTTCAATCTCCCGTCTGCCTCTCCACTCACCCTGTTTTCATTCTCCCGACTCTCTCTCCACTCGCGCTGTTTTCAATCTCCCGACTCTCTCTTTCCACTCGGGCTGTTTTCAATCTCCCGACTCTCCCTTTCCACGCGGGTTGTTTTCAATCTCTCTTCTGCCTCTCCACTCACCCTGTTTTCAATCTCCCGACTTTCTCTCCACTCGCCCTGTTTTAAATCTCCCGACTCTCTCTCCACTCGTGTTGTTTTCAATCTCCCGACTCTCTCTCCACTCGCACTGTTTTCAATCTTTCGACTCTCTTTCTACTCGGGCTGTTTTCCATCTCTGGACTCTCTCTTTCCACTCGAGCAGTTTTCAATCTCCCGTCTGCCTCACTTCTCACCCTGTTTTCAATGTCCCGACTTTTTCTCCACTCCCCCTGTTTTCAATCTGCTGACTCTCTCTGCACTTGGGCTGTTTTCAATCTCCCGACTCTCTCTCCACTCGTCCTGTTTTCAATCTCCCAACTCTCTCTCCACTCACCCTGTTTTCAATCTCCCGACTCTCTCTCCACTCGTCCTGTTTTCAATCTCGCGACTGCCTCTCCACTCACCCTGTTTTCAATCTCCCGAATCTCTCTCCACTCGTCCTGTTTTCAATCTCGCGACTGCCTCTCCACTCACCCTGTTTTCAATCTCCCGACTCTCTCTCCACTCAACCTGCTTCCCATCTCCCGACTCTATCTCCACTCGCGCTGTTTTCAAGCTCCCCTCTCTCTCTTTCCATTCGGGCTGTTTTCAATCTCCCGACTGTCTCCTTTCACTTGGGCTGTTTTCAATCTCCCGACTCTCTTTCCACTCGGGCTGTTTTCAATCTCCCGTCTGCCTCTCCACTCACCCTGTTTTCAATCTCCCGACTCTCTGCCCACTCAGGCTTTTTTCAAACTCCCGTCTCTCTCTTTCCACTCGGGCTGTTTTCAATCTCTCGACTCTCTCTTTCCACTCGGGCTGTTTTCAATCTCCCGTCTGCCTCTCCACTCGCCCTGTTTTCAATATCCCGAATCTCTCACCACTCACCTGTTTTCAATCTCCCGACTCTCTCTCCACTCGCCCTGTTTTCAATCTCCCGTCTGCCTCTCCACTCACCCTGTTTTCAATCTCCCGACTCTCTGCCCACTCGCGCTGTTTTCAAACTCCCGACTCTCTCTTTCCACTCGGGCTGTTTTCAATCTCCCAACTCTCTCTCCACTCGCGTTGTTTTCAATCTCCCAACTCTCTCTCCACTCGCGTTGTTTTCAATCTCCCGACTCTCTCTTTCCACTCGGGCTGTTTTGAATCTTCCGACTCTCTCTCTCCACTCATCCTCTTTTCAATCTCCCGACTCTCTTTCCACTCGCCCTGTTTTCAATCTCCCGACTCTCGCTTTCCACTCGGGCTGTTTTCAATCTCCCGTCTGCATCTCCACTCACCCTGTTTTCAATCTCCCGACTCTCTCTTTCCACGCAGGCCTTTTTCAATCTCCCGACTCTCTCTCCACTCGCCCTGTTTTCAATCTCCCGACTCTCTCTCCACTCGCCCTGTTTTCAATCTCCCGACTCTCCCTTTCCACTCGGGCTGTTTTCAATCTCCCGACTCTCTCTCCACTCACCCTGTTTTCAATCTCCCGACTCTCTCTCCACTCGCCCTGTTTTCAATCTCCTGACTCTCTCTCCACTCGCACTTTTTTCAATCTCCCGACTCTCTCTCCACTCTCCCTGTTTTCAATCTCCCGACTCGCTCTTTCCACTCGAGCTGTTTTCAATCTCCCGTCTGCCTCTCTTCTCACCCTATTTTCAATCTCCCGACTTTCTCTCCACTCGCCCTGTTTTCAATCTCCTGACTCTCTCTGCACTTGGGCTGTTTTCAATCTCCCGACCCTCTCTCCGCTCGTCCTGTTATCAATCTCCCAACTCTCTCTCCACTAACCTGTTTTCAATCTCCCGACTCTCTCTCCACTCGTCCTGTTTTCAATCTCCCGTCTGCCTCTCCACTCACCCTGTTTTCAATCTCCCGACTCCCTCCCCACTCGCGCTTTTTTCCATCTCCCGTCTCTCTCTTTCCACTCGGGCTGTTTTCAATCTCCCGACTCTCTCTTTCCGCTCGGGCTGTTTTCAATCTCCCAACATTCTCTCCACTCGCCCTGTTTTCAATCTCCCGTCTGCCTCTCCACTCACCCTCTTTTCAATCTCCCGACTCTTTCTCCACTGGCGCTGTTTTCAATCTCCCGACTCTCTCTTTTTCCACTCGGGCTGTTTTCAATCTCCTGTCTGCCTCTCCACTCACCCTGTTTTCAATCTCCCGACTCTCTCTCCACTCACCCTGTTTTCAATCTCCCGACTCTCTCTCCACTCGCCCTGTTTTCAATCTCCCGACTCTCTCTGCACTTGGGCTGTTTTCAATCTCCCGACTCTCTCTTACCACTCGGGCTGTTTTCAATCTCCCGACTCTCTCTCCACTCGCGCTGTTTTCAATCTCCCGACTCTCTCTCCACTCGCCCTGTTTTCAATCTCCCGACTCTCTCTCCACTCGCCCTGTTTTCAATCTCTCGACTCTCTTTCCACTCGAGCTGTTTTCAATCACCCGTTTGCCTCTCTTCTCACCCTGTTTTCAATCTCCTGACTCTCTCTGCACTTGGGCTGTTTTCAATCTCCCGACCCTCTCTCCGCTCGCCCTGTTTTCAATCTCCCGACTCTCTCTTTCCACTCGTCCTGTTTTCAATCTCCCGTCTGCCTCTCCACTCACCCTGTTTTCAATCTCCCGACTCTCTCTCCACTCGCCCTGTTTTCAATCTCCCGACTCTCTCTCCACTCGCCCTGTTTTCAATCTCCCGTCTGCCTCTCCACTCACCCTGTTTTCAATCTCCCGACTCTCTGCCCACTCGCGCTGTTTTCAAACTCATGACTCTCTCTTTCCACTCGGGCTGTTTTCAATCTCCCAACTCTCTCTCCACTCGCGTTGTTTTCAATCTCCCAACTCTCTCTCCACTCGCGTTGTTTTCAATCTCCCGACTCTCTCTTTCCACTCGGGCTGTTTTGAATCTTCCGAATCTCTCTCTCCACTCATCCTCTTTTCAATCTCCCGACTCTCTTTCCACTCGCCCTGTTTTCAATCTCCCGACTCTTTCTTTCCACTCGGGCTGTTTTCAATCTCCCGTCTGCATCTCCACTCACCCTGTTTTCAATCTCCCGACTCTCTCTTTCCACTCGTGCCTTTTTCAATCTCCCGACTCTCTCTCCACTCGCCCTGTTTTCAATCTCCCGACTCTCTCTCCACTCGCCCTGTTTTCAATCTCCCGACTCTCCCTTTCCACTCGGGCTGTTTTCAATCTCCCGACTCTCTCTCCACTCACCCTGTTTTCAATCTCCCGACTCTCTCTCCACTCGCCCTGTTTTCAATCTCCTGACTCTCTCTCCACTCGCACTTTTTTCAATCTCCCGACTCTCTCTCCACTCTCCCTGTTTTCAATCTCCCGACTCGCTCTTTCCACTCGAGCTGTTTTCAATCTCCCGTCTGCCTCTCTTCTCACCCTATTTTCAATCTCCCGACTTTCTCTCCACTCGCCCTGTTTTCAATCTCCTGACTCTCTCTGCACTTGGGCTGTTTTCAATCACCCGACCCTCTCTCCGCTCGTCCTGTTATCAATCTCCCAACTCTCTCTCCACTCACCTGTTTTCAATCTCCCGACTCTCTCTCCACTCGCCCTGTTTTCAATCTCCCGACTCTCTCTCCACTCACCCTGTTTTTAATCTCCTGACTCTTTTTCCACTTGGGCAGTTTTCAATCACCCGACTCTGTCGCCACTCGCCCTGTTTCCAATCTCCCAACTCTCTCTCCACTCGGGCTGTTTTCAATCTCCTGACTCTCTCTCCACTCGCCCTGTTTTCAATCTCCCGACTCTCTCTCCACTCACCCTGTTTTTAATCTCCTGACTCTTTTTCCACTTGGGCAGTTTTCAATCACCCGACTCTGTCGCCACTCGCCCTGTTTCCAATCTCCCAACTCTCTCTCCACTCGGGCTGTTTTCAATCTCCTGACTCTCTCTCCACTCACCCTGTTTCCAATCTCCCAATTCTCTCCCAAATCTCTCCCAACTCGCGCTGTTTTCAATCTCCCGACTCTCTTCCACTCGCCCTGTTTTCAATCGCCCTACTCTCTCTCCACTTGTGCTGTTTTCAATCTCCCGACTCTCTCTCCACTCAACCTGTTTTCAATCTCCCGATTCTCTCTCCACTCGCTCTGTTTACAATCTCCCGACTCTCTCTCCACTCGCCTTGTTTTCAATCTCTCGACTCTCTGTCCACTCGCTCTGTTTACAATCTCACGACTCTCTCTCCACTCGCCTTGAATTCAATCTCTCGAATCTCTGTCCACTCGCACTGTTTTCAATCTCCCGACTCTCTCTCCACTCATCCTGTTTTCAATCTCCCGACTCTCTCTTTCCACTCGCCCTGTTTTCAATCTCCCGACTCTCTTTCCACTCGGGCTATTTTCAATCTCCCGACTCTCTCTCCTCTAACCCTGTTTTCAATCTTCTGACTCTCTTTCCACTTGGGCTGTTTACAATCTTCCGACTCTCTCTCCACTCGCCCTGTTTCCACTCTCCCGACTCTCTCCCCCCATGGGCTGTTTTCAATTTCCCGACTCTCTTTCCACTCGGGCTGTTTTCAATCTCCCGACTCTCTCTCCACTCACGCTGTTTTCAATCACCCGATGCCCTCTTTCCACAAAGGCTATTTTCAATCTCCCATCTGCCTCTCCACTCGGGCTGTTTTCAATCTCCCGACTCTCTCTGCACTTGGGCTATTTTCAATCTCCCGACTCTCTCTGCATTTGGGCAATTTTCAATCTCCTGACTCTCTCTTCACTCGCCCTGTTTTCAATCTCCCGACTCTCTCTCCACTCGGGCTGTTCTCAATCTCCCGACTCCCTCTCCACTCACCCTGTTTTTAATCTCCTGACTCTTTTTCCACTTGGGCAGTTTTCAATCACCCGACTCTCTCCCCACTCGCCCTGTTTCCAATCTCCGGACTCTCTCTTTCCACTCGGGCTGTTTTCAATCTCTCATCTACCTCGCCACTCACCCTGTTTTCAATCTCCCAACTTTCTCTCCACTCGCCCTGTTTTCAATCTCCCGATGCTCACTCAACTCGCGCTGATTTCAATTTCCCGATTCTCTCTCCACCCGCTCTGTTTACAATCTCCCGACTCTCTCTCCATTCGCCTTGTTTTCAATCTCTCAACTCTCTGTCCACTCGCTCTGTTTACAATCTCGCGACTCTCTCTCCACTCGCCTTGAATTCAATCTCTCGAATCTCTGTCCACGCGCACTGTTTTCAATCTCCCGACTCTCTCTCCACTCATCCTGTTTTCAATCTCCCGACTCTCTCTTTCCACTCGCCCTGTTTTCAATCTCCCGACTCTCTTTCCACTCGGGCTATTTTCAATCTCCCGACTCTCTCTCCTCTAACCCTGTTTTCAATCTTCCGACTCTCTTTCCACTTGGGCTGTTTACAATCTTCCGACTCTCTCTCCACTCGCCCTGTTTCCACTCTCCCGACTCTCTCCCCCCATGGGCTGTTTTCAATTTCCCGACTCTCTTTCCACTCGGGCTGTTTTCAATCTCCCGAATCTCTCTCCACTCACGCTGTTTTCAATCACCCGATGCCCTCTTTCCTCAAAGGCTGTTTTCAATTTCCCATCTGCCTCTCCACTCGGGCTGTTTTCAATCTCCCGACTCTCTCTGCACTTGGGCTATTTTCAATCTCCCGACTCTCTCTGCATTTGGGCAATTTTCAATCTCCCGACTCTCTCTTCACTCGCCCTGTTTTCAATCTCCCGACTCTCTCTCCACTCGGGCTGTTTTCAATCTCCCGTCTGCCTCTCCACTCAGCCTGTTTTTAATCTCCCGACTCTCTCTCCACTCGCCCTGTTTTCAATCTCCTGACTCTCTCTCCACTCACCCTGTTTTTAATCTCCTGACTCTTTTTCCACTTGGGCAGTTTTCAATCACCTGACTCTCTCCCCACTCGCCCTGTTTCCAATCTCCCAACTCTCTCTCCACACGGGCTGTTTTCCATCTCAACTCTCTCTCCACTTGGGCTGTTATCAATCTCCCAACTCTCTCCCTACTCGCCCTGTTTCCAATCTCCCAACTCCTTCTACACTCGGGCTGTTTTCCATCTCTCAACTCTCTCCCAACTCGCGCTGTTTTCAATCTCCCGACTCTGTCTTTCCACTCGGGCTGTTTTCAATCTCCCGACTCTCTCTCCACTCGCGCTGTTTTCAATTTCCCGACTCTCTTTCCACTCGGGCTGTTTTCAATTTCCCGACTCTCTCTCCACTCGCGCTGTTTTCAATCTCCTGACTCTCTCTCCACTCGCGCTGTTTTCAATTTCCCGACTCTCTTTCCACTCGGGCTGTTTTCAATTTCCCGACTCTCTCTCCACTCCCCCTGTTTTCAATCTCCCGACTCTCTCTCTCCATTCGAGCTGTTTTCAATTCCCCAACTCTTCCACACTCACGCTGTTTTCAATCTTCCGACTCTCTCTCCACTCATGCTGTTTTAAATCTCCCCTCTCTCTCTTTCCACTCGCCCTGGTTTCAATCTCCCGACTCTCTCTTTCCACTCGCCCTGGTTTCAATCTCCCGACTCACTCTTTCCATTTGGACTGTTTTCAATCTCCCGACTCTATCTGCACTTGGGCGTTTTCAATCTCCCGACTCTCTCTCCACTCGCGCTGTTTTCAATCTCCCGACTCTCTCTCTCTCCACTCGGGCTGTTTTCAATTTCCTGACTCTCTCTCCACTCGGGCTGTTTTCAATCTCCCGACTCTCTCTCCACTCACCCTGTTTCCAATCTCCCAATTCTCTCCCAAATCTCTCCCAACTCGCGCTGTTTTCAATCTCCCGACTCTCTTCCACTCGCCCTGTTTTCAATCGCCCTACTCTCTCTCCACTTGTGCTGTTTTCAATCTCCCGACTCTCTCTCCACTCAACCTGTTTTCAATCTCCCGATTCTCTCTCCACTCGCTCTGTTTACAATCTCCCGACTCTCTCTCCACTCGCCTTGTTTTCAATCTCTCGACTCTCTGTCCACTCGCTCTGTTTACAATCTCGCGACTCTCTCTCCACTCGCCTTGAATTCAATCTCTCGAATCTCTGTCCACTCGCACTGTTTTCAATCTCCCGACTCTCTCTCCACTCATCCTGTTTTCAATCTCCCGACTCTCTCATTCCACTCGCCCTGTTTTCAATCTCCCGACTCTCTTTCCACTCGGGCTGTTTTCAATCTCCCGACTCTCTTTCCATTCGGACTATTTTCAATCTCCCGACTCTCTCTCCTCTAACCCTGTTTTCAATCTTCCGACTCTCTTTCCACTTGGGCTGTTTACAATCTTCCGACTCTCTCTCCACTCGCCCTGTTTCCACTCTCCCGACTCTCTCCCCCCATGGGCTGTTTTCAATTTCCCGACTCTCTTTCCACTCGGGCTGTTTTCAATCTCCCGACTCTCTCTCCACTCACGCTGTTTTCAATCACCCGATGCCCTCTTTCCACAAAGGCTGTTTTCAATCTCCCATCTGCCTCTCCACTCGGGCTGTTTTCAATCTCCCGACTCTCTCTGCACTTGGGCTATTTTCAATCTCCCGACTCTCTCTGCATTTGGGCAATTTTCAATCTCCCGACTCTCTCTTCACTCGCCCTGTTTTCAATCTCCCGACTCTCTCTCCACTCGGGCTGTTTTCAATCTCCCGTCTGCCTCTCCACTCAGCCTGTTTTTAATCTCCCGACTCTCTCTCCACTCGCCCTGTTTTCAATCTCCTGACTCTCTCTCCACTCACCCTGTTTTTAATCTCCTGACTCTTTTTCCACTTGGGCAGTTTTCAATCACCCGACTCTCTCCCCACTCGCCCTGTTTCCAATCTCCCAACTCTCTCTCCACACGGGCTGTTTTCCATCTCTCAACTCTCTCTCCACTTGGGCTGTTATCAAGCTCCCGACTCTCTCCCTACTCGCCCTGTTTCCAATCTCCCAACTCCTTCTACACTCGGGCTGTTTTCCATCTCTCAACTCTCTCCCAACTCGCGCTGTTTTCAATTTCCCGACTCTCTCTCCAGTCACGCTGTTTTCAATCTCCCGACTGCCTCTCCATTCGCTCTGTTTTCAATCTCCCCTCTCTCTCTTTCCACTCGCCCTGGTTTCAATCTCCCGACTCTCTCTTTCCACTCGCCCTGGTTTCAATCTCCTGACTCACTCTTTCCATTTGGACTGTTCTCAATCTCCCGACTCTATCTGCACTTGGGCTGTTTTCAATCTCCCGACTCTCTCTCCACTCGCGCTGTTTTCAATCTCCCGTCTCTCTCTTACCATTCGGTCTGTTTTCAATCTCCCAAATGTCTCTCAACTCGCGCTGTTTTCAATCTCCCGACTCTCTATTTCCACTCTGGCTGTTTTCTATCTCCCGTCAACCTCTCCACTCACCCTGTTTTCAATCTCCCGACTCTCTCCACTGACCCAGTTTTCAATCTCCCGACTCTCTCTCCACTCGCTCTGTTTTCAATCTCCCAACTCTCTCTCTACTCGCCCTGGTTTCAATCTCCCGACTCTCTCTTCACTCGTCCTGTTTTCAATCTCCCAACTCTCTCTTTCTACTTGGGCAGTTATCAATGTCCCGACTCTCTTTCCACTCACCCTGTTTTCAATCTCCCAACTTTCTCTCCACTCGCCCTGTTTTCAATCTCCCGATGCTCACTCAACTCGCGCTGATTTCAATTTCCCGATTCTCTCTCCACCCGCTCTGTTTACAATCTCCCGACTCTCTCTCCATTCGCCTTGTTTTCAATCTCTCAACTCTCTGTCCACTCGCTCTGTTTACAATCTCGCGACTCTCTCTCCACTCGCCTTGAATTCAATCTCTCGAATCTCTGTCCACTCGCACTGTTTTCAATCTCCCGACTCTCTCTCCACTCATCCTGTTTTCAATCTCCCGACTCTCTCTTTCCACTCGCCCTGTTTTCAATCTCCCGACTCTCTTTCCACTCGGGCTATTTTCAATCTCCCGACTCTCTCTCCTCTAACCCTGTTTTCAATCTTCCGACTCTCTTTCCACTTGGGCTGTTTACAATCTTCCGACTCTCTCTCCACTCGCCCTGTTTCCACTCTCCCGACTCTCTCCCCCCATGGGCTGTTTTCAATTTCCCGACTCTCTTTCCACTCGGGCTGTTTTCAATCTCCCGAATCTCTCTCCACTCACGCTGTTTTCAATCACCCGATGCCCTCTTTCCTCAAAGGCTGTTTTCAATTTCCCATCTGCCTCTCCACTCGGGCTGTTTTCAATCTCCCGACTCTCTCTGCACTTGGGCTATTTTCAATCTCCCGACTCTCTCTGCATTTGGGCAATTTTCAATCTCCCGACTCTCTCTTCACTCGCCCTGTTTTCAATCTCCCGACTCTCTCTCCACTCGGGCTGTTTTCAATCTCCCGTCTGCCTCTCCACTCAGCCTGTTTTTAATCTCCCGACTCTCTCTCCACTCGCCCTGTTTTCAATCTCCTGACTCTCTCTCCACTCACCCTGTTTTTAATCTCCTGACTCTTTTTCCACTTGGGCAGTTTTCAATCACCTGACTCTCTCCCCACTCGCCCTGTTTCCAATCTCCCAACTCTCTCTCCACACGGGCTGTTTTCCATCTCAACTCTCTCTCCACTTGGGCTGTTATCAATCTCCCAACTCTCTCCCTACTCGCCCTGTTTCCAATCTCCCAACTCCTTCTACACTCGGGCTGTTTTCCATCTCTCAACTCTCTCCCAACTCGCGCTGTTTTCAATCTCCCGACTCTGTCTTTCCACTCGGGCTGTTTTCAATCTCCCGACTCTCTCTCCACTCGCGCTGTTTTCAATTTCCCGACTCTCTTTCCACTCGGGCTGTTTTCAATTTCCCGACTCTCTCTCCACTCGCGCTGTTTTCAATCTCCTGACTCTCTCTCCACTCGCGCTGTTTTCAATTTCCCGACTCTCTTTCCACTCGGGCTGTTTTCAATTTCCCAACTCTCTCTCCACTCCCCCTGTTTTCAATCTCCCGACTCTCTCTCTCCATTCGAGCTGTTTTCAATTCCCCAACTCTTCCACACTCACGCTGTTTTCAATCTTCCGACTCTCTCTCCACTCATGCTGTTTTAAATCTCCCCTCTCTCTCTTTCCACTCGCCCTGGTTTCAATCTCCCGACTCTCTCTTTCCACTCGCCCTGGTTTCAATCTCCCGACTCACTCTTTCCATTTGGACTGTTTTCAATCTCCCGACTCTATCTGCACTTGGGCGTTTTCAATCTCCCGACTCTCTCTCCACTCGCGCTGTTTTCAATCTCCCGACTCTCTCTCTCTCCACTCGGGCTGTTTTCAATTTCCTGACTCTCTCTCCACTCGGGCTGTTTTCAATCTCCCGACTCTCTCTCCACTCACCCTGTTTCCAATCTCCCAATTCTCTCCCAAATCTCTCCCAACTCGCGCTGTTTTCAATCTCCCGACTCTCTTCCACTCGCCCTGTTTTCAATCGCCCTACTCTCTCTCCACTTGTGCTGTTTTCAATCTCCCGACTCTCTCTCCACTCAACCTGTTTTCAATCTCCCGATTCTCTCTCCACTCGCTCTGTTTACAATCTCCCGACTCTCTCTCCACTCGCCTTGTTTTCAATCTCTCGACTCTCTGTCCACTCGCTCTGTTTACAATCTTGCGACTCTCTCTCCACTCGCCTTGAATTCAATCTCTCGAATCTCTGTCCACTCGCACTGTTTTCAATCTCCCGACTCTCTCTCCACTCATCCTGTTTTCAATCTCCCGACTCTCTCTTTCCACTCGCCCTGTTTTCAATCTCCCGACTCTCTTTCCACTCGGGCTGTTTTCAATCTCCCGACTCTCTTTCCATTCGGACTATTTTCAATCTCCCGACTCTCTCTCCTCTAACCCTGTTTTCAATCTTCCGACTCTCTTTCCACTTGGGCTGTTTACAATCTTCCGACTCTCTCTCCACTCGCCCTGTTTCCACTCTCCCGACTCTCTCCCCCCATGGGCTGTTTTCAATTTCCCGACTCTCTTTCCACTCGGGCTGTTTTCAATCTCCCGACTCTCTCTCCACTCACGCTGTTTTCAATCACCCGATGCCCTCTTTCCACAAAGGCTGTTTTCAATCTCCCATCTGCCTCTCCACTCGGGCTGTTTTCAATCTCCCGACTCTCTCTGCACTTGGGCTATTTTCAATCTCCCGACTCTCTCTGCATTTGGGCAATTTTCAATCTCCCGACTCTCTCTTCACTCGCCCTGTTTTCAATCTCCCGACTCTCTCTCCACTCGGGCTGTTTTCAATCTCCCGTCTGCCTCTCCACTCAGCCTGTTTTTAATCTCCCGACTCTCTCTCCACTCGCCCTGTTTTCAATCTCCCGACTCTCTCTCCACTCACCCTGTTTTTAATCTCCTGACTCTTTTTCCACTTGGGCAGTTTTCAATCACCCGACTCTCTCCCCACTCGCCCTGTTTCCAATCTCCCAACTCTCTCTCCACACGGGCTGTTTTCCATCTCTCAACTCTCTCTCCACTTGGGCTGTTATCAAGCTCCCGACTCTCTCCCTACTCGCCCTGTTTCCAATCTCCCAACTCCTTCTACACTCGGGCTGTTTTCCATCTCTCAACTCTCTCCCAACTCGCGCTGTTTTCAATTTCCCGACTCTCTCTCCAGTCACGCTGTTTTCAATCTCCCGACTGCCTCTCCATTCGCTCTGTTTTCAATCTCCCCTCTCTCTCTTTCCACTCGCCCTGGTTTCAATCTCCCGACTCTCTCTTTCCACTCGCCCTGGTTTCAATCTCCTGACTCACTCTTTCCATTTGGACTGTTCTCAATCTCCCGACTCTATCTGCACTTGGGCTGTTTTCAATCTCCCGACTCTCTCTCCACTCGCGCTGTTTTCAATCTCCCGTCTCTCTCTTACCATTCGGTCTGTTTTCAATCTCCCAAATGTCTCTCAACTCGCGCTGTTTTCAATCTCCCGACTCTCTATTTCCACTCTGGCTGTTTTCTATCTCCCGTCAACCTCTCCACTCACCCTGTTTTCAATCTCCCGACTCTCTCCACTGACCCAGTTTTCAATCTCCCGACTCTCTCTCCACTCGCTCTGTTTTCAATCTCCCAACTCTCTCTCTACTCGCCCTGGTTTCAATCTCCCGACTCTCTCTTCACTCGTCCTGTTTTCAATCTCCCAACTCTCTCTTTCTACTTGGGCAGTTATCAATGTCCCGACTCTCTTTCCACTCGGGCTGTTTTCAATCTCCCGACTCTCTCTCCACTCACCTTGTTCTCAATCTCCCGAATCTCTCTCTCCACTCGGGCCGTTTTCAATTTCCCGACTCTCTCTCCACTCGGGCTGTTTTCAATCTCCCGACTCTCTCTCCACTCACCCTGTTTCCAATCTCCCAATTCTCTCCCAAATCTCTCCCCACTCGCGCTGTTTTCAATCTCCCGACTCTCTTCCACTCGCCCTGTTTTCAATCGCCCTACTCTCTCTCCACTTGTGCTGTTTTCAATCTCCCGACTCTCTCTCCACTCAACCTGTTTCCAATCTCCCGACTCTCTCTCCACTTGTGCTGTTTTCAATCTCCCGACTCTCTCTCCACTCAACCTGTTTCCAATCTCCCGACTCTCTCTGCACTTGGGCTGTTTTCAATCTCCTGACTCTCACTCCACTCGCGCTGTTTTCAATCTCCCGACTCACTCTTAACACTCGGGCTGTTTTCAATCTACCGACTCTCTATCCACTCGCGCTGTTTTCAATCTCCCTACTCACTCTTAACACTCGGGCTGTTTTCAATCTACCGACTCTCTATCCACTCGCACTGTTTTCAATCTCCCGACTCTCTCTTTCCACTCGGGCTGTTTTCAATCTCTCATCTACCTCGCCACTCACCCTGTTTTCAATCTCCCAACTTTCTCTCCACTCGCCCTGTTTTCAATCTCCCGATGCTCACTCAACTCGCGCTGATTTCAATTTCCCGAATCTCTCTCCACTCGCCCTGTTTTCAATCTCCCGATTCTCTCTCCACTCGTTCTGTTTACAATCTCCCGACTCTCTCTCCACTCGCCTTGTTTTCAATCTCTCGACTCTCTGTCCACTCGCACTGTTTTCAATCTCCTGACTCTCTCTTTCCACTCGGGCTATTTTCAATCTCCCGACTCTCTTTCCACTCGGGCTATTTTCAATCTCCCAACTTTCTCTCCACTCGCCCTGTTTTCAATCTCCCGATGCTCACTCAACTCGCGCTGATTTCAATCTCCCGAATCTCTCTCCACTCGCTCTGTTTACAATCTCCCGACTCTCTCTCCACTCGCCTTGTTTTCAATCTCTCGACTCTCTGTCCACTCGCACTGTTTACAATCTCCCGACTCTCTCTCCACTCGCCTTGTTTTCAATCTCTCGACTCTCTGTCCACTCGCACTGTTTTCAATCTCCCGACTCTCTCTCCACTCATCGTGTTTTCAATCTCCTGACTCTCTCTTTCCACTCGGGCTATTTTCAATCTCCCGACTCTCTTTCCACTCGGGCTATTTTCAATCTCCAGACTCTCTCTCCACTCACCCTGTTTTCAATCTACCGAATCTCCCTCTCCACTCGGGCTGTTCTCAAATTCCCGACTCTCTCCCCACTCGTGCTGTTTTCAATCTTCCGACTCTTTTTCCAATCGGGATGTTTTCAATCTCCCGACTCTCTCTCCACTCGGGCTGTTTTCAATCTCCCGACTCTCTCTCCACTCGCCCTGTTTTCAATCTCTCGACTCTCTGTCCACTCGCACTGTTTTCAATCTCCCGACTCTCTCTCCACTCGTCCTGTTTTCAATCTCCCAACTCTCTCTTTCCACTGGGGCTGTTTTCAATGTCCCGACTCTCTTTCCACTCGGGCTGTTTTCAATCTCCCGGCTCTCTCTCCACTCACCCTGTTTTCAATCACCCGAATCTCTCTCTCCACTCGGGCTGTTCTCAATTTCCCGACTCTCTCCCCACTCGTGCTGTTTTCAATCTTCCGACTCTCTCTCCACTCGGGCTGTTTTCAATTTCCCGACTCTCTTTCCACTCAGGATGTTTTCAATCTCCCGACTCTCTCTCCACTCGGGCTGTTTTCAATCTCCCGTCTGCCTCTCCACTCACCCTGTTCTCAATCTCCCGACTCTCTCTCTACTCGCCCTGTTTTCAATCTGCCGACTCTCTCTCTACTCGCCCTGTTTTCAATCTCCTGACTCTCTCTCCACTCGACCTGTTTTCAATCTTCCGACTCTCTCTCCACTCGCCCTCTTTTCAATCTCCCGACTCACTCTCCACTTGCCCTGTTTTTAATCTCCCGACTCTTTTTCCACTTGGGCTGTTTTCAATCACCCGACTCTCTCCCCACTCGCCCTGTTTCCAATCTCCCAACTCAATCTCCACTTGGGCTGTTTTCCATCTCCCAACTCTCTCTCCACTCCGGCTTTTTTCAATCTCCCGACTCTCTCCCTACTTGTCCTGTTTCCAATCTCCCAACTCTCTCTCCACTCGGGCTGTTTTTTATCTCTCAACTCTCTCTCCACTCGCGCTGCTTTCAATTTCCCGACTCTCTCTCCACTCGCGCTGTTTTCAATTTCCCAAATCTCTTTCCTCTCGGGCTGTTTTCAATCTCCCGTCTCTCTCTCCACTCAAACTGTTTCCAATCTCCAGACTCTCTCCCCACTTGCGCTGCTTTCAATCTCCCGACTCTCACTTTCCACCCGGGCTGTTTTCCATCTCTCAACTCT
This sequence comes from Isurus oxyrinchus, assembly GCA_026770705.1. Classification (NCBI taxonomy): domain Eukaryota; kingdom Metazoa; phylum Chordata; class Chondrichthyes; order Lamniformes; family Lamnidae; genus Isurus; species Isurus oxyrinchus. The sequence continues at coordinate 81,745,860 of JANJGN010000013.1, read as the reverse complement.
CTCTCCACTCCGGCTTTTTTCAATCTCCCGACTCTCTCCTTACTTGCCCTGTTTCCAATCTCCCAACTGTCTCTCCACTCGGGCTGTTTTTTATCTCTCAACTCTCTCTCCACTCGCGCTGCTTTCAATTTCCCGACTCTCTCTCCACTCGCGCTGTTTTCAATTTTGCAAATCTCTTTCCTCTCGGGCTGTTTTCAATCTCCCGACTCTCTCTCCACTCATCCTGTTTTCAATCTCCCGACTCTCTCTTTCCACTCGCCTTGTTTTCAATCTCCCGACTCTCTTTCCACTCGGGCTATTTTCAATCTCCCGACTCTCTCTCCTCTAACCCTGTTTTCAATCTTCTGACTCTCTTTCCACTTGGGCTGTTTACAATCTTCCGACTCTCTCTCCACTTGCCCTGTTTCCACTCTCCCGACTCTCTCCCCCCATGGGCTGTTTTCAATTTCCCGACTCTCTTTCCACTCGGGCTGTTTTCAATCTCCCGACTCTCTCTCCACTCACGCTGTTTTCAATCACCCGATGCCCTCTTTCCACAAAGGCTGTTTTCAATCTCCCATCTGCCTCTCCACTCGGGCTGTTTTCAATCTCCCGACTCTCTCTGCACTTGGGCTATTTTCAATCTCCCGACTCTCTCTGCATTTGGGCAATTTTCAATCTCCTGACTCTCTCTTCACTCGCCCTGTTTTCAATCTCCCGACTCTCTCTCCACTCGGGCTGTTTTCAATCACCCGACTCTCTCCCCACTCGCCCTGTTTCCAATCTCCGGACTCTCTCTTTCCACTCGGGCTGTTTTCAATCTCTCATCTACCTCGCCACTCACCCTGTTTTCAATCTCCCAACTTTCTCTCCACTCGCCCTGTTTTCAATCTCCCGATGCTCACTCAACTCGCGCTGATTTCAATTTCCCGATTCTCTCTCCACCCGCTCTGTTTACAATCTCCCGACTCTCTCTCCATTCGCCTTGTTTTCAATCTCTCAACTCTCTGTCCACTCGCTCTGTTTACAATCTCGCGACTCTCTCTCCACTCGCCTTGAATTCAATCTCTCGAATCTCTGTCCACTCGCACTGTTTTCAATCTCCCGACTCTCTCTCCACTCATCCTGTTTTCAATCTCCCGACTCTCTCTTTCCACTCGCCCTGTTTTCAATCTCCCGACTCTCTTTCCACTCGGGCTATTTTCAATGTCCCGACTCTCTCTCCTCTAACCCTGTTTTCAATCTTCCGACTCTCTTTCCACTTGGGCTGTTTACAATCTTCCGACTCTCTCTCCACTCGCCCTGTTTCCACTCTCCCGACTCTCTCCCCCCATGGGCTGTTTTCAATTTCCCGACTCTCTTTCCACTCGGGCTGTTTTCAATCTCCCGAATCTCTCTCCACTCACGCTGTTTTCAATCACCCGATGCCCTCTTTCCACAAAGGCTGTTTTCAATTTCCCATCTGCCTCTCCACTCGGGCTGTTTTCAATCTCCCGACTCTCTCTGCACTTGGGCTATTTTCAATCTCCCGACTCTCTCTGCATTTGGGCAATTTTCAATCTCCCGACTCTCTCTTCACTCGCCCTGTTTTCAATCTCCCGACTCTCTCTCCACTCGGGCTGTTTTCAATCTCCCGTCTGCCTCTCCACTCAGCCTGTTTTTAATCTCCCGACTCTCTCTCCACTCGCCCTGTTTTCAATCTCCTGACTCTCTCTCCACTCACCCTGTTTTTAATCTCCTGACTCTTTTTCCACTTGGGCAGTTTTCAATCACCTGACTCTCTCCCCACTCGCCCTGTTTCCAATCTCCCAACTCTCTCTCCACACGGGCTGTTTTCCATCTCAACTCTCTCTCCACTTGGGCTGTTATCAATCTCCCAACTCTCTCCCTACTCGCCCTGTTTCCAATCTCCCAACTCCTTCTACACTCGGGCTGTTTTCCATCTCTCAACTCTCTCCCAACTCGCGCTGTTTTCAATCTCCCGACTCTGTCTTTCCACTCGGGCTGTTTTCAATCTCCCGAATCTCTCTCCACTCACGCTGTTTTCAATCACCCGATGCCCTCTTTCCTCAAAGGCTGTTTTCAATTTCCCATCTGCCTCTCCACTCGGGCTGTTTTCAATCTCCCGACTCTCTCTGCACTTGGGCTATTTTCAATCTCCCGACTCTCTCTGCATTTGGGCAATTTTCAATCTCCCGACTCTCTCTTCACTCGCCCTGTTTTCAATCTCCCGACTCTCTCTCCACTCGGGCTGTTTTCAATCTCCCGTCTGCCTCTCCACTCAGCCTGTTTTTAATCTCCCGACTCTCTCTCCACTCGCCCTGTTTTCAATCTCCTGACTCTCTCTCCACTCACCCTGTTTTTAATCTCCTGACTCTTTTTCCACTTGGGCAGTTTTCAATCACCTGACTCTCTCCCCACTCGCCCTGTTTCCAATCTCCCAACTCTCTCTCCACACGGGCTGTTTTCCATCTCAACTCTCTCTCCACTTGGGCTGTTATCAATCTCCCAACTCTCTCCCTACTCGCCCTGTTTCCAATCTCCCAACTCCTTCTACACTCGGGCTGTTTTCCATCTCTCAACTCTCTCCCAACTCGCGCTGTTTTCAATCTCCCGACTCTGTCTTTCCACTCGGGCTGTTTTCAATCTCCCGACTCTCTCTCCACTCGCGCTGTTTTCAATTTCCCGACTCTCTTTCCACTCGGGCTGTTTTCAATTTCCCGACTCTCTCTCCACTCGCGCTGTTTTCAATCTCCTGACTCTCTCTCCACTCGCGCTGTTTTCAATTTCCCGACTCTCTTTCCACTCGGGCTGTTTTCAATTTCCCGACTCTCTCTCCACTCCCCCTGTTTTCAATCTCCCGACTCTCTCTCTCCATTCGAGCTGTTTTCAATTCCCCAACTCTTCCACACTCACGCTGTTTTCAATCTTCCGACTCTCTCTCCACTCATGCTGTTTTAAATCTCCCCTCTCTCTCTTTCCACTCGCCCTGGTTTCAATCTCCCGACTCTCTCTTTCCACTCGCCCTGGTTTCAATCTCCCGACTCACTCTTTCCATTTGGACTGTTTTCAATCTCCCGACTCTATCTGCACTTGGGCGTTTTCAATCTCCCGACTCTCTCTCCACTCGCGCTGTTTTCAATCTCCCGACTCTCTCTCTCTCCACTCGGGCTGTTTTCAATTTCCTGACTCTCTCTCCACTCGGGCTGTTTTCAATCTCCCGACTCTCTCTCCACTCACCCTGTTTCCAATCTCCCAATTCTCTCCCAAATCTCTCCCAACTCGCGCTGTTTTCAATCTCCCGACTCTCTTCCACTCGCCCTGTTTTCAATCGCCCTACTCTCTCTCCACTTGTGCTGTTTTCAATCTCCCGACTCTCTCTCCACTCAACCTGTTTTCAATCTCCCGATTCTCTCTCCACTCGCTCTGTTTACAATCTCCCGACTCTCTCTCCACTCGCCTTGTTTTCAATCTCTCGACTCTCTGTCCACTCGCTCTGTTTACAATCTTGCGACTCTCTCTCCACTCGCCTTGAATTCAATCTCTCGAATCTCTGTCCACTCGCACTGTTTTCAATCTCCCGACTCTCTCTCCACTCATCCTGTTTTCAATCTCCCGACTCTCTCTTTCCACTCGCCCTGTTTTCAATCTCCCGACTCTCTTTCCACTCGGGCTGTTTTCAATCTCCCGACTCTCTTTCCATTCGGACTATTTTCAATCTCCCGACTCTCTCTCCTCTAACCCTGTTTTCAATCTTCCGACTCTCTTTCCACTTGGGCTGTTTACAATCTTCCGACTCTCTCTCCACTCGCCCTGTTTCCACTCTCCCGACTCTCTCCCCCCATGGGCTGTTTTCAATTTCCCGACTCTCTTTCCACTCGGGCTGTTTTCAATCTCCCGACTCTCTCTCCACTCACGCTGTTTTCAATCACCCGATGCCCTCTTTCCACAAAGGCTGTTTTCAATCTCCCATCTGCCTCTCCACTCGGGCTGTTTTCAATCTCCCGACTCTCTCTGCACTTGGGCTATTTTCAATCTCCCGACTCTCTCTGCATTTGGGCAATTTTCAATCTCCCGACTCTCTCTTCACTCGCCCTGTTTTCAATCTCCCGACTCTCTCTCCACTCGGGCTGTTTTCAATCTCCCGTCTGCCTCTCCACTCAGCCTGTTTTTAATCTCCCGACTCTCTCTCCACTCGCCCTGTTTTCAATCTCCCGACTCTCTCTCCACTCACCCTGTTTTTAATCTCCTGACTCTTTTTCCACTTGGGCAGTTTTCAATCACCCGACTCTCTCCCCACTCGCCCTGTTTCCAATCTCCCAACTCTCTCTCCACACGGGCTGTTTTCCATCTCTCAACTCTCTCTCCACTTGGGCTGTTATCAAGCTCCCGACTCTCTCCCTACTCGCCCTGTTTCCAATCTCCCAACTCCTTCTACACTCGGGCTGTTTTCCATCTCTCAACTCTCTCCCAACTCGCGCTGTTTTCAATTTCCCGACTCTCTCTCCAGTCACGCTGTTTTCAATCTCCCGACTGCCTCTCCATTCGCTCTGTTTTCAATCTCCCCTCTCTCTCTTTCCACTCGCCCTGGTTTCAATCTCCCGACTCTCTCTTTCCACTCGCCCTGGTTTCAATCTCCTGACTCACTCTTTCCATTTGGACTGTTCTCAATCTCCCGACTCTATCTGCACTTGGGCTGTTTTCAATCTCCCGACTCTCTCTCCACTCGCGCTGTTTTCAATCTCCCGTCTCTCTCTTACCATTCGGTCTGTTTTCAATCTCCCAAATGTCTCTCAACTCGCGCTGTTTTCAATCTCCCGACTCTCTATTTCCACTCTGGCTGTTTTCTATCTCCCGTCAACCTCTCCACTCACCCTGTTTTCAATCTCCCGACTCTCTCCACTGACCCAGTTTTCAATCTCCCGACTCTCTCTCCACTCGCTCTGTTTTCAATCTCCCAACTCTCTCTCTACTCGCCCTGGTTTCAATCTCCCGACTCTCTCTTCACTCGTCCTGTTTTCAATCTCCCAACTCTCTCTTTCTACTTGGGCAGTTATCAATGTCCCGACTCTCTTTCCACTCGGGCTGTTTTCAATCTCCCGACTCTCTCTCCACTCACCTTGTTCTCAATCTCCCGAATCTCTCTCTCCACTCGGGCCGTTTTCAATTTCCCGACTCTCTCTCCACTCGGGCTGTTTTCAATCTCCCGACTCTCTCTCCACTCACCCTGTTTCCAATCTCCCAATTCTCTCCCAAATCTCTCCCCACTCGCGCTGTTTTCAATCTCCCGACTCTCTTCCACTCGCCCTGTTTTCAATCGCCCTACTCTCTCTCCACTTGTGCTGTTTTCAATCTCCCGACTCTCTCTCCACTCAACCTGTTTCCAATCTCCCGACTCTCTCTCCACTTGTGCTGTTTTCAATCTCCCGACTCTCTCTCCACTCAACCTGTTTCCAATCTCCCGACTCTCTCTGCACTTGGGCTGTTTTCAATCTCCTGACTCTCACTCCACTCGCGCTGTTTTCAATCTCCCGACTCACTCTTAACACTCGGGCTGTTTTCAATCTACCGACTCTCTATCCACTCGCGCTGTTTTCAATCTCCCTACTCACTCTTAACACTCGGGCTGTTTTCAATCTACCGACTCTCTATCCACTCGCACTGTTTTCAATCTCCCGACTCTCTCTTTCCACTCGGGCTGTTTTCAATCTCTCATCTACCTCGCCACTCACCCTGTTTTCAATCTCCCAACTTTCTCTCCACTCGCCCTGTTTTCAATCTCCCGATGCTCACTCAACTCGCGCTGATTTCAATTTCCCGAATCTCTCTCCACTCGCCCTGTTTTCAATCTCCCGATTCTCTCTCCACTCGTTCTGTTTACAATCTCCCGACTCTCTCTCCACTCGCCTTGTTTTCAATCTCTCGACTCTCTGTCCACTCGCACTGTTTTCAATCTCCTGACTCTCTCTTTCCACTCGGGCTATTTTCAATCTCCCGACTCTCTTTCCACTCGGGCTATTTTCAATCTCCCAACTTTCTCTCCACTCGCCCTGTTTTCAATCTCCCGATGCTCACTCAACTCGCGCTGATTTCAATCTCCCGAATCTCTCTCCACTCGCTCTGTTTACAATCTCCCGACTCTCTCTCCACTCGCCTTGTTTTCAATCTCTCGACTCTCTGTCCACTCGCACTGTTTACAATCTCCCGACTCTCTCTCCACTCGCCTTGTTTTCAATCTCTCGACTCTCTGTCCACTCGCACTGTTTTCAATCTCCCGACTCTCTCTCCACTCATCGTGTTTTCAATCTCCTGACTCTCTCTTTCCACTCGGGCTATTTTCAATCTCCCGACTCTCTTTCCACTCGGGCTATTTTCAATCTCCAGACTCTCTCTCCACTCACCCTGTTTTCAATCTACCGAATCTCCCTCTCCACTCGGGCTGTTCTCAAATTCCCGACTCTCTCCCCACTCGTGCTGTTTTCAATCTTCCGACTCTTTTTCCAATCGGGATGTTTTCAATCTCCCGACTCTCTCTCCACTCGGGCTGTTTTCAATCTCCCGACTCTCTCTCCACTCGCCCTGTTTTCAATCTCTCGACTCTCTGTCCACTCGCACTGTTTTCAATCTCCCGACTCTCTCTCCACTCGTCCTGTTTTCAATCTCCCAACTCTCTCTTTCCACTGGGGCTGTTTTCAATGTCCCGACTCTCTTTCCACTCGGGCTGTTTTCAATCTCCCGGCTCTCTCTCCACTCACCCTGTTTTCAATCACCCGAATCTCTCTCTCCACTCGGGCTGTTCTCAATTTCCCGACTCTCTCCCCACTCGTGCTGTTTTCAATCTTCCGACTCTCTCTCCACTCGGGCTGTTTTCAATTTCCCGACTCTCTTTCCACTCAGGATGTTTTCAATCTCCCGACTCTCTCTCCACTCGGGCTGTTTTCAATCTCCCGTCTGCCTCTCCACTCACCCTGTTCTCAATCTCCCGACTCTCTCTCTACTCGCCCTGTTTTCAATCTGCCGACTCTCTCTCTACTCGCCCTGTTTTCAATCTCCTGACTCTCTCTCCACTCGACCTGTTTTCAATCTTCCGACTCTCTCTCCACTCGCCCTCTTTTCAATCTCCCGACTCACTCTCCACTTGCCCTGTTTTTAATCTCCCGACTCTTTTTCCACTTGGGCTGTTTTCAATCACCCGACTCTCTCCCCACTCGCCCTGTTTCCAATCTCCCAACTCAATCTCCACTTGGGCTGTTTTCCATCTCCCAACTCTCTCTCCACTCCGGCTTTTTTCAATCTCCCGACTCTCTCCCTACTTGTCCTGTTTCCAATCTCCCAACTCTCTCTCCACTCGGGCTGTTTTTTATCTCTCAACTCTCTCTCCACTCGCGCTGCTTTCAATTTCCCGACTCTCTCTCCACTCGCGCTGTTTTCAATTTCCCAAATCTCTTTCCTCTCGGGCTGTTTTCAATCTCCCGTCTCTCTCTCCACTCAAACTGTTTCCAATCTCCAGACTCTCTCCCCACTTGCGCTGCTTTCAATCTCCCGACTCTCACTTTCCACCCGGGCTGTTTTCCATCTCTCAACTCTCTCTCCACTCCGGCTTTTTTCAATCTCCCGACTCTCTCCTTACTTGCCCTGTTTCCAATCTCCCAACTGTCTCTCCACTCGGGCTGTTTTTTATCTCTCAACTCTCTCTCCACTCGCGCTGCTTTCAATTTCCCGACTCTCTCTCCACTCGCGCTGTTTTCAATTTTGCAAATCTCTTTCCTCTCGGGCTGTTTTCAATCTCCCGACTCTCTCTCCACTCATCCTGTTTTCAATCTCCCGACTCTCTCTTTCCACTCGCCTTGTTTTCAATCTCCCGACTCTCTTTCCACTCGGGCTATTTTCAATCTCCCGACTCTCTCTCCTCTAACCCTGTTTTCAATCTTCTGACTCTCTTTCCACTTGGGCTGTTTACAATCTTCCGACTCTCTCTCCACTTGCCCTGTTTCCACTCTCCCGACTCTCTCCCCCCATGGGCTGTTTTCAATTTCCCGACTCTCTTTCCACTCGGGCTGTTTTCAATCTCCCGACTCTCTCTCCACTCACGCTGTTTTCAATCACCCGATGCCCTCTTTCCACAAAGGCTGTTTTCAATCTCCCATCTGCCTCTCCACTCGGGCTGTTTTCAATCTCCCGACTCTCTCTGCACTTGGGCTATTTTCAATCTCCCGACTCTCTCTGCATTTGGGCAATTTTCAATCTCCTGACTCTCTCTTCACTCGCCCTGTTTTCAATCTCCCGACTCTCTCTCCACTCGGGCTGTTTTCAATCACCCGACTCTCTCCCCACTCGCCCTGTTTCCAATCTCCGGACTCTCTCTTTCCACTCGGGCTGTTTTCAATCTCTCATCTACCTCGCCACTCACCCTGTTTTCAATCTCCCAACTTTCTCTCCACTCGCCCTGTTTTCAATCTCCCGATGCTCACTCAACTCGCGCTGATTTCAATTTCCCGATTCTCTCTCCACCCGCTCTGTTTACAATCTCCCGACTCTCTCTCCATTCGCCTTGTTTTCAATCTCTCAACTCTCTGTCCACTCGCTCTGTTTACAATCTCGCGACTCTCTCTCCACTCGCCTTGAATTCAATCTCTCGAATCTCTGTCCACTCGCACTGTTTTCAATCTCCCGACTCTCTCTCCACTCATCCTGTTTTCAATCTCCCGACTCTCTCTTTCCACTCGCCCTGTTTTCAATCTCCCGACTCTCTTTCCACTCGGGCTATTTTCAATGTCCCGACTCTCTCTCCTCTAACCCTGTTTTCAATCTTCCGACTCTCTTTCCACTTGGGCTGTTTACAATCTTCCGACTCTCTCTCCACTCGCCCTGTTTCCACTCTCCCGACTCTCTCCCCCCATGGGCTGTTTTCAATTTCCCGACTCTCTTTCCACTCGGGCTGTTTTCAATCTCCCGAATCTCTCTCCACTCACGCTGTTTTCAATCACCCGATGCCCTCTTTCCACAAAGGCTGTTTTCAATTTCCCATCTGCCTCTCCACTCGGGCTGTTTTCAATCTCCCGACTCTCTCTGCACTTGGGCTATTTTCAATCTCCCGACTCTCTCTGCATTTGGGCAATTTTCAATCTCCCGACTCTCTCTTCACTCGCCCTGTTTTCAATCTCCCGACTCTCTCTCCACTCGGGCTGTTTTCAATCTCCCGTCTGCCTCTCCACTCAGCCTGTTTTTAATCTCCCGACTCTCTCTCCACTCGCCCTGTTTTCAATCTCCTGACTCTCTCTCCACTCACCCTGTTTTTAATCTCCTGACTCTTTTTCCACTTGGGCAGTTTTCAATCACCTGACTCTCTCCCCACTCGCCCTGTTTCCAATCTCCCAACTCTCTCTCCACACGGGCTGTTTTCCATCTCAACTCTCTCTCCACTTGGGCTGTTATCAATCTCCCAACTCTCTCCCTACTCGCCCTGTTTCCAATCTCCCAACTCCTTCTACACTCGGGCTGTTTTCCATCTCTCAACTCTCTCCCAACTCGCGCTGTTTTCAATCTCCCGACTCTGTCTTTCCACTCGGGCTGTTTTCAATCTCCCGACTCTATCTCCACTCGCGCTGTTTTCAATTTCCCGACTCTCTTTCCACTCGGGCTGTTTTCAATTTCCCGACTCTCTCTCCACTCGCGCTGTTTTCAATCTCCTGACTCTCTCTCCACTCGCGCTGTTTTCAATTTCCCGACTCTCTTTCCACTCGGGCTGTTTTCAATTTCCCGACTCTCTCTCCACTCCCCCTGTTTTCAATCTCCCGACTCTCTCTCTCCATTCGAGCTGTTTTCAATTCCCCGACTCTTCCACACTCACGCTGTTTTCAATCTTCCGACTCTCTCTCCACTCATGCTGTTTTAAATCTCCCCTCTCTCTCTTTCCACTCGCCCTGGTTTCAATCTCCCGACTCTCTCTTTCCACTCGCCCTGGTTTCAATCTCCCGACTCACTCTTTCCATTTGGACTGTTTTCAATCTCCCGACTCTATCTGCACTTGGGCGTTTTCAATCTCCCGACTCTCTCTCCACTCGCGCTGTTTTCAATCTCCCGACTCTCTCTCTCTCCACTCGGGCTGTTTTCAATTTCCTGACTCTCTCTCCACTCGGGCTGTTTTCAATCTCCCGACTCTCTCTCCACTCACCCTGTTTCCAATCTCCCAATTCTCTCCCAAATCTCTCCCAACTCGCGCTGTTTTCAATCTCCCGACTCTCTTCCACTCGCCCTGTTTTCAATCGCCCTACTCTCTCTCCACTTGTGCTGTTTTCAATCTCCCGACTCTCTCTCCACTCAACCTGTTTTCAATCTCCCGATTCTCTCTCCACTCGCTCTGTTTACAATCTCCCGACTCTCTCTCCACTCGCCTTGTTTTCAATCTCTCGACTCTCTGTCCACTCGCTCTGTTTACAATCTCGCGACTCTCTCTCCACTCGCCTTGAATTCAATCTCTCGAATCTCTGTCCACTCGCACTGTTTTCAATCTCCCGACTCTCTCTCCACTCATCCTGTTTTCAATCTCCCGACTCTCTCTTTCCACTCGCCCTGTTTTCAATCTCCCGACTCTCTTTCCACTCGGGCTGTTTTCAATCTCCCGACTCTCTTTCCATTCGGACTATTTTCAATCTCCCGACTCTCTCTCCCCTAACCCTGTTTTCAATCTTCCGACTCTCTTTCCACTTGGGCTGTTTACAATCTTCCGACTCTCTCTCCACTCGCCCTGTTTCCACTCTCCCGACTCTCTCCCCCCATGGGCTGTTTTCAATTTCCCGACTCTCTTTCCACTCACGCTGTTTTCAATCTCCCGACTCTCTCTCCACTCACGCTGTTTTCAATCACCCGATGCCCTCTTTCCACAAAGGCTGTTTTCAATCTCCCATCTGCCTCTCCACTCGGGCTGTTTTCAATCTCCCGACTCTCTCTGCACTTGGGCTATTTTCAATCTCCTGACTCTCTCTGCATTTGGGCAATTTTCAATCTCCCGACTCTCTCTTCACTCGCCCTGTTTTCAATCTCCCGACTCTCTCTCCACTCGGGCTGTTTTCAATCTCCCGTCTGCCTCTCCACTCAGCCTGTTTTTAATCTCCCGACTCTCTCTCCACTCGCCCTGTTTTTAATCTCCTGACTCTTTTTCCACTTGGGCAGTTTTCAATCACCCGACTCTCTCCCCACTCGCCCTGTTTCCAATCTCCCAACTCTCTCTCCACACGGGCTGTTTTCCATCTCTCAACTCTCTCTCCACTTGGGCTGTTATCAAGCTCCCGACTCTCTCCCTACTCGCCCTGTTTCCAATCTCCCAACTCCTTCTACACTCGGGCTGTTTTCCATCTCTCAACTCTCTCCCAACTCGCGCTGTTTTCAATTTCCCGACTCTCTCTCCAGTCACGCTGTTTTCAATCTCCCGACTGCCTCTCCATTCGCTCTGTTTTCAATCTCCCCTCTCTCTCTTTCCACTCGCCCTGGTTTCAATCTCCCGACTCTCTCTTTCCACTCGCCCTGGTTTCAATCTCCTGACTCACTCTTTCCATTTGGACTGTTCTCAATCTCCCGACTCTATCTGCACTTGGGCTGTTTTCAATCTCCCGACTCTCTCTCCACTCGCGCTGTTTTCAATCTCCCGTCTCTCTCTTACCATTCGGTCTGTTTTCAATCTCCCAAATGTCTCTCAACTCGCGCTGTTTTCAATCTCCCGACTCTCTATTTCCACTCTGGCTGTTTTCTATCTCCCGTCAACCTCTCCACTCACCCTGTTTTCAATCTCCCGACTCTCTCCACTGACCCAGTTTTCAATCTCCCGACTCTCTCTCCACTCGCTCTGTTTTCAATCTCCCAACTCTCTCTCTACTCGCCCTGGTTTCAATCTCCCGACTCTCTCTTCACTCGTCCTGTTTTCAATCTCCCAACTCTCTCTTTCTACTTGGGCAGTTATCAATGTCCCGACTCTCTTTCCACTCGGGCTGTTTTCAATCTCCCGACTCTCTCTCCACTCACCTTGTTCTCAATCTCCCGAATCTCTCTCTCCACTCGGGCCGTTTTCAATTTCCCGACTCTCTCTCCACTCGGGCTGTTTTCAATCTCCCGACTCTCTCTCCACTCACCCTGTTTCCAATCTCCCAATTCTCTCCCAAATCTCTCCCCACTCGCGCTGTTTTCAATCTCCCGACTCTCTTCCACTCGCCCTGTTTTCAATCGCCCTACTCTCTCTCCACTTGTGCTGTTTTCAATCTCCCGACTCTCTCTCCACTCAACCTGTTTCCAATCTCCCGACTCTCTCTCCACTTGTGCTGTTTTCAATCTCCCGACTCTCTCTCCACTCAACCTGTTTCCAATCTCCCGACTCTCTCTGCACTTGGGCTGTTTTCAATCTCCTGACTCTCACTCCACTCGCGCTGTTTTCAATCTCCCGACTCACTCTTAACACTCGGGCTGTTTTCAATCTACCGACTCTCTATCCACTCGCGCTGTTTTCAATCTCCCTACTCACTCTTAACACTCGGGCTGTTTTCAATCTACCGACTCTCTATCCACTCGCACTGTTTTCAATCTCCCGACTCTCTCTTTCCACTCGGGCTGTTTTCAATCTCTCATCTACCTCGCCACTCACCCTGTTTTCAATCTCCCAACTTTCTCTCCACTCGCCCTGTTTTCAATCTCCCGATGCTCACTCAACTCGCGCTGATTTCAATTTCCCGAATCTCTCTCCACTCGCCCTGTTTTCAATCTCCCGATTCTCTCTCCACTCGTTCTGTTTACAATCTCCCGACTCTCTCTCCACTCGCCTTGTTTTCAATCTCTCGACTCTCTGTCCACTCGCACTGTTTTCAATCTCCTGACTCTCTCTTTCCACTCGGGCTATTTTCAATCTCCCGACTCTCTTTCCACTCGGGCTATTTTCAATCTCCCAACTTTCTCTCCACTCGCCCTGTTTTCAATCTCCCGATGCTCACTCAACTCGCGCTGATTTCAATCTCCCGAATCTCTCTCCACTCGCCCTGTTTTCAATCTCCCGATTCTCTCTCCACTCGCTCTGTTTACAATCTCCCGACTCTCTCTCCACTCGCCTTGTTTTCAATCTCTCGACTCTCTGTCCACTCGCACTGTTTACAATCTCCCGACTCTCTCTCCACTCGCCTTGTTTTCAATCTCTCGACTCTCTGTCCACTCGCACTGTTTTCAATCTCCCGACTCTCTCTCCACTCATCGTGTTTTCAATCTCCTGACTCTCTCTTTCCACTCGGGCTATTTTCAATCTCCCGACTCTCTTTCCACTCGGGCTATTTTCAATCTCCAGACTCTCTCTCCACTCACCCTGTTTTCAATCTACCGAATCTCCCTCTCCACTCGGGCTGTTCTCAAATTCCCGACTCTCTCCCCACTCGTGCTGTTTTCAATCTTCCGACTCTTTTTCCAATCGGGATGTTTTCAATCTCCCGACTCTCTCTCCACTCGGGCTGTTTTCAATCTCCCGACTCTCTCTCCACTCGCCCTGTTTTCAATCTCTCGACTCTCTGTCCACTCGCACTGTTTTCAATCTCCCGACTCTCTCTCCACTCGTCCTGTTTTCAATCTCCCAACTCTCTCTTTCCACTGGGGCTGTTTTCAATGTCCCGACTCTCTTTCCACTCGGGCTGTTTTCAATCTCCCGGCTCTCTCTCCACTCACCCTGTTTTCAATCACCCGAATCTCTCTCTCCACTCGGGCTGTTCTCAATTTCCCGACTCTCTCCCCACTCGTGCTGTTTTCAATCTTCCGACTCTCTCTCCACTCGGGCTGTTTTCAATTTCCCGACTCTCTTTCCACTCAGGATGTTTTCAATCTCCCGACTCTCTCTCCACTCGGGCTGTTTTCAATCTCCCGTCTGCCTCTCCACTCACCCTGTTCTCAATCTCCCGACTCTCTCTCTACTCGCCCTGTTTTCAATCTCCCGACTCTCTCTCTACTCGCCCTGTTTTCAATCTCCTGACTCTCTCTCCACTCGACCTGTTTTCAATCTTCCGACTCTCTCTCCACTCGCCCTCTTTTCAATCTCCCGACTCACTCTCCACTTGCCCTGTTTTTAATCTCCCGACTCTTTTTCCACTTGGGCTGTTTTCAATCACCCGACTCTCTCCCCACTCGCCCTGTTTCCAATCTCCCAACTCAATCTCCACTTGGGCTGTTTTCCATCTCCCAACTCTCTCTCCACTCCGGCTTTTTTCAATCTCCCGACTCTCTCCCTACTTGTCCTGTTTCCAATCTCCCAACTCTCTCTCCACTCGGGCTGTTTTTTATCTCTCAACTCTCTCTCCACTCGCGCTGCTTTCAATTTCCCGACTCTCTCTCCACTCGCGCTGTTTTCAATTTCCCAAATCTCTTTCCTCTCGGGCTGTTTTCAATCTCCCGTCTCTCTCTCCACTCAAACTGTTTCCAATCTCCAGACTCTCTCCCCACTTGCGCTGCTTTCAATCTCCCGACTCTCACTTTCCACCCGGGCTGTTTTCCATCTCTCAACTCTCTCTCCACTCCGGCTTTTTTCAATCTCCCGACTCTCTCCTTACTTGCCCTGTTTCCAATCTCCCAACTGTCTCTCCACTCGGGCTGTTTTTTATCTCTCAACTCTCTCTCCACTCGCGCTGCTTTCAATTTCCCGACTCTCTCTCCACTCGCGCTGTTTTCAATTTTGCAAATCTCTTTCCTCTCGGGCTGTTTTCAATCTCCCAACTCTCTCAGCACTTGGGCTGTTTCCAATTTCCCAACTCTCTTTCCACTCAGGCTGTTTTCAATCTCCCGAATCTCTCTCCACTCACCCTGTTTTCAATATCCCGACTCTCTCTCTCCACTCGGGCTGCTTTAAATTTTGCGACACACTCCCCACTCACGCTGTTTTCAATCTTCCGACTCTCTCCACTCGAGCTGTTTGAAATCTCCCGACTCTCATTCCACTCGGGCTATTTTCAATCTCCCGACTCTCTCTCCACTCATCCTGTTTTCAATCTCCCGAATCTCTCTCTCCACTCGGGCTGTTTTCAAATTCCTGACTCTCTCCCCACTCGCGCTGTTTTCAATCTTCCGACTCTCTCTCAACTCGGGCTGTTTTCAATCTCCTGACTCTCTCTCCACTTGCCCTGTTTTCAATCTCCCGACTTTCTCTCCACTCGCCCTGTTTTCAATATCCCCACTCTCTCTCCACTTGCCCTGTTTTCCATCTCTCAACTCTCTCTCCAGTCCGGCTTTTTTCAATCTCCTGACTCTCTCCCTACTTGCCCTGTTTCCACTCTCCCAACTCTCTCTCCACTCAGGCTGTTTTCCATCTCTCAACTCTCTCTCCACTCGCGCTGTTTTCAATTTCCCAAATCTCTTTCCACTCGGGCTGTTTTCAATCTCCCGACTCTCTCTCCACTCAAACTGTTTCCAATCTCCCGACTCTCTCCCCACTTGCGCTGTATTCAATCTCCCGACTCTCACTTTCCACTCGGGCTGTTTTCAACCTCCCGCCTCTCTCTCCACTCAAGCTGTTTTCAATCTCCCGATGCCCTCTTTCCACTCAGGCTGTTTTCAATCTCCCGTCTACCTCTCAACTTAGGATGTTTTCAGTCTCCCAAATCTCTCTGCACTTGGGCTGTTTTCAATTTCCCAAACTCTCTTTCCACTCGGGCTGTTTTCAATCTCCCGACTCTCTCTCCACTCACCCTGTTTTCAATCTCCCGACGCTCTCTCCACTCGCGCTGTTTTCAGTCTCCCGAATCTCTCTCCACTCACCCTGTTTTCAATCCCCCGACTCTCTCTCCACTCGCGCTGTTTTCAATCTCCAGACTCTCTCTTTCCACTCGGGCTGTTTTCAATCTCCCAACTCTCTCTTTCCACTCGGGCTGCTTTCAATCTCCTGACTCTCTCTCCACTCGCCCTGTTTTCAATCTCCCGACTCACTCTCCACTCGCTCTGTTTTCAATCTCCCGACTCTCTCTCCACTCGCCCTGTTTTCAATCTCCTGACTCTCACTCCTCTCGCCCTGTTTTCAATCTCCCGACTCTCTTTCCGCTCGGGATGTTTTCAATCTCCCAATTCTCTCTTTCCACTCGGGCTGTTTTCAATGTCCCGACTCTCTATCCACTCGGGCTGTTTTCAATCTCCCGACTCTCTCTCCTCTAACCCTGTTTTCAAACTTCCGACTCTCTTTCCACTTGGGCTGTTTCCAATCTCCCGACTCTCTCCCCCCATGGGCTATTTACAATTTCTGACTCTCTTTCCACTCGGCCTGTTTTCAATCTCCCGACGCTGCCTCCACTCACGCTGTTTTCAATCACCCCATGCCCTGTTTCCACAAAGGTGGTTTTCAATCTCCCATCTGCCTCTCCACTTGCGCTGTTTTCAATCTCCTGACTCTCTCTGTTTTCAATCTCCCGACTCTCTCTCCACTCGCCCTGTTTTCAATCTCCCGACTCTCTCTCCAATCATCCAGTTCTCAAACTCCCAACTCTCTCTTTCCACTCGGGCTGTTTTCAATGTCCCGTCTCTCTTTCCACTCGGGCTGTTTTCAATCTCCCGACTCTCTCTCCACTCACCGTTTTCAATCTCCCGAATCTCTCCCTCCACTCGGGCTGTTCTCAATTTCCCGACTCTCTCCCCACTCGTGCTGTTTTCAATCTTCCGACTCTCTCTCCACTCGTGCTGTTTTCAATCTTCCGACTCTCTCTCCACTCGGGCTGTTTTCAATTTCCCGACTCTCTTTCCACTCGGGCTGTTTTCAATGTCCCGACTCTCTATCCACTCAGGCTGTTTTCAATCTCCCGACTCTCTCTCCTCTAACCCTGTTTTCAATCTTCCGACTCTCTTTCCACTTGGGCTGTTTTCAATCTCCCGACTCTCTCTCCACTCGCACTCTTTTCAATCTCCCGACTCTCTCTTACCATTCGGGATGTTTTCAATCTCCCGACTCTCTCTTTCCACTCGGGCTGTTTTCAATCTCCCGTCTGCATCTCCACTCACCCTGTTTTCAATGTCCCGACTTTATCTCCACTCGCCCTGTTTTCAATCTCGTGACTCTCTCTCCACTCGTCCTGTTTTCAATCTCCCAACTCTCTCTCCACTCACCCTGTTTTCAATCTCCCGACTCTCTCTCCACTCGTCCTGTTTTCAATCTACCGTCTGCCTCTCCACTCACCCTGTTTTCAATCTCCCGACTCTCTCTTTCCACTCGGGCTGTTTTCAATGTCCCGACTCTCTATCCACTCAGCCTGTTTTCAATCTCCCGACTCTCTCTCCTCTAACCCTGTTTTCAATCTTCCGACTCTCTTTCCACTTGGGCTGTTTTCAATCTCCTGACTCTCTTTCCACTCGGGCTGTTTTCAATCTCCCGACTCTCTCTCCACTCGCCCTGTCTTCAATCTCCCGACTCTCTCTCCACTCGCCCTGTTTTCAATCTCTCAACTCTCTCTCCACTCAGGCTGTTTTCAATCTCCCGACTCGCTCTTCCCACTCGAGCTGTTTTCAATCTCCCGTCTGCGTCACTTCTCACCCTGTTTTCAATGTCCCGACTTTTGCTCCACTCACCCTGTTTTCAATCTCCTGACTCTCTCTGCACTTGGGCTGTGTTCAATCTCCCAACTCTCTCTCTACTCGCCCTGTTTTCAATCTCCCGTCTGCCTCTCCACTCACCCTGTTTTCAATCTCCTGACTCTCTCTCCACTCGCGCTGTTTTCAATCTCCCGTCTCTCTCTTTCCACTCGTGCTGTTTTCAATCTCCCGACTCTCTCTTTCCGCTCGGGCTGTTTTCAATCTCCCGACTCTCTCTTTCCGCTCGGGCTGTTTTCAATCTCCTGACTCTCTCTCCACTCGCGCTGTTTTCAATCTCCCGTCTCTCTCTTTCCACTCGTGCTGTTTTCAATCTCCCGACACTCTCTCTCCACTCGTCCTGTTTTCAATCTCCGGTCTGCCTCTCCACTCACCCTGTTTTCAATCTCCCGACTCTCTCTCCACTCGCCCTGTTTTCAATCTCCCGACTCTCTCTCCACTCGCGCTGTTTTCAATCTCCCGACTCTGTCTCCACTCGCCCTGTTTTCAATCAACCGACGCTTTCCCCACTCGCCCTGTTTCCAATCTCCCAACTCACTCTCCACTCGGGCTGTTTTCAATTTCCCGACTCTCTCCCCACTCGCGCTGTTTTCAATCTCCCGACTCTCTCTGCACTTGGGCTCTTTTCAATGTCCTGACTCTCTCTCCAATCAACCTGTTCCCAATCTCCCAACTCTCTCCCCACTCGCGCTTTTTTCAATCTCTCGACTCTCTTCCACTCGCCCTGTTTTCAATCGCCCTACTCTCTCTGCACTTGGGCTGTTTTCAATCTCCCGACTCTCTCTCCACTCAGCCTGCTTCCCATCTCCCGACTCTATCTCCACTCGCGCTGTTTTCAAGCTCCCCTCTCTCTCTTTCCATTCGGGCAGTTTTCAATCTCCCGACTGTCTCTTTCCACTTGGGCTGTTTTCAATCTCCCGACTCTCTTTCCACTCGGGCTGTTTTCAATCTCCCGTCTGCCTCTCCACTCACCCTGTTTTCATTCTCCCGACTCTCTCTCCACTCGCGCTGTTTTCAATCTCCCGACTCTCTCTTTCCACTCGGGCTGTTTTCAATCTCCCGACTCTCCCTTTCCACGCGGGTTGTTTTCAATCTCTCTTCTGCCTCTCCACTCACCCTGTTTTCAATCTCCCGACTTTCTCTCCACTCGCCCTGTTTTCAATCTCCCATCTGCCTCTCCACTCGCCCTGTTTTCAATCTCCTGACTTTCTCTCCACTCGCCCTGTTTTAAATCTCCCGACTCTCTCTCCACTCGTGTTGTTTTCAATCTCCCGACTCTCTCTCCACTCGCACTGTTTTCAATCTTTCGACTCTCTTTCTACTCGGGCTGTTTTCCATCTCTGGACTCTCTCTTTCCACTCGAGCAGTTTTCAATCTCCCGTCTGCCTCACTTCTCACCCTGTTTTCAATGTCCTGACTTTTTCTCCACTCCCCCTGTTTTCAATCTGCTGACTCTCTCTGCACTTGGGCTGTTTTCAATCTCCCGACTCTCTCTCCACTCGTCCTGTTTTCAATCTCCCAACTCTCTCTCCACTCACCCTGTTTTCAATCTCCCGACTCTCTCTCCACTCGTCCTGTTTTCAATCTCGCGACTGCCTCTCCACTCACCCTGTTTTCAATCTCCCGAATCTCTCTCCACTCGTCCTGTTTTCAATCTCCCAACTCTCTCTCCACTCACCCTGTTTTCAATCTCCCGACTC
Organism: Isurus oxyrinchus; assembly: GCA_026770705.1. Classification (NCBI taxonomy): domain Eukaryota; kingdom Metazoa; phylum Chordata; class Chondrichthyes; order Lamniformes; family Lamnidae; genus Isurus; species Isurus oxyrinchus. The sequence goes on along the minus strand of JANJGN010000013.1, from coordinate 81,726,604 downwards.
TCTCTCCACTCGTCCTGTTTTCAATCTCCCAACTCTCTCTCCAATCACCCTGTTTTCAATCTCCCGACTCTCTCTCCACTCGTCCTGTTTTCAATCTCGCGACTGCCTCTCCACTCACCCTGTTTTCAATCTCCCGACTCTCTCTCCACTCGTCCTGTTTTCAATCTCGCGACTGCCTCTCCACTCACCCTGTTTTCAATCTCCCGACTCTCTCTCCACTCAACCTGCTTCCCATCTCCCGACTCTATCTCCACTCGCGCTGTTTTCAAGCTCCCCTCTCTCTCTTTCCATTCGGGCTGTTTTCAATCTCCCGACTGTCTCCTTTCACTTGGGCTGTTTTCAATCTCCCGACTCTCTTTCCACTCGGGCTGTTTTCAATCTCCCGTCTGCCTCTCCACTCACCCTGTTTTCAATATCCCGACTCTCTCTCCACTGGCACTGTTTTCAATCTCCCGACTCTCTCTTTCTACTCGGGTTGTTTTGAATCTTCCGTTTGCCTCTCCACTCATCCTCTTTCCAATCTCCCGACTCTCTCTCCACTCGCCCTGTTTTCAATCTCCCGACTCTCCCTTTCCACTCGGGCTGTTTTCAATCTCCCGACTCTCTCTCCACTCGCCCTGTTTTCAATCTCCCATCTGCCTCTCCACTCGCCCTGTTTTCAATCTCCCGACTTTCTCTCCACTCGCCCTGTTTTAAATCTCCCGACTCTCTCTCTACTCGTGTTGTTCTCAATCTCCCGACTCTCTCTTTCCACTCGGGCTGTTTTCAATCTCCCGACTCTCCCTTTCCACGCGGGTTGTTTTCAATCTCTCTTCTGCCTCTCCACTCACCCTGTTTTCAATCTCCCGACTTTCTCTCCACTCGCCCTGTTTTCAATCTCCCATCTGCCTCTCCACTCGCCCTGTTTTCAATCTCCCGACTTTCTCTCCACTCGCCCTGTTTTAAATCTCCCGACTCTCTCTCCACTCGTGTTGTTTTCAATCTCCCGACTCTCTCTCCACTCGCACTGTTTTCAATCTTTCGACTCTCTTTCTACTCGGGCTGTTTTCCATCTCTGGACTCTCTCTTTCCACTCGAGCAGTTTTCAATCTCCCGTCTGCCTCACTTCTCACCCTGTTTTCAATGTCCCGACTTTTTCTCCACTCCCCCTGTTTTCAATCTGCTGACTCTCTCTGCACTTGGGCTGTTTTCAATCTCCCGACTCTCTCTCCACTCGTCCTGTTTTCAATCTCCCAACTCTCTCTCCACTCACCCTGTTTTCAATCTCCCGACTCTCTCTCCACTCGTCCTGTTTTCAATCTCGCGACTGCCTCTCCACTCACCCTGTTTTCAATCTCCCGACTCTCTCTCCACTCGTCCTGTTTTCAATCTCGCGACTGCCTCTCCACTCACCCTGTTTTCAATCTCCCGACTCTCTCTCCACTCAACCTGCTTCCCATCTCCCGACTCTATCTCCACTCGCGCTGTTTTCAAGCTCCCCTCTCTCTCTTTCCATTCGGGCTGTTTTCAATCTCCCGACTGTCTCCTTTCACTTGGGCTGTTTTCAATCTCCCGACTCTCTTTCCACTCGGGCTGTTTTCAATCTCCCGTCTGCCTCTCCACTCACCCTGTTTTCAATCTCCCGACTCTCTGCCCACTCAGGCTTTTTTCAATCTCCCGTCTCTCTCTTTCCACTCAGGCTGTTTTCAATCTCTCGACTCTCTCTTTCCACTCGGGCTGTTTTCAATCTCCCGACTGCCTCTCCACTCACCCTGTTTTCAATATCCCGAATCTCTCACCACTCACCTGTTTTCAATCTCCCGACTCTCTCTCCACTCGTCCTGTTTTCAATCTCCCGTCTGCCTCTCCACTCACCCTGTTTTCAATCTCCCGACTCCCTCCCCACTCGCGCTTTTTTCCATCTCCCGTCTCTCTCTTTCCACTCGGGCTGTTTTCAATCTCCCGACTCTCTCTTTCCGCTCGGGCTGTTTTCAATCTCCCAACATTCTCTCCACTCGCCCTGTTTTCAATCTCCCGTCTGCCTCTCCACTCACCCTCTTTTCAATCTCCCGACTCTTTCTCCACTGGCGCTGTTTTCAATCTCCCGACTCTCTCTTTTTCCACTCGGGCTGTTTTCAATCTCCTGTCTGCCTCTCCACTCACCCTGTTTTCAATCTCCCGACTCTCTCTCCACTCACCCTGTTTTCAATCTCCCGACTCTCTCCACTCGCCCTGTTTTCAATCTCCCGACTCTCTCTGCACTTGGGCTGTTTTCAATCTCCCGACTCTCTCTTACCACTCGGGCTGTTTGCAATCTCCCGACTCTCTCTCCACTCGCGCTGTTTTCAATCTCCCGACTCTCTCTCCACTCGCCCTGTTTTCAATCTCTCGACTCTCTTTCCACTCGAGCTGTTTTCCATCACCCGTTTGCCTCTCTTCTCACCCTGTTTTCAATCTCCTGACTCTCTCTGCACTTGGGCTGTTTTCAATCTCCCGACCCTCTCTCCGCTCGCCCTGTTTTCAATCTCCTGACTCTGTCTTTCCACTCGTCCTGTTTTCAATCTCCCGTCTGCCTCTCCACTCACCCTGTTTTGAATCTCCCGACTCCCTCCCCACTCGCGCTTTTTTCAATCTCCCGTCTCTCTCTTTCCGCTCGGGCTGTTTTCAATCTCCCAACATTCTCTCCACTCGCCCTGTTTTCAATCTCCCGTCTGCCGCTCCACTCACCCTGTTTTCAATCTCCCGACTCTCTCTTTCCACTCGGGCCTTTTTCAGTCTCCCGACTCTCTCTCCACTCGCCCTGTTTTCAATCTCCCGACTCTCTCTCCACTCGCCCTGTTTTCAATCTCCCGACTCTCTCTCCACTCGCCCTGTTTTCAATCTCCCGACTCTCCCTTTCCACTCGCGCTGTTTTCAATCTCCCGACTCTCTCTGCACTTGGGCTCTTTTCAATGTCCTGACTCTCTCTCCACTCAACCTGTTCCCAATCTCCCAACTCTCTCCCCACTCGCGCTTTTTTCAATCTCTCGACTCTCTTCCACTCGCCCTGTTTTCAATCGCCCTACTCTCTCTGCACTTGGGCTGTTTTCAATCTCCCGACTCTCTCTCCACTCAGCCTGCTTCCCATCTCCCGACTCTATCTCCACTCGCGCTGTTTTCAAGCTCCCCTCTCTCTCTTTCCATTCGGGCAGTTTTCAATTTCCCGACTGTCTCTTTCCACTTGGGCTGTTTTCAATCTCCCGACTCTCTTTCCACTCGGGCTGTTTTCAATCTCCCGTCTGCCTCTCCACTCACCCTGTTTTCATTCTCCCGACTCTCTCTCCACTCGCGCTGTTTTCAATCTCCCGACTCTCTCTTTCCACTCGGGCTGTTTTCAATCTCCCGACTCTCCCTTTCCACGCGGGTTGTTTTCAATCTCTCTTCTGCCTCTCCACTCACCCTGTTTTCATTCTCCCGACTCTCTCTCCACTCGCGCTGTTTTCAATCTCCCGACTCTCTCTTTCCACTCGGGCTGTTTTCAATCTCCCGACTTTCTCTCCACTCGCCCTGTTTTCAATCTCCCATCTGCCTCTCCACTCGCCCTGTTTTCATTCTCCCGACTTTCTCTCCACTCGCCCTGTTTTAAATCTCCCGACTCTCTCTCCACTCGTGTTGTTTTCAATCTCCCGACTCTCTCTCCACTCGCACTGTTTTCAATCTTTCGACTCTCTTTCTACTCGGGCTGTTTTCCATCTCTGGACTCTCTCTTTCCACTCGAGCAGTTTTCAATCTCCCGTCTGCCTCACTTCTCACCCTGTTTTCAATGTCCCGACTTTTTCTCCACTCCCCCTGTTTTCAATCTGCTGACTCTCTCTGCACTTGGGCTGTTTTCAATCTCCCGACTCTCTCTCCACTCGTCCTGTTTTCAATCTCCCAACTCTCTCTCCACTCACCCTGTTTTCAATCTCCCGACTCTCTCTCCACTCGTCCTGTTTTCAATCTCGCGACTGCCTCTCCACTCACCCTGTTTTCAATCTCCCGACTCTCTCTCCACTCGTCCTGTTTTCAATCTCGCGACTGCCTCTCCACTCACCCTGTTTTCAATGTCCCGACTTTATCTCCACTCGCCCTGTTTTCAATCTCGTGACTCTCTCTCCACTCGTCCTGTTTTCAATCTCCCAACTCTCTCTCCACTCACCCTGTTTTCAATCTCCCGACTCTCTCTCCACTCGTCCTGTTTTCAATCTACCGTCTGCCTCTCCACTCACCCTGTTTTCAATCTCCCGACTCTCTCTTTCCACTCGGGCTGTTTTCAATGTCCCGACTCTCTATCCACTCAGCCTGTTTTCAATCTCCCGACTCTCTCTCCTCTAACCCTGTTTTCAATCTTCCGACTCTCTTTCCACTTGGGCTGTTTTCAATCTCCTGACTCTCTTTCCACTCGGGCTGTTTTCAATCTCCCGACTCTCTCTCCACTCGCCCTGTCTTCAATCTCCCGACTCTCTCTCCACTCGCCCTGTTTTCAATCTCTCGACTCTCTCTCCACTCAGGCTGTTTTCAATCTCCCGACTCGCTCTTCCCACTCGAGCTGTTTTCAATCTCCCGTCTGCGTCACTTCTCACCCTGTTTTCAATGTCCCGACTTTTGCTCCACTCACCCTGTTTTCAATCTCCTGACTCTCTCTGCACTTGGGCTGTGTTCAATCTCCCAACTCTCTCTCTACTCGCCCTGTTTTCAATCTCCCGTCTGCCTCTCCACTCACCCTGTTTTCAATCTCCTGACTCTCTCTCCACTCGCGCTGTTTTCAATCTCCCGTCTCTCTCTTTCCACTCGTGCTGTTTTCAATCTCCCGACTCTCTCTTTCCGCTCGGGCTGTTTTCAATCTCCCGACTCTCTCTTTCCGCTCGGGCTGTTTTCAATCTCCTGACTCTCTCTCCACTCGCGCTGTTTTCAATCTCCCGTCTCTCTCTTTCCACTCGTGCTGTTTTCAATCTCCCGACACTCTCTCTCCACTCGTCCTGTTTTCAATCTCCGGTCTGCCTCTCCACTCACCCTGTTTTCAATCTCCCGACTCTCTCTCCACTCGCCTTGTTTTCAATCTCCCGACTCTCTCTCCACTCGCGCTGTTTTCAATCTCCCGACTCTGTCTCCACTCGCCCTGTTTTCAATCAACCGACGCTTTCCCCACTCGCCCTGTTTCCAATCTCCCAACTCACTCTCCACTCGGGCTGTTTTCAATTTCCCGACTCTCTCCCCACTCGCGCTGTTTTCAATCTCCCGACTCTCTCTGCACTTGGGCTCTTTTCAATGTCCTGACTCTCTCTCCAATCAACCTGTTCCCAATCTCCCAACTCTCTCCCCACTCGCGCTTTTTTCAATCTCTCGACTCTCTTCCACTCGCCCTGTTTTCAATCGCCCTACTCTCTCTGCACTTGGGCTGTTTTCAATCTCCCGACTCTCTCTCCACTCAGCCTGCTTCCCATCTCCCGACTCTATCTCCACTCGCGCTGTTTTCAAGCTCCCCTCTCTCTCTTTCCATTCGGGCAGTTTTCAATCTCCCGACTGTCTCTTTCCACTTGGGCTGTTTTCAATCTCCCGACTCTCTTTCCACTCGGGCTGTTTTCAATCTCCCGTCTGCCTCTCCACTCACCCTGTTTTCATTCTCCCGACTCTCTCTCCACTCGCGCTGTTTTCAATCTCCCGACTCTCTCTTTCCACTCGGGCTGTTTTCAATCTCCCGACTCTCCCTTTCCACGCGGGTTGTTTTCAATCTCTCTTCTGCCTCTCCACTCACCCTGTTTTCAATCTCCCGACTTTCTCTCCACTCGCCCTGTTTTCAATCTCCCATCTGCCTCTCCACTCGCCCTGTTTTCAATCTCCTGACTTTCTCTCCACTCGCCCTGTTTTAAATCTCCCGACTCTCTCTCCACTCGTGTTGTTTTCAATCTCCCGACTCTCTCTCCACTCGCACTGTTTTCAATCTTTCGACTCTCTTTCTACTCGGGCTGTTTTCCATCTCTGGACTCTCTCTTTCCACTCGAGCAGTTTTCAATCTCCCGTCTGCCTCACTTCTCACCCTGTTTTCAATGTCCTGACTTTTTCTCCACTCCCCCTGTTTTCAATCTGCTGACTCTCTCTGCACTTGGGCTGTTTTCAATCTCCCGACTCTCTCTCCACTCGTCCTGTTTTCAATCTCCCAACTCTCTCTCCACTCACCCTGTTTTCAATCTCCCGACTCTCTCTCCACTCGTCCTGTTTTCAATCTCGCGACTGCCTCTCCACTCACCCTGTTTTCAATCTCCCGAATCTCTCTCCACTCGTCCTGTTTTCAATCTCCCAACTCTCTCTCCACTCACCCTGTTTTCAATCTCCCGACTCTCTCTCCACTCGTCCTGTTTTCAATCTCCCAACTCTCTCTCCAATCACCCTGTTTTCAATCTCCCGACTCTCTCTCCACTCGTCCTGTTTTCAATCTCGCGACTGCCTCTCCACTCACCCTGTTTTCAATCTCCCGACTCTCTCTCCACTCAACCTGCTTCCCATCTCCCGACTCTATCTCCACTCGCGCTGTTTTCAAGCTCCCCTCTCTCTCTTTCCATTCGGGCTGTTTTCAATCTCCCGACTGTCTCCTTTCACTTGGGCTGTTTTCAATCTCCCGACTCTCTTTCCACTCGGGCTGTTTTCAATCTCCCGTCTGCCTCTCCACTCACCCTGTTTTCAATATCCCGACTCTCTCTCCACTGGCACTGTTTTCAATCTCCCGACTCTCTCTTTCTACTCGGGTTGTTTTGAATCTTCCGTTTGCCTCTCCACTCATCCTCTTTCCAATCTCCCGACTCTCTCTCCACTCGCCCTGTTTTCAATCTCCCGACTCTCCCTTTCCACTCGGGCTGTTTTCAATCTCCCGACTCTCTCTCCACTCGCCCTGTTTTCAATCTCCCGACTCTCTCTCCACTCGCCCTGTTTTCAATCTCCCGACTCTCTCTCCACTCGCCCTGTTTTCAATCTCCCGACTCTCTCTTTCCACTCGGGCCTTTTTCAATCTCCCGACTCTCTCTCCACTCGCCCTGTTTTCAATCTCCCGTCTGCCTCTCCACTCACCCTGTTTTCATTCTCCCGACTCTCTCTCCACTCGCGCTGTTTTCAATCTCCCGACTCTCTCTTTCCACTCGGGCTGTTTTCAATCTCCCGACTCTCCCTTTCCACGCGGGTTGTTTTCAATCTCTCTTCTGCCTCTCCACTCACCCTGTTTTCAATCTCCCGACTTTCTCTCCACTCGCCCTGTTTTCAATCTCCCATCTGCCTCTCCACTCGCCCTGTTTTCAATCTCCCGACTTTCTCTCCACTCGCCCTGTTTTAAATCTCCCGACTCTCTCTCTACTCGTGTTGTTCTCAATCTCCCGACTCTCTCTTTCCACTCGGGCTGTTTTCAATCTCCCGACTCTCCCTTTCCACGCGGGTTGTTTTCAATCTCTCTTCTGCCTCTCCACTCACCCTGTTTTCAATCTCCCAACTTTCTCTCCACTCGCCCTGTTTTCAATCTCCCATCTGCCTCTCCACTCGCCCTGTTTTCAATCTCCCGACTTTCTCTCCACTCGCCCTGTTTTAAATCTCCCGACTCTCTCTCCACTCGTGTTGTTTTCAATCTCCCGACTCTCTCTCCACTCGCACTGTTTTCAATCTTTCGACTCTCTTTCTACTCGGGCTGTTTTCCATCTCTGGACTCTCTCTTTCCACTCGAGCAGTTTTCAATCTCCCGTCTGCCTCACTTCTCACCCTGTTTTCAATGTCCCGACTTTTTCTCCACTCCCCCTGTTTTCAATCTGCTGACTCTCTCTGCACTTGGGCTGTTTTCAATCTCCCGACTCTCTCTCCACTCACCCTGTTTTCAATCTCCCGACTCTCTCTCCACTCGTCCTGTTTTCAATCTCGCGACTGCCTCTCCACTCACCCTGTTTTCAATCTCCCGACTCTCTCTCCACTCGTCCTGTTTTCAATCTCGCGACTGCCTCTCCACTCACCCTGTTTTCAATCTCCCGACTCTCTCTCCACTCAACCTGCTTCCCATCTCCCGACTCTATCTCCACTCGCGCTGTTTTCAAGCTCCCCTCTCTCTCTTTCCATTCGGGCTGTTTTCAATCTCCCGACTGTCTCCTTTCACTTGGGCTGTTTTCAATCTCCCGACTCTCTTTCCACTCGGGCTGTTTTCAATCTCCCGTCTGCCTCTCCACTCACCCTGTTTTCAATCTCCCGACTCTCTGCCCACTCAGGCTTTTTTCAATCTCCCGTCTCTCTCTTTCCACTCAGGCTGTTTTCAATCTCTCGACTCTCTCTTTCCACTCGGGCTGTTTTCAATCTCCCGACTGCCTCTCCACTCACCCTGTTTTCAATATCCCAAATCTCTCACCACTCACCTGTTTTCAATCTCCCGACTCTCTCTCCACTCGTCCTGTTTTCAATCTCCCGTCTGCCTCTCCACTCACCCTGTTTTCAATCTCCCGACTCCCTCCCCACTCGCGCTTTTTTCCATCTCCCGTCTCTCTCTTTCCACTCGGGCTGTTTTCAATCTCCCGACTCTCTCTTTCCGCTCGGGCTGTTTTCAATCTCCCAACATTCTCTCCACTCGCCCTGTTTTCAATCTCCCGTCTGCCTCTCCACTCACCCTCTTTTCAATCTCCCGACTCTTTCTCCACTGGCGCTGTTTTCAATCTCCCGACTCTCTCTTTTTCCACTCGGGCTGTTTTCAATCTCCTGTCTGCCTCTCCACTCACCCTGTTTTCAATCTCCCGACTCTCTCTCCACTCACCCTGTTTTCAATCTCCCGACTCTCTCCACTCGCCCTGTTTTCAATCTCCCGACTCTCTCTGCACTTGGGCTGTTTTCAATCTCCCGACTCTCTCTTACCACTCGGGCTGTTTGCAATCTCCCGACTCTCTCTCCACTCGCGCTGTTTTCAATCTCCCGACTCTCTCTCCACTCGCCCTGTTTTCAATCTCTCGACTCTCTTTCCACTCGAGCTGTTTTCCATCACCCGTTTGCCTCTCTTCTCACCCTGTTTTCAATCTCCTGACTCTCTCTGCACTTGGGCTGTTTTCAATCTCCCGACCCTCTCTCCGCTCGCCCTGTTTTCAATCTCCTGACTCTGTCTTTCCACTCGTCCTGTTTTCAATCTCCCGTCTGCCTCTCCACTCACCCTGTTTTGAATCTCCCGACTCCCTCCCCACTCGCGCTTTTTTCAATCTCCCGTCTCTCTCTTTCCGCTCGGGCTGTTTTCAATCTCCCAACATTCTCTCCACTCGCCCTGTTTTCAATCTCCCGTCTGCCGCTCCACTCACCCTGTTTTCAATCTCCCGACTCTCTCTTTCCACTCGGGCCTTTTTCAGTCTCCCGACTCTCTCTCCACTCGCCCTGTTTTCAATCTCCCGACTCTCTCTCCACTCGCCCTGTTTTCAATCTCCCGACTCTCTCTCCACTCGCCCTGTTTTCAATCTCCCGACTCTCCCTTTCCACTCGGGCTGTTTTCAATTTCCCGACTCTCTCCCCACTCGCGCTGTTTTCAATCTCCCGACTCTCTCTGCACTTGGGCTCTTTTCAATGTCCTGACTCTCTCTCCACTCAACCTGTTCCCAATCTCCCAACTCTCTCCCCACTCGCGCTTTTTTCAATCTCTCGACTCTCTTCCACTCGCCCTGTTTTCAATCGCCCTACTCTCTCTGCACTTGGGCTGTTTTCAATCTCCCGACTCTCTCTCCACTCAGCCTGCTTCCCATCTCCCGACTCTATCTCCACTCGCGCTGTTTTCAAGCTCCCCTCTCTCTCTTTCCATTCGGGCAGTTTTCAATTTCCCGACTGTCTCTTTCCACTTGGGCTGTTTTCAATCTCCCGACTCTCTTTCCACTCGGGCTGTTTTCAATCTCCCGTCTGCCTCTCCACTCACCCTGTTTTCATTCTCCCGACTCTCTCTCCACTCGCGCTGTTTTCAATCTCCCGACTCTCTCTTTCCACTCGGGCTGTTTTCAATCTCCCGACTCTCCCTTTCCACGCGGGTTGTTTTCAATCTCTCTTCTGCCTCTCCACTCACCCTGTTTTCATTCTCCCGACTCTCTCTCCACTCGCGCTGTTTTCAATCTCCCGACTCTCTCTTTCCACTCGGGCTGTTTTCAATCTCCCGACTTTCTCTCCACTCGCCCTGTTTTCAATCTCCCATCTGCCTCTCCACTCGCCCTGTTTTCATTCTCCCGACTTTCTCTCCACTCGCCCTGTTTTAAATCTCCCGACTCTCTCTCCACTCGTGTTGTTTTCAATCTCCCGACTCTCTCTCCACTCGCACTGTTTTCAATCTTTCGACTCTCTTTCTACTCGGGCTGTTTTCCATCTCTGGACTCTCTCTTTCCACTCGAGCAGTTTTCAATCTCCCGTCTGCCTCACTTCTCACCCTGTTTTCAATGTCCCGACTTTTTCTCCACTCCCCCTGTTTTCAATCTGCTGACTCTCTCTGCACTTGGGCTGTTTTCAATCTCCCGACTCTCTCTCCACTCGTCCTGTTTTCAATCTCCCAACTCTCTCTCCACTCACCCTGTTTTCAATCTCCCGACTCTCTCTCCACTCGTCCTGTTTTCAATCTCGCGACTGCCTCTCCACTCACCCTGTTTTCAATCTCCCGACTCTCTCTCCACTCGTCCTGTTTTCAATCTCGCGACTGCCTCTCCACTCACCCTGTTTTCAATCTCCCGACTCTCTCTCCACTCAACCTGCTTCCCATCTCCCGACTCTATCTCCACTCGCGCTGTTTTCAAGCTCCCCTCTCTCTCTTTCCATTCGGGCTGTTTTCAATCTCCCGACTGTCTCCTTTCACTTGGGCTGTTTTCAATCTCCCGACTCTCTTTCCACTCGGGCTGTTTTCAATCTCCCGTCTGCCTCTCCACTCACCCTGTTTTCAATCTCCCGACTCTCTGCCCACTCAGGCTTTTTTCAATCTCCCGTCTCTCTCTTTCCACTCAGGCTGTTTTCAATCTCTCGACTCTCTCTTTCCACTCGGGCTGTTTTCAATCTCCCGACTGCCTCTCCACTCACCCTGTTTTCAATATCCCGAATCTCTCACCACTCACCTGTTTTCAATCTCCCGACTCTCTCTCCACTCGCCCTGTTTTCAATCTCCCGTCTGCCTCTCCACTCACCCTGTTTTCAATCTCCCGACTCTCTGCCCACTCGCGCTGTTTTCAATCTCCCGACTCTCTCTTTCCACTCGGGCTGTTTTCAATCTCCCAACTCTCTCTCCACTCGCGTTGTTTTCAATCTCCCGACTCTCTCTTTCCACTCGGGCTGTTTTGAATCTTCCGACTCTCTCTCTCCACTCATCCTCTTTTCAATCTCCCGACTCTCTTTCCACTCGCCCTGTTTTCAATCTCCCGACTCTCTCTTTCCACTCGGGCTGTTTTCAATCTCCCGTCTGCATCTCCACTCGCCCTGTTTTCAATCTCCCGACTCTCTCTTTCCACTCGGGCCTTTTTCAATCTCCCGACTCTCTCTCCACTCGCCCTGTTTTCAATCTCCCGACTCTCTCTCCACTCGCCCTGTTTTCAATCTCCCGACTCTCCCTTTCCACTCGGGCTGTTTTCAATCTCCCGACTCTCTCTCCACTCACCCTGTTTTCAATCTCCCGACTCTCTCTCCACTCGCCCAGTTTTCAATCTCCTGACTCTCTCTCCACTCGCACTTTTTTCAATCTCCCGACTCTCTCTCCACTCTCCCTGTTTTCAATCTCCCGACTCGCTCTTTCCACTCGAGCTGTTTTCAATCTCCCGTCTGCCTCTCTTCTCACCCTATTTTCAATCTCCCGACTTTCTCTCCATTCGCTCTGTTTTCAATCTCCTGACTCTCTCTGCACTTGGGATGTTTTCAATCTCCTGACTCTCTCTTTCCACTCGCCCTGTTTTCAATCTCCCGACTCTCTCTGCACTTATGCTGTTTTCAATCTCTCGACTCTCTCTCCACTCGTCCTGTTTTCAATCTCCCGTCTGCCCCTCCACTCACCCTGTTTTCAATCTCCCCACTCTCTCTCCACTCGCGCTGTTTTCAATCTCCCGTCTGCCTCTCCACTCACCCTGTTTTCAATCTCCCGACTCTCTCTCCACTTGCGCTGTTTTCAATCTCCCGACTCTCTCTTTCCACGTGGGCTGTTTTCAATCTCCCGACTCTCTCTTTCCTCTCGGGCTGTTTTCAATCTCCCAACTCTCTCTCCACTCGCGCTGTTTTCAATCTCCCAACTCTCTTTTTCCACTCGGGCTGTTTTCAATCTCCCGACTCTCTCTTTCCACGCGGGCTGTTTTCAATCTCCCAACTCTCTCTTTCCACTCGGGCTGTTTTCAATCTTCCGTCTGCCTCTCCACTCACCCTGTTTTCAATCTCCCGACTTTCTCTCCACTCGCCCTGTTTTCAGTCTCCCGACTCTCTTTCCACTCGCCCTGTTTTCAATCTCACGACTCTCTCTCCACTCGCACTGTTTTCAGTCTCCCGTCTGCCTCTCCACTCACCCTGTTTTCTATCTCAATGCTCCCTATGCAGTGCCTCTTTCCTGGTTGTAGCTGGTACCCACATGGACCACAACGACTAGATCCTTCCCCTCCTATTGCAAGTTCCTTTCCAGCTTTGAGCAGATGTCCCAAACCCAGTCACTGGGCAGACAACACAGCTGTCAATACTCTCGCTTTTTGGGGCAGAGAACACTGTCAATCCCCCTCATTATATTGTCCCCTACTACCACTGCATTCCTTTTTCCACCTCCCACTTGAATGGCTTCCTGTTCCATGGCACCAGGGCCAGTTTGCTCATCCATCCTGCAGCTCACGCCCTCATCCAGACTAGCTGAAAACATAAAACCTGTTGGACAATTGCATGGGCTGAGGTTCCTGCACTCCTGCCCTCTCGGTCCCCTTACCTGCCTCACTTACAGTCGCACTCTCCCTTCACTGACCAAGTCGGAAAACCCTATCCTAAGTGGTGTGACTGCCTCCTGGTATAAAGCATCCAGGTAACTTTCCCCCTCTCTGTTGTGTCGCAGAGTCTGCAGCTCAGCGTCCAGCTCATTGACTCTGAGCCGAAGTTCCTCGAGCCACAAACACTTACTGCAGATGTGTTTGCCCTGGACCACAATGTTATCTAGGAGCTCCCACATGCTGCAGCCTTGACACATCACCTGTCCTGCCATCCTTAATGTATTTTAATTAATTTTCCTTTTTTAACATATTAACAACTTTACCACCAGTTCATGTACTATTTTAAACCTTGGGACTGGAACAGTTCTTAACCACTGAACAGATACTCACCAAACACTTAGCTCCTTTCCCTGTCATAGAGTAAGAACCAATTCTACCACTGAACTGTTGGAGGTTAAGGAAGGTGAGTGAAAGCCACCTAGCAGGTAGTGTCACTCATGGAAGATGGGTTCAATTGGAGTATAGGATCCAAATGTCCCACTGCCAAAGGAGGTCATCAACTCAATGCTCCAGCACCTAACTACTTATTTATTATTCATTCTTGGGATGAGAGAGAGCCTGGCAGGCCAGCATTTATTGCCCATCCACGATTGTCCTCCAGAAAGTGATGGGTCATTTTCTTGAACTGCTGCAGTTCATGCGGTGAAGGTGGCTAAATGCCAACACACTGACATTACCTCCTACCTACTCCTGGCCCAAGACTACACCACTGAACATCAAGCCATTGTTTCCAGGACTGCCACTGATCTCTTCTCCTTTGGAGATCTTCACCCCACAGCCTCCAACCACAGAGGCACCCAACCCGGAACATCCCTCTTCAACCACCTTCCTAACTTCCACAACCAGGACTGCCCTGGTAGAACCATAATTTCAACCTTTTCCTGCCAGAGTAAATGGATTTCTTCCTGTCTCATTTTTACCCCTTGTCTAGAGTCTTTATACTTACATTTTCAACTCCTCTGCTGCCCACCATCACATTAAAAGTTTCCAATTTCCTGGCCCTAACCATCTTCTCCTCACCAGGAGTGTCCATTTCATCTCTCTCTCCCCCATCAGGATGGTTTGAGAGCTCTACACTACATCATCGAACAGAGGCCTAATCAGTCTCAATCTACCACCACCATCCTCCTCCTGACTGAACCTGTTCTTACATAGAACAACTTATTCTTCAATAATTCTCACTCCTCCAAATACAAGTTGTTGCTACGGGTAGCTGCACGGATCCTAGTTATACCTGCCTTTGGTGGGGCACATGAAACATTACTTGTTCCAGTACTACTCAGCAACGCTCCCCCCACTCCCAAACATCTATTTTCTGGTACATTGATGATTGAGGTGCTGTTTCCTACCCTGAAATTGGAAAATTTCGTCAATTTAGTTTCCAGTTTCCGCCCTTCTCTCAACTTCACGTGCTCCAGCTCTGACTCTTTCCCTTCCCTCACTCCATTTCTGGGGATAGGCTATCTACTAATATCCATTATAAGCTCACCGACTCCCACAGCTACACTTTCTCCCACCAGCTTCCTGTAAGGATTCTATTCCATTTCCCCCCCATTATTGTTCTGATGATGCAACTTTGCCAACCTGGGCTTCTGATAAGTCTTCTTTTTTCCTCACCATTGTGCTTGACAGGGTCCCTTCCATTTCCCATACTTTCACTCTCACGCCTTCCCTCCATCCCAGAACCATGATTGAGTTCCCCTTCTCATCTTCCAACTCACCAATCTCAATGTTCAATAGAACATCCTCCACCACCAGCGTGATGCCATCGTCAAACTATTCTTCCTTATCCCTCCCCTTTCAGCATTCTGAAGGGACTATTCCCTTCACAACACCCTGGTCCACTCCTCAGCCACCTCAACACCACTTCCCACAGCTGCTTCCTGTGCAAGAGCAGATGTGCAATCCTTGCCCTTTTATCTCTTCCATTCCCACTGTCCAAGGCCTCAAACACTTCGTTCAGGTAAAACAGAGATTCACTCATACTCCTTTGAATTTAATACTTTACATTCACCACTCATGGATGTGGTTTCCTTTATGCTGGGGAGAGCAAAGGTACACCAGATGACTGCTTAGAGGAACACATCCGTTCAGTGCACAAGCATGACCCTAAGCTTCCTGTTGCCTATCATTTTTATTCTCCACCCCACTCCTTCCGACCTCAGCCTCCTGCAGTGTTCCAATGGAACTCAACATAAGCTCAAGGAACAGCATCTCATCTTTCAAATGGGGACTTTCAGGCTCAACACCAAGTTCAAAAATTTTTGCCTCCACTTTTTATTTTCTGTGTTTTGTTTATTTGTTTCTGTACAGCAAGTGCTGGTGATGATTCTGCTTTTCCTGTTTCCACCTCCTCTAGGCCATCTCCTCTCCCATCTTCTGTCTTACACAATCATTCTGTCATTTCATCTCTGCCTTCCACTGTCAGACTTTCCCTTTTGCACTTGCCTGTTTCCCTATCTCTGCTGTTGTTTAAAACCCATCACATTTCTAAATTTTCTCAGTTCAGGTGAAGGTCACTGACCTGAAACGTTAACTCTGTTACTCTCTCCACAGTTGCCACCCAACCTGCTGAGTTTGGGCACTTCAGCACTGTTCCTGAGGTGCTTGAGCAGCGAGAATGAGGACCGCAAATCCTGAGATGGCTGTCTGAAGTACGTGAAGGGCAATGGGGAAGACGTGTCAGTGTTGAGGGTGAGGAAAACTGAAGATATGGTCAGATTTCACCCAGATCTTTTATAAGCCGTTAGCAGAGAGGGAGCCTGAGCCTCTTGCAGTCGTCAGAATAACCAGCTGTGAGCAATAGTGCTTACACAAGCTATTTTTTACTAACATTAAAGGGCACAATGTTCTATTACACAATTTGCTGATTGCAAAGATTCAAAGGTTCTTCCACTATGCAAACTATGATATCTTTTTAGACATCTCTACAGTCCCAGCAGTGCTTGAATATTGGAGAGCAGAGATAACAAGCCTTAACATTAAACAGTGGTGAATAATGTGACTTCATGGCAGACTGATTGCCAAGTGGTGAAAGACCACAATCTAGAAGCACCTGTCCTCAAAAGAAAACAT
Organism: Isurus oxyrinchus; assembly: GCA_026770705.1. Classification (NCBI taxonomy): domain Eukaryota; kingdom Metazoa; phylum Chordata; class Chondrichthyes; order Lamniformes; family Lamnidae; genus Isurus; species Isurus oxyrinchus. The sequence continues at coordinate 81,710,576 of JANJGN010000013.1, read as the reverse complement.
GGTTTAGATTTGCCACCTCGAGCCAGTAACAACACATCTTGGATGATATAGTCAACAAATCTCAACAAGCTGAATATTGTATATCCTGGAGTGATTAGGGAACTGCATATGCTGAGGCCTTCATGAATGCTGCCTAACCAGTCTTTGGATCATAGATACGAATCAAGAACTTAAATTGATACATTTTTCAAATTATCTTAACACCACAAGGCTTTGTTGAGAGGCTAGAGGATGTCATTTTCTCTTTGGAGCAAGGGTGCAACAGGGAGAAAGGTAAAACCGCACAGGAACCAGTTCAATATTGAATGTGGGATGCTCCGGGATTAAACTTGGATCCAGGGAGCAAAAGGGAAAAAAGAGATGGGCACCAAGAAGACAGTAACACCCATAAATTCAAAAGAAAAATACAGCCCTTTAACATATTAAAACCTCCCAAGGCATTTCACAGGGGCATTAAAAATAAGATATGACAGTCAAATAGGGAGATATTAAGGCAGGTAACCAAAAGATTGATCAAAGAGGTTTAAGGAACATCTTAAAGGAGGAAAGTGAGGTAGAGAAGCAGAGAGGTGTAGAGGAAATTCCAGAGCTCAGGCCCTAGGCAACTGAAAGCACAGCCACAATTGTATAGTAAACATGGAACATTCAAGAAATCAAAATGAGAGATATCTGTGTTCTGAGAGTTATGGAGGTAAAGATTACAGAGGTAGGGAGGAGTGAGGCATGAAAGGATTTGAAAATAAGGGTGAGAAATCTAAAATGGCGACTTTGCTTAACAGGAGCAAATATAAGGTCAATGAGCACAGGAGTGATGGGTGAATAGTGCAAGTTAGGACACAGGGTGTTTTGGATGACCTCAAATTTGTGCAGAGTAGAACCTGGAAGTTTAGCCCGGAATAGTGAAGTCTGGAGGTAGAAAGGCATGTGGGTTTCAGCAGCAGATTAAGCTAAGATGGGCAGAGTTCGGCAACAATAGAGGTGAAATAAAAACAGCAAATGCTGGAAAAACTCAGCAGGTCTGACAGCATCTGTGGAGAGAGAAAAAAATAAAGTTAACGTTTCAGGTCCTTATGACCCTTCTTTAGTGCTAAGAAGTGGAATAGTGATTAAATTTATACTGTTTAAGGTGGTGGGGGTGGGGCAGGTGGAGCTGGATAGAAGGCCAGCAATAGGCAGGGACATGGAGGGGTTGACAAAGATACCATGAACAAGAGAAGAAAGGTAGTGTTAATGGTGGTGGTTGGTGCTAATAATAGCATAAAGGTAAGGAAGCAAAATGTGATTGTAGTAGAACAAGTGTGAAAACATTGTGTGAAAGAACACGGAACAAGTGACAGATGGCCCTGAAGGGGATGCAGGGAAATAAATGATAAAAAATGTGGAAAAAAGGGGATAAACTGCGGATAAATGAATAATAAAACAAGTGGGTAAAAAATGAATGTAGAAGAAAGGGGATGAAAAAAGTGGGTAAGGATGGAGGACACAGTTCATGGTCTGAAGTTGTTGAACTCAATGTTAAGCCCAGAAGGGTGTAAAGCGCCTAGTTCCTCCAGTTTGCGTTGGGCTTCACTGGAACATTTCTGCAGGCTAAGGACAGACATGTGGGCATGAGAGCAGGATGGTGTGTTGAAATGGCCGACAGGAAGGTCTGGTCATCCTAGCGGTCAGGTGTTCTGCAAAACGGTCACCCAGTCTGCGTTTGTTCTCTCCGATGTAGAGGAGACTGCATTAGGAGCAGCAAATGCAGTCGACCAAACTGAAGGAGGTACAAGTGAGGAGCTGCTTCACCTGAATGGATTGTTTGGGCCCTTGGATGGTGAGGAGGGAGGTGGTAAAGGAGGTGTTGCACCTTCTGCGATTGCATGGGAAGGTGACGTGGGAAGGGAATGAGGTGGGGGGGTGATGGAGGAGTGGACCAGGGTGTCCCGGTGGGAACGGTCCCTATGGAATGCTGACAGGGGGCTGGAGGGGAAGATGTGTTTGGTGGTGGAATAATTCTGAAGTTGGCAGAAATGGCGGAGGCTGTGGGGTGAAAAGTGAGGACACAATTAGCACCGTTTTTAGCACTAACCACTACCCTTACCAATCCCTTTGTCCTCTTGTTCACGACATCTTTGTCAATCCCTCGTGTGTGCCCACCTATCGCTGGCCTTCTTTCCAGCTTCACCTGCCCCACCCCACTTAAACAATATAAACTTTATCACATTTCCACTTCTCCTCAGCTCTGAAGGGTCATACAAACTGGAAACGAACTTTTGTTTTTTTCCTTCTAGCATTTTCTGTTTTTGTTTCAGATTTCCAACATCCGAAGTATTTTACTTTTACTACAGAGGTGAAACTAGGCAATCTTAATGAGGGTTTGAATATGTAGTCAGAAGCTCATCTTGGAGTCAAATACAGCACCAAGATTGTATGGAGTTTGCAGAGGAGTGGAGTAATTGAGTAGGGAGCAGAGTTGCAGCAGGGGCTGAAGACAATAGCTTTGGTATTCCCAATATTTAATTGGAGGTTTCTGCTCATCTGATACTGTATGCTTAACACCAGTCTGACAATTTAGAAAGCACGGAGGCAGCAAGAACACAGGCTAAGGATAGAACTAGATGTCATCAGAGTACAAGTGGAAAACGATATTTTCCTTTTGGATGATGCCACTGAGTAGCATGGAGCTGAATAATGGAAGGAGGCTAAGGATAGATCCTTGGGGGGCACCAGAGATAACTGTGTAAGAACAGCAAAAGCCATTACAGGGTTTCTCTGGCTATGATTAGGTAGATAAGAATGGAAACAGGGAAGTGCAGTCCTACCCGGCAGGATGTAGGTAGAAAGGGATAAAAACAAAGAAAACTGCGGATGCTGGAAATCCAAAACAAAAACAGAATTACCTGGAAAAACTCAGCAGGTCTGGCAGCATCGGCGGAGAAGAAAAGAGTTGACGTTTCGAGTCCTCATGACCCTTCGACAGAACTTGATTTCGAGTCCAAGAAAGAGTTGAAATATAAGCTGGTTTAAGGTGTGTGTGTGGGGGGGCGGAGAGATAGAGAGAGAGAGAGGTGGTTGTGTAGACAAACAAGCAGTGATAGAAGCAGATCATCAAAAGATGTCAGTGACAATGGTACAAAAGAACACATAGGTGTTTAGGTTAAAGTTGGTGATATTATCTAAACGAATGTGCTAATTAAGAATGGATGGTAGGGCACTCAAGGTACAGCTCTAGTGGGGGTGGGGGGAGCATAAAAGATTTTAAAATATTTAAAAATAATGGAAATAGGTGGGAAAAGAAAAATCTATAAAATTTATGGGGAAAAAAAAGGAAAAAGGGGGAAACAGAAAGGGGGTGGGGATGTGGGAGGGAGCTCACGACCTAAAGTTGTTGAATTCAATATTCAGACCGGAAGGCTGTAAGGTGCCTAGTCGGAAGATGAGGTGTTGTTCCTCCAGTTTGCGTTGGGCTTCACTGGAACAATGCAGTAAGCCAAGAACAGACATGTGGGCAAGAGAGCAGGGTGGAGTGTTAAAATGGCAAGCGACAGGGAGGTTTGGGTCATTCTTGCGGACAGACCGCAGGTGTTCTGCAAAGCGGTCGCCCAGTTTACGTTTGGTCTCTCCAATGTAGAGGAGACCACATTGGGAGCAACGAATGCAGTAGACTAAGTTGGGGGAAATGCAAGTGAAATGCTGCTTCACTTGAAAGGAGTGTTTGGGCCCTTGGACGGTGAGGAGAGAGGAAGTGAAGGGGCAGGTGTTACATCTTTTGCGTGGGCATGGGGTGGTGCCATAGGAGGGGGTTGAGGAGTAGGGGGTGATGGAGGAGTGGACCAGGGTGTCCCGGAGGGAGCGATCCCTACGGAATGCCGATAAGGGGGGTGCAGGGAAGATGTGTTTGGTGGTGGCATCATGCTGGAGTTGGCGGAAATGGCAGAAGATGATCCTTTGAATGCGGAGGCTGGTGTGGTGATAAGTGAGGACAAGGGGGACCCTATCATGTTTCTGGGAGGGAGGAGAAGGCGTGAGGGCGGATGCGCGGGAGATGGGCCGGACACGGTTGAGGGCCCTGTCAACGACCGTCGGTGGAAAACCTCGGTTAAGGAAGAAGGAGGACATGTCAGAGGAACCGTTTTTGAAGGTAGCATCATCGGAACAGATGCGACGAAGGCGAAGGAACTGGGAGAATGGGATGGAGTCCTTACAGGAAGCGGGGTGTGAGGAGCTGTAGTCGAGGTAGCTGTGGGAGTCGGTGGGTTTGTAATGTATATTGGTGGACACCTCCTGGTGTTTGACAAGGTGTTTACTAAAACCCGCTTTCACAGCCATATCTCCTTTCTCAGTGACTGTCTCCGTCTCCTACTTACCCCACGTGGATTTCAACTGAAATTCCACCCCTCATCTTTCGAACCCACCCAGGATTACCGGTATCTCCGGGACATAAAACGTTTCTCAGACTGCTGTTCCCGTCACATTCTGAAATCCACACTCAGTGCCACGCGCCGCCATATGAACACACTCGACCTCTCCCTCCAGCAGCACCGCCGTACCCTTTTTCAAAGCTGCGCGTGCCCCCAGTTTCATTTTATCCTTCGGCTCATCCGACGCCTCAACAAGAAACTTTTTCTCTTTCTCTCAACTGCTAAGGAACGCAAGCTCCAACAACTCATCGACACCAACACCCATCTAGGACCCTCCACCCCAGCCTGTCCCTCCGTCCCCACCCCATCTTCCAATCCCAGCCCCAGCCGTGTATTCACCATACCCCCTGACCTTCCCCTCTCCGATGCTGAACGTTCAGTGCTCAGCAAAGGACTTAGTTTCATACCCTTACGCCCTCAGCTCAATGAATTTCGGGCTCGGCATGATACTGAACTCTTCTTTCACCGTCTTCATCTCCGGGCTCACTTCTTTGGGCAGGAGTCCTCTCCCAGTTCAACGGATCCTTTTACCCATCTCCAATATTCTCCCTCCACCTGGACCCCTCCCTCTGGATTCTTACCTTCTCTTGATCTTTTCATTGAGAACTGTCGGCGCGACATTAGTCGTCTCAATTTCTCTGCTCCTCTCACCCATTCTAACCTGTCTCTCTCTGAACTTACTGCACTCCATTCTCTCAGGTCCAACCCTGACATTGTCATCAAACCCGCTGACAAGGGTGGTGCTGTTGTTGTCTGGCGCACTGACCTCTACTTCGTGGAGGCTGAGCGTCAACTTGCAGACACCTCCTCCTACCTCTCCCTGGACCATGACCCCACCACTGAACATCAAGCCATTGTTTCCAGGACTGTCACTGACCTCATCTCCTCTGGGGATCTCCCTCCCACAGCTTCCAACCTGATAGTCACCCAACCTCAGACGGCCCGCTTCTATCTCCTACCCAAAATCCACAAACAGAACTGCCCCGGTAGACCGATCGTCTCAGCTTGCTCCTGCCCCACAGAACTCATTTCTCGTTATCTTGACTCCCTTCTCTCTCCCCTTGTCCAGTCCCTTCCCACCTACATCCCTGATTCCTCTGACACCTTACGTCACATCAACAATTTCCAGTTCCCTGGCTCCAACCGCTTCCTCTTCACCATGGACGTCCAATCCCTCTACACCTCCATCCCCCACCAGGATGGTCTGAGGGCCCTTAGCTTCTTCCTCGAACAGAGGCCCGAACAATCCCCATCCACCACTACTCTCCTCCGTCTGGCTGAACTTGTTCTCACGTTGAACAATTTCTCCTTCAACTCCTCTCACTTTCTCCAAATAAAAGGTGTGGCTATGAGTACCCGCATGGGCCCCAGCTATGCCTGTCTCTTTATGGGGTATGTGGAACATTCCTTGTTGCAGTCCTACTCCGGCCCCCTTCCACAACTTTTTCTCCGGTACATCGATGATTACTTCGGTGCCGCTTCATGCTCTCGTCGGGACTTGGAAAAATTTATTAATTTTGCTTCCAATCTCCACCCCTCCATCATTTTCACGTGGTCCATCTCTGACACTTCCCTTCCCTTCCTTGACCTCTCTGTCTCAATCTCTGGTGATAGACTGTGCACCAATATCCATTACAAACCCACCGACTCCCACAGCTACCTCGACTACAGCTCCTCACACCCCGCTTCCTGTAAGGACTCCATCCCATTCTCCCAGTTCCTTCGCCTTCGTTGCATCTGTTCCGATGATGCTACCTTCAAAAACGGTTCCTCTGACATGTCCTCCTTCTTCCTTAACCGAGGTTTTCCATCCACGGTCATTGACAGGGCCCTCAACCGTGTCCGGCCCATCTCCCGCGCATCCGCCCTCACGCCTTCTCCTCCCTCCCAGAAACATGATAGGGTCCCCCTTGTCCTCACTTATCACCCCACCAGCCTCCGCATTCAAAGGATCATCCTCCGCCATTTACGCCAACTCCAGCATGATGCCACCACCAAACACATCTTCCCTTCACCCCCCTTATCGGCATTCCGTAGGGATCGCTCCCTCCGGGACACCCTGGTCCACTCCTCCATCACCCCCTACTCCTCAACCCCCTCCTATGGCACCACCCCATGCCCACGCAAAAGATGTAACACCTGCCCCTTCACTTCCTCTCTCCTCACCGTCCAAGGGCCCAAACACTCCTTTCAAGTGAAGCAGCATTTCACTTGCATTTCCCCCAACTTAGTCTACTGCATTCGTTGCTCCCAATGTGGTCTCCTCTACATTGGAGAGACCAAACGTAAACTGGGCGACCGCTTTGCAGAACACCTGCGGTCTGTCCGCAAGAATGACCCAAACCTCCCTGTCGCTTGCCATTTTAACACTCCACCCTGCTCTCTTGCCCACATGTCTGTCCTTGGCTTACTGCATTGTTCCAGTGAAGCCCAACGCAAACTGGAGGAACAACACCTCATCTTCCGACTAGGCACCTTACAGCCTTCCGGTCTGAATATTGAATTCAACAACTTTAGGTCGTGAGCTCCCTCCCCATCTCCACCTCCTTTCTGTTTCCCCCTTTTTCCTTTTTTTTCCCCATAAATTTTATAGATTTTTCTTTTCCCACCTATTTCCATTATTTTTAAATATTTTAAAATCTTTTATGCTCCCCCCAACCCCACTAGAGCTGTACCTTGAGTGCCCTACCATCCATTCTTAATTAGCACATTCGTTTAGATAATATCACCAACTTTAACACCTATGTGTTCTTTTGTACCATTGTCGCTGACATCTTTTGATGATCTGCTTCTATCACTGCTTGTTTGTCTACACAACCACCTCTCTCTCTCTCTATCTCTCCGCCCCCCCACACACACACCTTAAACCAGCTTATATTTCAACTCTTTCTTGGACTCGAAATCAAGTTCTGTCGAAGGGTCATGAGGACTCGAAACGTCAACTCTTTTCTTCTCCGCCGATGCTGCCAGACCTGCTGAGTTTTTCCAGGTAATTCTGTTTTTGTGTAGGTAGAAAGGCATTGGAGGAGAATGGCATGATCAAAGGTGTCAAGAGGCTTCAGTGAGGTTGAAAAAGACACGAAGGGATACTTTACCTTTGTCACATTCACACTGGATGTAATTTGAGATTTCGATAAGAGCTGTTTCAGTACTGTACCAGGGGCAGAAATCGGATTGGAAGGGTTCGAATATAGAGATCAGGAAAAGTAAGCACGAATTTGGGAGGTGGTAATATGTTCAAGGACTTGGAGGAAGGGGGGGTTGGAGATGATATGTAGTTAGCAAGGATGAAGGGGTAAAGGGTTATTTTTTTTTTGGACATATTGGTGATGATGGCATATTCAAAGGGGGACGGGATAGTGCCCAAGAGAAAACAGTTAACTATCAACCAACATAGGAGCTAGGAAATGAAGTTAGGTGGTCAGTGGTTTAGTGGGAATCAGGTCAAAAAAGCTGATGGGTCTTGTGGACAAGACAATTTTGAAAAGAGCATGCAGAGAGATAGGAGAGAAACTAGAGAAAGATATAAATTTAGAGCTAGGGCTGTACAAAACCTTAAAGTAAGTTTGGCCCAATAAGCTCGGGAAAGGAGGGAAACTGGCAGAGGCAGCCGATCCATTGATCTCAATCTTTGCGACAATGAAATCCACGAGTTCCCTGCACTTGTTCAAGATATGGTTGAAGGAGACAGGGCAGATGGGTTTAAGACTTGTGCACCAGATAAAAGAAGCTGGGGCTATCTTTGCATTCCAGGGTGATCCTGAAAGTGAGCAGTTTTTCACAGACAAAGCAGGACCGATAATACTTTATATGATCAAACCATACCTGGGAGTGAATGGCTAAACCAGTTGTCTGCCAGTCTTTCAAGCCTGTGTCCCTTGGACTTGAGGAAAGACAAAAACCAAGCAGAAACAACTTGAAAGATCACAAATTTTATTTCAAACAATGCTCTTACTGATTACATGGAGCAATACAATCCATTCAAAAATTCGATTAGAATAATTCTATTTCAGTATGTTGAAAAGAGACATGTTGGCGAAGCTTTTTGTCTTGCACTCATCAGGACAGTTCACAAGGACACCAATAGTAAAGGGAACAACAATTTATACTGCATAAGAGAGTGCTGCTTGGTTGGCAAGTGTACTCTGATTGGTAGAGGTGTTGGCATGGAGAATGCATCAGGGAACAGTTAACTGCTAATCTTTTGCTCAATTTCAAACCAGGCAGGTCAACTCTGATTGGTCAAGACATTGCTATGGACAATGAACCAGGAAATGGCTATCCCCCAAGCATGTGTTACACATCTGAGCAAAAGATGCAGCAGCAGCACGAGTGGTATTTTCCACTAACAGGATGCTACCATCAAGTCAAAAAGATGTTCTGCCTATCATACAAATTATTAATGTGGTATATGAATTTCAGTTCCAGCGTGATGCTAGGTATGTAGGCCATATGTCCCAAAGGCTGGCAGATCGTATGAAACTGCACATCCCTTTGGCTGATCTTAACGGGCAAGAACAGGCCGTACCCAACCAGCCCATGCTTGCAAAAGCCAAAATGATGCTCAACACTTGCTAAACAACCCTGATTGTGCTAAGAATTACACTGAAAACCAATTTAAGATCATCAGTTGGGCTCATAGTGTTGGTCACTTATGCAGACAAGAGACGACATATATTCACATACAGGGCCTTGTTCTTTGCAGACAGAAAGAACATGTCTATGCATTGTGCCTTTTTCAATTAAACAAAAGCTTGGGGAACATCCATTCCCTGGTTCATTCTCCAGGCCAATGCCTTGACCGGAGTTGACTTGCCTGGTCTGAATTTGAACAAAAACTTGGCAGTTAACTGCTCCCTGGCTTCTCCATGGTAATACCTCTACCAATCAGAGTCCACTTGCCAACCAAGCAGCACTCGCTTCTCATGCAGTATAAGTTGTTATACCCTTTACTATTGGTATTCTTATGAACTGTCCTGATGAGTGCAAGACAAAAAGCTTTGCCAACATGTCTCTTTTTTCAGCAATACTCAAGACCTGTACAATCAAACGATTAATTCTGTTTCACCGTAAACTGCTGAAAATGAATGAACAAACTATTAGTTGATTCCAATCTGTTGAGAATGTGCCACTATTACCAAAGTGCTTCATTCTGCAATGTTAACTGAAAAAGAGTGCTGCTGCAGTAATGGTCAATTATCAGACAAGGTGGATGTCCTTAGCAACCAGTGCAGCTGTGATTGGGTGCATGGAGGGCTTGTTCTTCTTAAAGGTTTCGATTGCTTGTGGACGAGCTTTTTCAAAGTTGTACAGGTCTCTGTAACATACATTTAAAAACAAACATGATGTAGTTGTGACTTACACAGCATTAATGAACAGCCTTTACAGTCTTTGATTCAGGCATCTCAGTTTTAACTCAGTTTCCATATAAATATTTGCACATGTTCATAGAGGGAAAATGAGTGATCTGCATTCTCCCCCAAACATTGTCACACATTTAATGCCACCGAGATTAAGGGGAGATAGTAGACATGGGCAAGACAAGGAGCAATGAGCTACAAAAACAATACTACGATCACGGACTAAAATATCTCAGCTTTGAAGCTGGGTTGTTTTTTTGCAATGTTGCAATTGAATTGCAACACATATGTACACAGGAAAGTCGGCTAAATAAACTGATGACAAATTTCAAACTATACAAGGAAAGTTATAATCCAACAATTCCTAGAAAAATCAGGGAGTGTTCTTACAGGGTGAAATAGTGATACTGCAGTCACTAACAGCTTAGGGTGCTGTACTTGCTTGTTTGCATTGATCAACTCCCCTCCCCAGAAAATGTTTCAAACTGCTACGTGGGTAAACATTTAGCAGCTAAACAGTCAACTCGGGCACCAGCCAATATTAATGCAATCCTACAAACTGTCTTTCATGGTCTCAACCCCTCCCTATTTCTGTAATCTCTTCACAACCCTCAGACATCTGCACTCTTTGAATTATGGCCTCTTGAGCATCCCTGAATTTAGTAACTCCACCTTCGATGGCCACACCTTCAGTTGCCAAGATCCAAAAGCTCTGGGAACATTAATTGGGATAGACATAGTGTTAAGGGCTTGGACGGAGTGGATTTCTTGAAATGTGTACAGGAGAACTTTTTAGGTCAATATGTAGACGGCCCAGCAAGGGTCGATGCATTGCTGGACCTAATTCTAGGGAATGAAGCCGGACAGGGGACTGAGGTGGTGGTGGGGCAGCATTTTAGCGATAGCGACTGTTGCAAAAAAATGTTTTGGACTGGGGGAAGAGTGGATTTTAGTAAAATAAGGCAGGATCTGGCGAGGTAGACTGGGAACAGTTACTTGTGGGGAAATCTACAGAGGAACAGTGGGGGTTGTTCAAAAAGGAAATGGGGAGAGTACAGGCTCAACATGTTCCCTCTAGGGTGATAGGAAGGAATAACAAGCCCAGGGAACCTTGGATGACCAGAGATATTTAGGTTACAATCAGACGGTAAAGAGAGGCTTTTAGCAGAAACAAGGGAAGCAAATCAGCAGATGCATTAGTGGAGTACAGAAAGTGCAGGGTGGAGCTTAGGAAAGCAAAGAGGGGATATGACAAAGCTCTGGCTGGTAAAAGTAGGGAAAATCCCAAGATATTCTATAAGTATATCAATGGGAAGAGGATAACCAGGAAAACAGTAGGGCCTATAAGGGACCAAGGGGGCAAACTATGGGTGGAGCCAGAGGACATCGCTAGAGTGTTGAATGAATACTTCACGTCCGTCTTCACCCAAGAGAACGAGGATGAAGGTATCAAACTCGGGGAGAGAAGCTGCGAGGTTCTTAAGCAAATTGATGTCGGGAGTGATAAGGTATTGGGGGTGCTGGCAGGCTTAAAAGTGGACAAATCTCCAGGTCCGGATGATTTGTGTCCCAGGCGGCTGAGGGAGGCAAGGAAGGAGATTGCAGGGGCTCTGACCCAAATATTTAATTCCTCTCTGGCCATGGGGAAGGTGTCAGAGGACTGGAGAACAGCTAATGTGGTTCCGCTATTTAAGAAGGATTGTAGAAATAAGTCAGGGAACTACAGGCCAATGAGTTTCACGTCAGTGGTAAGGAAACTACTGGAGAAAATTCTGAAGGAGAGTATCTGTCTCCACTTGGAGAGGCAAGGTTTGATCAGTGATAGTCAGTATGGCTTTGTCAGAGGGAGGTCATGCCTAACAAATTTGATTGAATTTTTTGAGGAGGTGACCAGGTGTGTAGATGAGGGTAGTGCAGTTGATGTTGTTTATATGGATTTCAGCAAAGCCTTTGACAAGGTCCCACATGGGAGACTAATAAAGAAGGCAAATGCACATGGGATACAGGGTAATTTAATAAGGTGGATTCAAAATTGGCTTAGTTGTAGGAGGCAGAGGGTGATGACAGAAAGATGCTTTAGTGACTAGAAGCCAGTGTCCAGTAGCGTGCCACAGGGATCTGTGCTCGGTCCCCTATTATTTGTCATTTATATAAACGACATACTAATCCTACCCCTTACATAGTCATGTAAGTTTGTGGATGACATAATGATTGGCTGGGTGGTTAACAGTGAGGTTGAGTGTCTTGGGCTACAGGAAGATATAGATGGGATGGTCAAATGGGCAGATAAGTGGCAGATGGAATTTAACCCTGAAAAGTGTGAGGTGATACACTTTGGAAGGAGTAATTTGACAAGGAAGTATTCAATGAACAGCATGGAGCACTAGGAAGTTCTGAGGAACAAAGGGACCTTAGCGTGTGTGTGTCCATAGATCTCTGAAGGTGGAGGGGCACGTTAGTAGGGTGGTGAAAAAGGCATATGGGACACTTGCCTTTATCAATCCAGACATAGATTACAAAAGTAGGGAAGTTATGCTGGAGTTATATAGAACCTTGGTGAGGCTACAGCTGGAGTACTGTGTGCAGTTCTGGTCGCCACATTACAGGAAGGATGTGATTGTACTGGAATGGGTACAGAGGAGATTCACCAAGATGTTGCCTGGGATGAAACATTTAAGTTATGAAGAGAGGTTGGATAGACTTGGGTTGCTTTTGTTGAAACAGAGAAGACTGAGGGGTGACCTGATCGAGGTGTACAAGATTATGAGGGTAATGGACAGGGGTGGATGGGGAGCAGCTGTTCCCCTTAGTTGAAGGGTCAGTCACAAGGGGACATAAGTTCAAGGTGAGGGGCAGGAGGTTTAGGGGGGATGTGAGGAAAAACTTTTTTACCCAGAGGGTGGTGACGGTTTGGATGCACTGCCTGGGAGGGTAGTGGAGGCGGGTTGCCTCACATCCTTTAAAAAGTACCTGGATGAGCACTTGGCACGTCATGACATTCAAGGCTATGGGCCAAGTGCTGGGAGATGGGATTAGGTAGGTAGGTCAGGTGTTTCTCATGTGTCGGTACAAACTCAATGGGCCTCTTCTGCACTGTGATTTTATGATGCTGTCCCTACACCTCTCTGCCTCGCTTTCCTTCTTTAAGACATTCCTTAAAACCTACCACTTTAACCAAGCTCATCTGACCTAATCTCCTTAGGTGAGTCAGCGTCATATTTTATTTCATAATGCCCTTGTGAAGCACCTTGGAACATTTTATTATGTTAAAGACCCTATAAAAGTTGTGGTTGAAGAAAGTTACTTTTTTTTATAAAAACTCATTGCTTCATTTCTCTAAGTTTGTTCAATAAATCGTAGAAAATTAGACTATTAAACTTCAAAAGTTAAATATTTTTCAATACATAACAACTAATCATGGTCATCTGTGTATGTTACCTCTGGACCCAACTATTCCACAGCATTACAGGTCGGCCTCCCACAATTCTACATCTATGAACTTGGTCATCCAAAAACCACTGTTGTCTGCATCTTAACTTGCAACTAGTTCTATTCACCCATCAGCCCTGTGCTCACTGATCTAAAATGCTTCCTGGTTAAGCAACAATAGTATTTTAAATTCTCATCCTCGTTTTCAAATCCTTCCATGACATTGCTCCATCCTATCTCTGTAACCTCCAGCCTTACAACCCACAGAGATATCTGAGCTCCTCTAATTCTGTTCTCTTTATCATCCCTGATTTTAATTGCTCCATAATTCAGTGGTCATGCCTTCAACTGTCTAAGCTCCAAGCTCTGGAATTCCCTCCCTAAACTTCTCCCCCTCTTTTTCCTCAAATGTGTTTGTAAAAACCTACTTTTTTGACCAAATTTTTGGCCATCTACCCTTACGTGGCCTTGGTATCAATTGTTGCTTTATGCCTGGGATATTTTAATATATTGAAGGTGCTATATAAGCCGTTGGTTTAAAATATTGCTAAACTTCAACAACAACCCGATTTGGTTTAATCACAGTAATTAATAAGCTGCTTAATTAAAAGCAGCTAGGATTTTTATATTTAAAAACTTTAAGCAGCCTTCTATTTTGATCATTTGTCTTTCTAACCTATATCTTACTCATTACCTTAAGGAAAGAAAGTCCAGTGATGGTCAGTTCAATTTAATGAAGATGACACAGCAATTATTCAATTTTAAATTGAAATGATACCTGTAAAGAGGACGAGTGAACTTCATTCTACCCTGCACAGTAACCATTTCCAAAGCAAGAGGAATAGCTTTTTCCCATTGAGCTCGGAGGCACAAACGCAGCCATCTTGAGTGGAAAGAAAAAGATCTTGAGTTTTCAAACAAAGAAAACTGAGGCAATTTTACTTAAGTTTCTATCAGTAGATTCAAACACAGTAATTAAATGACGAGGGATACAGTCTATAGCACAGTCTATAGAGAGGCCACAGGTCAATGGTATTGGTTTTAGACTGCTCAGCACAATATGATGGAGCAAATTGCCTCTGTGCTGTAAATTTTATGGTTTTATTGTTCTTGATGCAGCTGCTGAATTCAATTGTCTTAATTTCCATATTGTTGTGTTGACATTGCTTAATTTAAATTATTGGATTATTCAAATTTTAAGTGCAAAAACTCTGAATTACCAGGAGTAGACTTTATGCTCTTGCATGGTGCCCTTAATTTATAAATCACCTCAATTTGTTTTCAAAACGACAGAGCCATAACCAATATATTTTGCAGCATTTTGTCCGTTAATGTTTTTAATCTCTGTTGACTATATTTCTCTACTGAAATACTCATTTTGGGATGTCATTCCAGTATTAACCCTAGAGTAGCTAACTCAAGTAGTCATTCATTATGTGCAAGCCTCTGTACCCAGAGTGGGCAGGCTGTTTGAACGTGGGATGACAGGGCTACTGCCAATGGGCAAATTCCCATTTTCCCAGAATTTCCACACATTTCTCAGCAGGGATTCAATTGAATAGCAATGAAGGCAAGAAGTCCTGGTTGATTTTCCTATCCCTAGCCCATGTACACAAAAGCTGGCAGCAGCACCCCATCAGTTTAATGACTTTCACTAAATTATACCTGAATTTTATCTCTGCATTTTTGACATCATTGAATTTGTAAACGTTCTGCATTCGCTTCACATTGTTGAGACGCAGCGGAGGCTAAAGGCCAAAAAGACAAGTGGTTACTGCAATAAAGAACAGCACTACATATTTATTTAACATTAACTGAAGCAGTGGTCCTGTTCAAGATCATTTTCTTACTCTTTGTATTAACCACTCCCTTTATTTGTGGGGGAAATTATGAAATAAAATTCCTCTTAAATTCAGCCACATTAGAATCATTTACATCATCTTTTCTAATCCAGCCCTAAGTACTAGTTAGGCAACAGAATAATCCAATAGAAAGTGTTAATGATGTGCCTAAAGATTCTATTCACTGCACAGCATCCATCAATTCATTATGAAGTGTAGTACTTTAAAATCCTTCAAGGGGTGAAATCAAAGATACAAACTCAATGTTGAATTTAAACAGGGAAGGGGGACATCAGTTAAGATAATCTGTAACATTGACACAATTTAATCCAAAATCCTACAGACAAAAACTCCATTGCAGTTCTAAATACAAATTTCCTCTTTTGAACATGTTCAACTTTAAAATGAATATCTAATCAGAAAACAGAAACTTAAACATATATTACTAATCAATTTTCTAAGGTCACATTTTAATATGGTTTTTCGGTGAAGTTCATAAAAGGGGCAGCCAATGCTATTTAAACCATGCTTAACTGAAGATTATACTTAATTCTTTGCAAGATGCAGAAATTAGTAAACATTTATTATCTCCACTTCAATAAACCAATCTAAGTAGCCATTTTCTTGGCACACTGCATTTCAATCCACTGAAACCCATATCCTACCTGCAATAACAAAAGAGCAAGAAATTCAATTTTTTGCTGTGATGTCATTAGCTTCAGATCCGTGTCAGTAAAGCAGTCCAACTCGACATCTGTGGCCTGAAAACAATGATTCAGTTCAATATACACGTGTATCGTTTTTTAAAAAAATGAACTTCACATTTACAAGCCAGCCTCAGTATTGGCATCAAATCTGTTTTAATTGACATATGTAAATTAATGGTCAAGATAGTTATCAATAAAATATCTGAGTTTACAAATTTCAAACTAGAAGGTAAAATCAGTGTAATCAGATTCAGGACAATATAGATCTTTTAAATAACTGGGCCAATAGGTGGTGGAGTCAGTGCAATCACACACAAATTAAAGCAACAAACCAAAAGCAGTCTTTACTTTAAAAAAATCAAATTCATGGAAAATTCAACCTTCATGCATTAATTCCTATTTTGCTGCATTACGCTGCTTAAAGGACATGTATATAATTATTTTTTTTTTAAAAACACTTCAGATTATCAGGAGCAGACTGCATCTGTTAAATGGATCAGTA
Source organism: Isurus oxyrinchus (assembly GCA_026770705.1). Taxonomy (NCBI): domain Eukaryota; kingdom Metazoa; phylum Chordata; class Chondrichthyes; order Lamniformes; family Lamnidae; genus Isurus; species Isurus oxyrinchus. The sequence continues at coordinate 81,694,334 of JANJGN010000013.1, read as the reverse complement.
CTACAGTGCGCTGTTCAGGAAAGAGATTGAAGGTTTCAGATATAATTATCAAAGTACCAACCCAGTACTTGCCTGCATTGAAAGTAAGGCAGATAAGGTACTGGGATGCATAAGAAAGATGATGCACCGGTCAAATGTGGAAGCAAGGTCATGCACCATCATAACTATTGTGGTAGTTTAGGTTGCCCAGTCACAGGAAATATATAATTTTTTTTTTAAAAACAAATCCCTCAGTGGGCAATGGATTACGAATGGAATAAATTAAGTTTTCAATTTGTACCATTTTTAAGATTACATTTTAGCTTGTAAATGATCAATGAATAATTCTAATTTCCAGGAAGAAATGCTACACCAACAGTGGTGCAATATGATAACAGAAATATAAAGACAGAAGTGGGTCATTGCAATAGGTTTAACAACAGGGTATAACAGAATCACACTAATGCCAGGTGGAAATATACAATTCAGCCAGCACCTGTAAAAGCAAGACAAGACATTTTGGACTTTTACGCATCATCAGAATCAAATGTCTCAACACATTAATAACTGGAGGCTGGCTGACTGACTTGTATCTCTGGAATTTGTAACTTTAAAAAAAATTTAAACAGAATAATTTTACTCACTATGCTCCATCGTTTACAAAGAGATATGCAGGCATCATTCATAGAGGTGTCGTACCTGTAAAACAAATGCCATGATACTCATTAGTTTTGTCCCAAGAGTTAGCCATAAAAGATCAAAGAGAATTGATTCAACAACAAGCTGTGCAATGACGACAGCATTTTCCAGAAAGTAACCATCCACAGTTCAACTTTGGTACTTTCGTTTGATACAGGTTTGAAATGCATTGTTTGTGACAAATGAAATCTGTACTGCACACTTATTCTAACAATCTATGGTTATAGGTTCCAACAACAAGGTCAATGGAAGAAAGCACACTCAGTCATCATCGAACAATTCTGATTTTCAAGTCTTAGACAAAATGTGTTTAACAGTTTACTAAAATGGACCAACAGGGCAGCTTTTCAGTTGCACATTTTGTACTATGCCTACATTTTGAGAGGCGCATGAGTTTAATGCAATGATTAATTACATTAAATTTAATTTGGAAGGTATTTGTAAGAGAGAGCACAGGATTAGTTTATCAAAGTGAATAAGGCCTTATTTCTAAAAGCCATTCAAGTCCTTTTAAAATCAAAATAGATTTGGTCAAATTAAGCAACATATCAATACTTGTGGCACAAGCATATATAGATATGGTTCCAGATTGTCAGGTATTGTAGTGAAAGGAATTATGTGAAAGGAGACCAGCGCCTCATCTATTCCATAAAACCTGATAAAATTTAAATAAAAGATAAGCAAATTAACACATGGTGAAGGAATGTTTAAATGTATAAACCAAAACAAAAATAGCTCACAGTGTTCTTGTTCCCAAAAATTACAGGAAAAATTACTTGTGCAATTTAGTGAAAAATCTCTCAAACTGGAATATGAAATTGAGGTGACATACTGCAATTACACGTGCGTACACAGCTTCAAAAGGAGATGGTGCGGATTAAAGCCACATCAAATGATTTTTTAAGTTTACTTCTCCAGAACAGAACACCAAGCCACTTCTAGTTGAGATGGCAATAATAAAAAATGATATGCACCTCAGTCTTCAAGTGAAAGTGATAAATTAACATGCATATTAAATAAATTAAGTAAAGTGTGATTGATCTTCCTCTCAGGTAGACAACCCCATCAGTATTTTACATATATACACTTCTACATATAAAATAATATATTGTGTGAATTAGTTCACTTGGATTCAAAAATAATTTCTTAAATTCACATGATCAAAGGTTTTCAGCCCAATTTAGGAAATTTTAAAAACTGCTAAATTATGGAATTCCAAATTGCTTTTTGTGTGGACCACCTGTTCACTTGATAAACAGTGTTGTCGTTTTCCTTACTCTCTGACATATTTAGTACTGAAGCATTAGGTGAATGTTAAGTGATCTTATGCTGAAAGTTCACTCAATTTTAGAAGTGTTAACCTGTTTAATTTCAGAAGCCGTACTGAAATAAGGGAGAGGAGACTCACCGTGGTGTGAATGGTGGCATTCCAGGAGAATGAAACCAGGCATTCCAGTCAACCTGATTCAAAATCTCAGTCTAGTGAAAAGTAAAAATATTAATGAAATAGTGCAGTATATCATGCATATTGATCAAAGTCCCAACTTCTAATGCAAAAACATGCTCTTATGTAATGAAATAGAATAAATTTAAGGTTGCAGCTTCAAGGTGCGCCCTCTCAACATGTATAGGCACAGGTTACAAATTTGAGTCCGTCATAGGTACCTTCACGGATTCTGTTAAGTATGAGTCACTCTCTAATCAGATCCCATGCCCATCACGTTCTGAAACTACTCTCACTACTCAATATCTACATATTACTAAACCTAAGGGATATCACAAATCATGTCTTTACATTCAAATTGGATATTATGGCCCTCAATATTTACTAGGAAGGGCTTTTTAAGCTTCCCAAACACCATGCAGCTTTAGCTCCATGGCAACAGACTCGGATGTCTGGAGGGAACAGTGGAAAAGGCTGTAGCCGAGGATAAGCCAAATTGTGTGGTGGTAGTGAAATAAGAGCATAAGAAATAGGAGGTGGCCATTCGGCCCCTCAAGTCTGCCCTGCCATTCAATAAGGTCATGGTTGATGTGCTCCAGGACTCAACTCTTCTTTTGTGTCAGTTCCTCATAGCCCTCAACTCCCTGATATTTCAAAAATCTATCCAACTCCTCTTTAAATATTTTGTGATCTAGTCTCCACAACTCTCTGGAGTAGAAAATTCCAGACATTCACGACCCTCAGAGAAATTGTTCCTTCACATCCAAGTTTTAAATGCGTGCCCCCTTATTCTGTAATTATGTCACCTAGTTTGAGATTCCCCCCACCAGTGGAAACATCTTCCCAACATCTACCCTGTCAAGCCCCCACAGAATCTTGTACGTTTCAATAAGATCACCCCTCATTCTTCTAAATAGAGGCCTAACTTGTTTAGTCGTTCTTGATAAGTCAACCCCTTCATCCCAGGAATCAGCCTAGTGAATCTCTTTTGAACTGCCTCCAATGCCAGTATATCTTTTCTTAAATATGGGGACCAAACCGTACACAGTACTCCAGGTGCGGCCTCACCAACACCCTGTACAGTTGTAACAAGACTTTCCTATTTTTAAACTCCAACGGCAGGGGAATCAACTGAAGAGCAGACGTTAGGAAAGAAATCAGGGTGGGGAAGGTTTGGAGATGGTGGCTGAGAAATCTGAGAAAGATCAGCAGGCATCAGGGATGTCTGTGTTGTGAGGAGTGGTGGAATTGAGGAGTTGGGGATGTTTATAGGTTACTTTGTTCAGACTGGATGGAACTAATTCCTCCTGGTCCATAAGCTTACCCGAAGGCACTTACCTGATGGATCCAGTCCTTCTCACTCCTTTTTGCTTGTTGGATTTCCCAAGGCCTAGGGAATCCAGCCAACATGTTAAAAATAGAAACCCCATAAAAATGGAAGGACTCAGCTAACTTAAAATCTTTCAACAACCAAACTGCCTCAGAGTGGATTGGTTACTTGCCTTGTCCCACCTCCATTAATGCCAGGAGTCAGCATGTTGAATTTCTGTTTCAGGTTTTTAATCTCACACCTGACCCAAAATCTCAAGTTTTTGGAAGTTAAAATTATCCTGCATCTTTTACTTGCCCCAATTGAGCTTCTTCAATCCTTCAGCAGTTCAATTGTTCATACTTCCGTGAAGTACGGCCAGAACAAACATTTAGCCATTTTATTTCCAAATGAGCACAACAGTTACGATCGGACTCACTCAATTCAATCAGTGTAACCTTATTCATGTGGTAATGGAATACAATGGACACTCGACCCTTGCCTAGTCAATGAGTTCTTTGCATAACAATCTCCTACATTCTAACCTCAAATCTAACAAACACACACTCCAGCAGCTTGGTGTTCAAAAACCCAATTGACTTGTGTTCCTGAGTTTTTTATTTCCATGTCCACAATCAGAGGGAAGGACCCATGTCAGACATGATGGCATAGAAAGTATCCAGGTTAAGGAACCCCAAAACACAATGAATGAAAGATATCTATTGATTACCTAGATCAGCTAACAAATTGCTCACTGCATTTGTTCTGTGAGTGAACAACTTAAACACCAAACCAATGAACGATTTAGCTACTTTTTGTCTTGTAGTTTTAACATGGAGTCAGAAGCTTATAAAAACTCAATGTTTTGGTGGCAGACTGCACTAGCCCAATTAAGGACCACTAGTTAGGGAACATGTAGACCTGGTTCTATTGAACATCGTTTTTTTGCCTTTATCAATATGGCAGATGGTGCACTTCTAGCTTGTAATGTCCTACTATATTGGAGGCTTTGTTGCTTGTTTTTTGTTTGAAAAATGGGCAAGGTGCCATTGAATTTCTAGGACCTGTTCTCAAATGGTTAATCCAAGAATCTTAAGGAAACGTTTTTGGTAAGCATGGAAGGCTTACCAATGTTAGGATCGCACATGTGAGGATAGAGACGCTGCATTTAACATGGCCAATAATAATAATAATATAACCAGTGTTATAGAAACTAAATTAAACTTAGACTATTAATTCTTGCAGTGTCATGTGGTTGTTAGGCATGGTGGCTGGTCCATTCCATGGTGTAAGGCTACTCTTCAGCTAGCAAGAGGAAGGTGGGGAGAGGCGTGGATTCCAAATGTTCCCTCTGAGGCACCATTGTTATTGTTTTTCTATGAATGAAGTTAACAGTGGAAACTGCAAAACAAAAACTTAAAGACCTGCAGCTACAAGCTAATAATTTTCAGATTTTTATTTTTCTGAAATTACTAACATTTAAAGAGATGCAGAGAAAGTCCAAACTAAAACAATGACAAAAAATAATTTATTTCACATACCAATTTAAAGGTACGCACCTTATCACTAAAATATGAATACAAACAATTCTTCCAGTCTTCCGTGGTTACACTACTGTAGGCAAATATCTGAATATATGCCTTGAGGAACCCCATGAAGATGTCTAGGAAAAGTTCAGAAAAATAGATTTCTTAAGTTTGACAGATCTATAGAAATTCCACTTACAAAGCTGAATATTAATTTCTAACATGTAACATTTACCTGGTCCTCCAAGTAGCTCCTCCAAATGATACAGTAAAGCAAATCCCTTTTCATATGGAACTGATGAGAACGCATCATCAGGATCAGTATCACAGAGCCCGGGGACCAGGCTGGTCAGAGGATTAGTAGCACCAAATGTCTCAATCTAACAGAAAAAATGAATTTTAATTACCTATCAATTTCTGAAAAGATACCACATATTAACGAGATTATAAGGACCTATTAACAGTTTAAAGTTTATGCTTCATCCTTGTGCACAGAAAATCAAACCAAAATTAGTACAAAAGCAACATATTGCAGATGCTGGAGATCTGAAACAAAAAGAGGATAATACAAATTGTCAGATCAGGCAGCATCTGTGGAGAACACCAAAATTAAAATTAGTTCCTTTTTTAAAAATCAACTCAGAGGCCAGGGGTTAATATATTTTTATCCCTCTCTGCAGGCTTACTGATGTCTAAAATAGTTACTAAATTGCAATTTTTTCAAATGCAAGGGCTGTAGTGCTATAAATTAAAGAAAATCATTTATATAATTGGTTTTATTTTCAACAGCAGTGACCCATAGAAGTGAAATGCACATTATTAGTGATTCGGCTGTTGGAAACTGAGAGATAATATTTGATGTAGAACTCAATGTTGCTGTAAAAGAACAAACTACCACATTCTGCCCAAACAGCACTCAAAACAATGGCTTTCGTTTGTCACTTGCGTTAGGTGTAGTAAACATCTTCCCATGATACTACTGTTACAGTTCAGGCTTCCGGCCAACAATTTTGCCTTGTGATAAAGGCAAAATGATGGTATTGACTAGCAAATAGTCTACGAACCAAAATGGTGTCCTTCCAGGTACTGCAAATGCATGAGCTTGCCCAGAGTTAGCAATTAACCTCTAATTGCAGAATTGCTAGAGATCACATGGGATCTTTAAACTCTCCTGTTATTTTTGAATGTCCAGGAAATGGAAACCACAAAACTAAAGCTAGGTTATGAATGCCATAGAAGCTGTGAAACAGAAAATAGAGCAATTTGCTTAAAAACAAAAGATGAAATTAGTCTTTATTGGATCAAGAAATCCTTGGAGGAAATATTTCTTACAGCTTCATTAGTGAGAGGATATCTGGACAGAATAATCTTTTGCAGACCCGTCACTGAATGTGGACAATGCAAATCTCAATGCGTCTCCAGATTTCATATCTCTAGCAGAAGGAAAGACTAATTTCCTAGTATTTAAATCAGTGGAAGACAAAACTACACATCATAATTGAAGATACAATGGTGCAAACTGGTTCATTTAATATTGAGCAGATGCTCTCACAACGTCTAATTTCTGAGCACCTATTAATTTCGTGGCCACGTACAAATTAATTAGCAAAAGGAACAAAGTCTCCATTCCCTGACTAATTTCCAGATCAATTATCTGGTCTGGTCTTAAAGAACAAGCATTTTCAACCTTAATTGGTATTTTAGGAAGGTAGCTTTTTGAACTCTATCTTTTCAGGAAAGTACAAGATAGAATACAGGAATTTCTCATTGGAACTGAACCTTTGTATATGTATAATTGAAACCCTGCTGAAAATGACCTTACTTCATCTTTTATTGTCAAAGCAAGAAACATTACCAATAAATTCAGCTCGACAGATAACACAAATATCTTGAAATTAAAAGGATTTTAAAATAGCCAAGTGCAAGTTACAATGCCTCGACACATAGGAGACACAACTGCATAACTTAGGCCACTGGAACTCACTTAACAATTAAAGGATCAGTAACTTGCTTTTTAAAAGAACAATGCAGAAACAAATCTATTAGATGTATTCAGTTATATTTGCACATATAATTACAAACAGTATGAGAAAGTGGAAACAATGCTGTCGACTCAAGGAAAGACAAAAAGACTTCACTTCTGTTTAAAATTAGGTTAATTCCAAGAATTCCACACAAAATTTGTGATTAGAAAATTATAAAATTTAAACAAGGCAACAGCTCCATCCACTGGAAGAAAGATGCTACATGAATAAACTAAAGACAGATAGGGTTTAAAAGCTGCCACTTACACACATCTCAAAAACCTCTTTTGGTAAATAATATCTATCCATTAGTCTTTTGTGCATCACCCCACCATGCCCCCCCTCCCCCCTAAGCTCTGGATTTCCTTCCCTAAATGTCTACAACCCTCTCTCCTTCTTTAAGATGTTCCTTAAAACCCTACTCTTTAGCAAAGCTTTTGGTCGTCTATCCCAAGGTCTTTTACTTTGGCTCAGCGTCAATTTTGTTTTACACTCCTATTGTAGTAAAATGTCAAAAGGTGCTTCAGTGAAGTGCTATATAAATGCAAGTTGTTGTGGTGGTCATTGCACTGCTGTCCATGTCATAGGGAATGCTGCTGTCAATGTCAGGCCAATCCCTTGTCCAGTCTCCCGCTGCTTAGCTTGAGCCTCAGCCCTGGCTCCCACTCCTGCTGTGTTCATAACTAAACAGCGAAATAAGAAAAATGCTGTAATCACAGGCACAAAGGAGGGCTCAAAATGGTAATTAAACTGACAGAAAGAGGGAGCTAACTGAGCTGCTGTGGTCAATCTTCATCTCACACAACAACTTATCCCAATCTCTCTCCAATTACTTGAAGAGGAGTGTAACATTGCACTAAGTATCTAAATGGTCTAATTATTTATTCTTAAAATAAAGTACAAGACACTTTAATCGGAAAGAGCATTAACTGTAATGTGTACACCAATTATTAGGATTACCATAACAATTAATTAACTCACCGCTTGGAGCAGATCCTTCCAGCCTCCAATAGCTGCAAATTGCCTGTATTTCTCGTCAAACATGGAACGGCCTATCATACGCTCCAAATACACTGTATGGCCTTCATTTAACCTAATGTCATTAAAGAAATACATCAATATTCACTCCAAGTGTGATCAAAAGCCCTGCAAGGTAATGAATGGGGTCAACAAATTATTTTATGAATGGAAAATATATTCTACATGCCATGCCTGACTGGAAGAGCAGCCAGGCACACACTGTCAGGATAAGGGAGCACATAAGTGGTGCAGTGAGCTTTCTGTGGCACTGTTAATAATGGTAGAATTAGAAACTAACTTAAAGCCAGAAAAATCTTAAAATTGTTTGGCACAATGAAGTTATGTATAAAAACATAACAGCATTAAGCAAGTCTCTTAACTATGCCCAAACAAAGTTGGCACATGGTCCTCCCATCTCAGAAGCAACTAGTCCAAACCTTGATGGCAAAATACAGTCACCACTGAAGTAAACGTAATGAGGTATGGATAAGGTGCAGCAGTTCAGCAAACAAGCTGTTGGGTCAAAGAGCAGCGTTAAGTGCTTGACAATCCCAAATAAGGAAGATCATTCAGCCCATTGATCCAGAACGACCTTAATTACCATCACTGCAGCATCTAAATTTATCTTTAATTATTCTGATTTGACAGGCACTTACAGCTACTATGAAGGAGTCACAGGACAATGGTCAGGTACCATAGGAACAGGAGTAGACCATATAGCTGTAGCATAACTTCCACACCCTTGTATTCTAGTCCTCTAGCTATATATATTCAAGATTCAATTAGTTTTTTAAAAATTATTTTCCGTACTATCCATGGCATTTTAACAATGGACACCCCCCCATGTCTCTTTGGGCCGTCAATGTTTCTAGTTATTCATTATTTAAAAAGTGCTCTGCTCTATCCATCTTGGGTTCAAAGTGGACAACCTCAAAAGTCACTAGAACTCTGGAGTAAGCTGAAGTCAGAAAGTTATCACTTCACTTGCTGGGTGGAAGCGTTTCCGAAACAAAATTGCACCACAGATACAGCTTCTAGGATACTGGTAGAAGTGATACCACAGTGGGAAGTTCTCCTGCAGAGAGACTGTGACCAAAGAACACATTTTACAAGCAAGGTTACAAAGACTGCATGCAGACTCCTGGGAGTCAAACGAGGTTTCACATACCCTACCATCCCGCCCCCCCCAGAGCTGAGGGCTGGTGGAGCATATGAATTGAACTTTAAAAACTGCTATTTCAAAAGCAACTTCATGCATAGCGAAAAATTGGGTGGATAGTGGAGTATTGATGAAGCTACAGGCAACTCCTAATTGAACACCATGACTGACCCCTTTTGAGCTAATGACTGGAAGGGCTATGAGACTCCACAAAGGAGTCATAGCTGGCAAGAGTGAATCAGGACCCCAGAAGGACAGAATTACACGCTACATGATGGAACTGTGCAAGCAGACGTGAAGCAGTAGTAAGAAACCAGTGACAGGGACAGACTGGGACCCGAGCTTAAACCGCCTTGAGCTCCCACAGTTAAGGGGCAGAGTAATGGTAAAGGTAATGCCATCTAAACCTGGACTGACGCCCCACTGGACAGGACCCTACACAGTTCTGATGACCAGCAACACAGAATCTCTGAATCTTTAGAATGCAGAAGGAGGCCATTCATCCCTCAGAGTGTGCACTGGCTCTCTGGAAGAGCATTCTACCATGCCCCACTCCCCTGCACAGATACAACGGAATACCAAATAATACTCATTACAGTGCAGTAACGTCCCCAGATTTGTTGGAAGCATGTCTGTATACTGCCTCGCTATGGCAACTGCTAAATGAACAGGGCATCTCTTCTCAAACAAGAAAAATAAATGGCTCAGTAGGTGTACCAACTGTTGCTTTTCTCTAAATTTTCAGGATCAGTAATGCAGCACAATTAAACTGAACCTCTTACTGTTAGATACGAAACAGCCTGCCAATGAACTACACATGAAGTAGGAGTAGGAGGCCACTCAGCCCTTTGAGCTTGCTCCACCATTCAACAAGATCATGGCTGATCTAATGTAACCTCCTGCCTACCCCAGATATCCTTTCAGCCCTTTGTTTATCAAGGGACTATCCACCTCTTCCTTGAAACTGTTCAAAGACTCTGCCTCCAATGCCTTTTGAGGAAGAGTTCCAAAGATTCATTACCCTCTGAAAAAATTTATTCTCATCTCTGTCTTAAATGGGCAACCCCTTATTTTTAAACAGTGACCCCTAGTTCTAGATTCTCCCACAAGAGGAAACATCCTCTTTGTACTCCTCTAAACTCCAGCTAATACAAGCCTAACCTGTCCAATCTTTTCTCATAAGTTAACCTGCCCATTCCTGGTATTAGCTTAGTAAACCTTCTCAGAACTGCTTATAATGTATTTACATTCTCCCTTAAATAAGGAGGCCAATACTGTACGCAGTACTCCAGATGTGTTCTCACCAGTGCCCTTTACAACTGAAGCATAACCTCCCTAATTTTTTGTTCAATTCCCCATACAATAAACAATAACATTTTAGTAACTTTCCTAATTAATTGCTGAACTTGCATACTAGCCTTTTACAATTCATGCACTAGGACACCCAGCTCCCTCTGAACCTCAGAGCTCTGCAATCTCTCACCATTTAGATAATATTCTTTATTACTTTAATACTCTTTACATTTACCCACATTATACTCCATTTGCTAGCCCACTCATTAACCTATGTCTCTTTGTAGCCTCCTTATGCCCTCTTTACAACTTACTTTCCTACCTGTTTGTATCATCAGCAAATTTGGCAAAACATTCAGTCCCTTCAGCCATGTCATTTCTATAAATTGTAAAAAGTTGGGGCCCCAGCACTGATCCCCATGGCACGCCACTTGTTACATTCTGCCAACCAGAAAAAGACCCATTTATGGCTACACTCTGTTTCCTGTTATCTAGCCAATCCTCTATCAATGCCAATATGTTACCCCCTACACCATGAGCTTTTATTTTCCGCAATAACCTCTTATGTGCACCTTCTCAAAACCTTCTGGAAATCCAAGTACAGTACATCCACTGATTCCGCTTTATCCAGAGCCCATGTGACTCTTCAAAGAACTCCAATAAATTGGTTAACCAGGATTTCCCTTTCACAAAACCATGTTGACTCTGCCTGATTGCCTTGAATTTTTCTAAGTGCCCTGTCATAATATCTTTAATAATAGCTCCCAACATTTTCCCTATCAGAGATGATAGGCTAACTGGCCTGGCCCGCTTTCTGTCTCCCTCATTTTTGAATAAAGGAGTTATATTTGCTATTTTCCAATTTAATGGCAGCTTCCCCAAATCCATGGAATTTTGGAAAATTAAAAACAACACATCAACTATCTCACTAGCCACTTCTTTTAAGTCCCGAGGATGAAGTCCATCAGGACCTGAGGATTTGTCAGCCCAACAGTTTGCTAAGTAATGGTGATTGTAATTTTCCTGAGTTCCTCTCTCCCTTCCAGTTCCTGATTTACAGATATTTCTTGGATGTTACTTGTATCCTCTTTAGTGAAGACTGACAAAAAATGCCTGTTCAATTCATCTGCCATCTCTTTACGTTCCATTATTAATTCCCCAGGATCATTTTCCACAGGACCAACACTCACTTTATTAACTTTTTTTCTTATTTATCTATAGAAACTTTTATCCTTTGACTTTATATTTCTAGCTAGCTTTTTCCTCATACTCAAATTTTTCCTTCATTAAACTTGTCATTCTTTGGTGTCCTTCATATTCTGCCCAACCTTCTGACCTGCCACCCAGCTTTACGCAATTATATGCTTTTTCTTTACGTTTTCTGTGTATGTTTAGATATACTGGGGGAGGGGAGGAGGAAGTAGATGGAAACACTAATCTCAGGTGAAGTTACACCACTCACATTCTGTTGCTACCAACAGGAGGGCCAGCAGCAGATCTCAAATTATTTTTTCAGGTAAAGCACCAGAACAATGGCAGGCTGGTGGGCGAGAATGACGATTACCCTCCCAACAATCACGATAGTATGGGAGACGAAAACCGTGCATATTAACAATGACACTTGTACACATCCCGGGCAGTATATGCAGTGCCCAAAAGGGGGAAGGGAAAATGTAAAAGAACCAGGGCGGATGGGGGCCATGCATGGATAAGCAATGGGTTGGCAGAATCTGACAAAACCAAGGTACTGAAAATAAATGAATTCTGGACCATGCCAAAAACTGTCCTACCGATTAACTATTCCGGAATGCTCACAGGGCCTGCCAGATCGCTGTTAATAAAAAAAATAAAAATAATAGGTGACCTTTTACTCCGCAAGGTGATGACTACATAGAGGCCCTTGAGAAGGATTTGGGATCGTACTCTCGCCAAAAGGCTAGCAATGATACGAAGGGTGACCTGGCTGCGACGAGTGTGGGGGAAGGACACCATGGCAGGTGAATGGGATTTCATTTGTTTGTGAGGACAAACTTTGACTCTGAGTAACAGGAAGAACTTGTGTATGATAAGGATGCCAGAGGAAGCATAAAAATCTCCTCAGGATGGGCCAATTTGCCCCCGTTTATCTGGTAGCCAGGAGTTGAGGGACAATATTGTCAAGGATTGTATGCTGATATTATTAACTGGTTAGGACATACTGATGCAAGGTGCTTTAATCTGCCATCATGCGGTTAGCAGAAGTTAACACAATGTCCAGTCACTATCTCACCTCCTGAGAGCAGCATGATAAAGATAGGTAACCGAAAAATGTTATTACATGATGTTACTATCATCTCTTTAGAAGTGACCTATAATTTGAGTAGTGCAAGACCCACATTGGAGGCAACTGCAGTAGCCATCCTGACTCAATTGGCTGAACAGAGAGCAAATTGCGGTAGCTGATCAGTGACTATAAGAATCAGATAGCCCCTGGAACAAAGAAGAAACAGAGCATACTTGGGGACATAGGGGGCCTGTTCAGCAGTACTAACACAGTTCTAAATTCATGGGGTATTTTGAACAATGATCACACCTCATGGGTGGCACAGGAATGCACTAAATGCTTGCAATTTGTGGCCCAAGGGACAGAATATGTACTTACAGCTGCATATTTGCAAGGAACAGGTTTAATAAAAGGGTTAACTCTGTTGGGAGAAGCTATATTGAAGTCAATTGAGTCACAGTCCAAGCAATAGGCCTGTGATGTACTGGCTCAAGACTTAATTGGCAATATAGAATTGTATATTAGGATATTCGATTCAGCCCCATGCCCAGACACGCACGCAGGAAGGTTGGTGGCCTGAGTTTGATTAATTTGGAACCAGAAGAACTACTAGTAACCCAAACAACTAGTGGCAGTAGGGAAAACACACTCAAGTTTTTGTTGATAATGCCACAAGGCACCAAGAACAGTACACATTCAGGGGGATTTAGAACAGAAATCTCAGAGTGGTCAAGGGTGAATCGGTATATAGGGTGGTGTCACGTGGATATGTGACAAAAGACACTAACACTTGCTCTTGGCCATGGACGAGAGCTGTATCGAATCACATTACATCGAGTGCACATGTAACAAACATGTAGTGGTTACGATTGAGTCCCATACAGGTGGCTCTCAGGCGTCCCTAACCCCGTGGTGTTTCCTGACTGATGAGAAGAGTTACCTCTATGGAGGATTGGAATGTGCAAATAATCATATATTTTGTTGCAGACTCATTCACCTTGGGAGGTTTTCACCTGGCAGGAAAGACCCTGACAGGTATGATCTTTGGCCCTTGGCATGGTGATAAGCCGAATGTAGAGGATGTACCCAGAAAGGCAGGCCGAGAAGCAGTCAAAAGGGCTTTGGCTACAGTTGTGGATCATGTTGATTAGACTTGGCAGGTCATCACACAGGGAAGGGTGCAGGTGAACTTAACCAAGGGGGCCACTAAGGTATTGGGGAACTTGGCCAGCATACAATTGGTGGGAAATAAGCAGAATGGCTGCCATTGTTGCTTCGGTGCTCATCCTGATCATCAGTATATATATTCGCTGTTACCAAAAATGGATGATTTTGCATGCTGTGGAGATGGTAATGATGTCCAGCCGGGGGTGTGTCCCAGTATCAATCTTCCTGAAACCAGCTCCAGAGAAGGGGAATCAAGACAACAATTATAATGTATAATTCGAACCACCATATTCCAAGCCTAGCCAGACATTACTAGGACGGCCATCAAAGCTGTAAGAGAATTCCAAATGATTAAGGATTTGATGGCCACAGGAGTCCAGTGGGATCCCTAGATGACCCTGTCGGCTGAAAATTCTACTAGTACGTTGTGCTCACCTGGATCAGATACAATCTGTCAAGGGGCCAACAGGAGAGACTGAGTTGGAAAGTGAAGGGTTACCAGAGTTCATAGTATTAAAGCTGTTTTTTCCCCTCTCTGTACCTTTCCATCATGAGCTCTGGATGTGTTTATCGGTGTGTACGAGGCAAAGGTGATTATACAAAGGGACACAAAGGTAATTATACAAGGGACACTTCCTGATAAACTGCTGCTTGAATAGTCCTGCTGTAACTGATGATTTTTGAGAGACTTCTGTCTGAAAGCTCTCCCCTGTATACCTGTAATACTTTGACTTCAGCTTACTCCAGCCTCCTGGTAGCTTTTGTTCCACACCACTCACCTTTGCTAGTTTTACCTATTTGCTTAATCAATACCTTTTTGTAATTTTGCTTTCATCCACACCATTTACAATGCTGCCTATTTGTTATTGCCAAGTTTGGATATATGGTTTTATATCCCAACATCTAAAACATGAATAAATCTGGCGAATAGTTAAACCAGAACACAGGTTCCTGCAGAGCACCACTAATTCCATTTACTGGACTTGCCCATTATCTCTTACTGCTCAGCCAATTTCTTAGCCTAGTCAATAATTTGCCTACAATTCCATGAGCTTCAAATATAGCCTCTTTTGAGGGACAATGTCAAATGTTTCTGGCAGCCCATATAAATAACACCAGTGATATTGCCCTGTCCACTACTATAGCTGCCTCTTCAAAAATTTAAATCTGGTTCATCAGGCACAACCTACCCTTTAGAAAGCTATGCTGGTTGTCTCTGATCAGCTGAAATTCTCAAGGTCACGCTATCCTTAACTCAGTCTTTAGTAACTTTCAAAAACAGATGTTAGGCTAACTGTTCTATCAATTCCCTAGTTGCCCTGCCTCACTTTTTCTGAATCAAATGGCATGTGTAATTTTCCAATATGAAGAGATTTTCTGAATCAAGACAACTTTTGAAGATTCCAGTTAGGGCATCTGCAATGTTCCCACCTCTTTTTAAAAACACTGGGATAGAAAACCACTGGTCCAGGGGATTTATCACTCTTTGGTGCGATTATTTTCATTACTGTATTTTGCTTACATTAATTCTGATGAGTTCTATCTCTGATTCAACAGAAGTTTCTTAGGAATTTCCAGTCTGCCATCCCCCTCCTCCACTGTAAATACTCTGCCATTTCCTTATTTTTATTTGCAATATTATTTATCAATTTTTATGGGGCCCTGACTACCCTCTTTTCCCTAATAAGTATTTGTCAATTTTGATGCATTTCCTTTATCCGCTGAGATGACTCGTACTATCCCATTTTGTTGTTCTTTGTATTGCTCCCAGTTCCGGATCTTGTACTAGCGTTTCCATTTTTGTATGTTTTTTCTTTTAGTTTTGTGTTGTCTCATCTCTTTTGTCAGCCATGGCACTTTGTCAAGTAAACCTCTTATCCCTTAAGGGTATAAACTAGCTCTGTATTATATTAAATTTTCTTTTGAACAGCTTCCACTGATTGTTTGTCCTTTTACCTATTAACAGGTTTACTCAAATTTATTATATAGTCTCTGTCTCATTGCACTGAAGTCAGCCTTACCTAAGTATAGACTCTTAGTAGCTGTTTTGTGTTTCTGCAGAACCTTGCTTTCTATCTCACCTGGATTCCGTCTACTCTGTACGCCATCAACACATCAACGCCTTTCTGATGTTCCATCTCTCTACGAAGTGTAACCAAGATCTGGAGTAAACTACCTAGATATTACTCCCCCTCTGTGTCAGTGTGTCCCCAACCCAGTGATTTTGATGCACAGTGGAGGCATCTACTGCAAGCATATTCAATCAGATAGTCTCTCTGGCCACAAGCACCCACTTACTGCAATCCAGGCACACAATGTGCTCTGCCATATTTTAGTCTACATTATTTAAACACTCATGAAGCTTAACACCATCCAGGACAAAGCAGCCCACTTGATCGGCAAGCTACCCACCATTTTAAACATTCACCAGTTCCACCATTGGTGCAGTGTGTACCACATACAAAATGCACTGCAGCAACTTGCCAAGCCCTGACCTTTACTACCTAAAATTACAAGGGCAGCAGAGGCATGGGAACATCACCTGCAAGTTCCCCTCCAAGCCACTCACCTTCCTGATTTAGAAATATATTGCCATTCCTTCAATGTCACTGGTCCAAATCCTGGAACTCTCTCCCTAACAGCACTGTGGGTGTACCTACACCACATGGACTGCAGCAGTTCAAGGCAGTGGCTCATCACCACCTTCTCAAGGGCAATTAGTGACAAGCAATAATGCTGGCATTGTCAGTGAGATGTGCATCCCATGAAATAATTTTTAAAAATTCTATCTACTTTTTAGTTTTATGTACGTTTTTTAAAAACACACTAACTTGAACTAATTACGAACACTGGACAAATTTTTAAATGCATACTGCCTCAAGCTTATACAAGCCACTGCAAGTGCTGGAGGCAAAAAGCAGCATTTTTTCCCTTTCTGCAAAGGATTCCCACACTCAAAGTCCCAGCTTTACACCATTTATAATTTACTTAATTTCAATTAACCAAACCCTTAATAGTTTGGAAAAAGGCCAAAGTGAAGCCAATATTCAACCAGGGTACAAGACCAGTACAGATCCATACTATACAATAACTGAAATGAACAGGAGTAAACTTGAACATTATTTCCATGCTAATAACTCACTTAGCAGTGAACACGAATTTAGAAAGGAGAAGTTCTGCCTAACTGTAGCCTTGGAGGAAGTAACAAACAAATTAGACTGTAGCGAGTCCTATTGTGTGTCCTTAGATTTACAAAGCTACTAACACAAAAGGTCATTTGGTAAACTCGAATAGTTAGATGTTCAGGAGTGAGGACAAAAGGAAGGAAGCAGACAAACACAAACTTATAGAGGAACAGGAGGCGGCCATTCACCTCTTGAATATTTTTCGCCAGTAATAGCTCATCTCAGCTCCAGTTAGCCACTGATGTTCCATATCTCTTGACAGCCTGACCCAACACAAGTCTATCAATTTCCTTCTCAAAAATTTCAATTGACAACCCATCCCCAAAAGAAAAGTGTCCAAAGCCTTCTGGGCTGCAAATCCCAAATCTCCACAACCTTTTGTGTGAAAAAGTGCTTCCTGATTTCAAAATGAGCTAACCTTAATTTTAAGATTATATCCTCTTGTTTTGGATTCCCCAACCAGGGAAAATTGTATTTCTCCTATGAAATTTCTTTGAACCCCCCCCCACCCCCCCCATTAGACCTCCTGACTCCCAAAGCCTGTCCACCATCTACAAGGCACAGGTCAGGAGTGTGATGGATTACTCTCCATTTGCTTGGCACCCAATCCACAAACACTCTCACACTCCACCACCAACACACAAAGGCAGCAGTGTGTACCATCTACAAGGTGCAGTGCAGCAACTCACCAAGCCTGCTTAGACAACACCCTCCAAACCCAAGACCACCACTATCTAAGGGCAGCAGACGCATGGGAACACCACCACCTGGAAGTTCCTCTCCAAGCCACTCACCATCCTGATTTGGAAATATTCCTTAACTGTTTCTGGGTCAAAATCCTGGAACTCCCTCCTTACCAGCAGTTCAAGAAGGCAGCTCACCACCACCTTCTCAAGGGCAATTAGGGATGGGCAATAAATGCCAGCCCAGCCAGCGAAGCCCACATCCCATGAATGAAGGAATTAAAAATAAACTCCTTAACCTTCTAAGCCCAAGGGAATACAAACCAACTTTATGCAACCTGCCCTCAGTAGGATGATACTGGGTTAAAAGGGTTGAATAATCTGTGCTGTACCCTCTCCAAAGCCAATAATTTTTTTCTAAGATTGGGTATCTAAACCAGAACACAGTACTCCATATGACGTCTGACCAATGTCTGTGGAACTGATATATCATGTCCTCCCTTTTCAATACTATGCACCTTGAGGTGAAGACCAATGTTGCACTAGCCTTTTTGATTACTGTGTACTTGTGCAATAGGTTTTAGTGAATGGCATCTTGTGCGATCTTGGATACAGGCAGCAGTTTTGAATAAGCTCAATTTTACACAGGGTGGAAGATAGGTCAGCCAGAAGAGAATTGGAATTGTCAAATTTAGAGATAATGAAGGCATGGATGAGGGTTTCAGCAGATGAGCTGAGGCAAGGCAAAGTGAGACAATGCTACAGAGGTGTGAGTAGGCAGTCTTGATAATGAAGCAGACATGTGAACAGAAGCAAATATGAAACACCAAAATTGTAAGCAATCTATTTCACCCTCAATCATTTGCCAGGGAAGAGGGTTGCAATCCGCAGCTCAGGAAATGGAGTCTGTAGCTGAGACCAAAAACAATGGCTTTGATCTTCCCAATATTTAGTTGGGGGAAATTTCTGCTCATCCAGTACTAGATGTCAGACAAGCAGTGTGAGAAATCAAACATTGAGGTGGTCAGGAGAATTGAGGTGGTGATGTACAGCTGCAAGGTGCAGCACTAACATGGAACCAGACATTTTCTTTTCAGTTGACATCGCCGAGTGCCTGCATGTAAATGAGAAATAGGAGGGGCCAAGGTTAGATCCTTGGAGGTCTCCAGAGATAACTGTACCAGGGAGAAACCACTGCAGGTGATTCCCTGGCTACCACTGGATAAGCAAGTATGAAATCAGGTGAGTGCAGTCCCACTCTACTGCACAACGGAGGAGAGACACTTGAGAAGGATGGTGTGATCAACAGTGTCAGATATTGCAGACAGGTTGAGAAGCTTGAGGATGAATAGTTCAATGGGATATCACTTGTAATTATGATAAGGTTTGTTTCAGCATGCGGCAGGGGTGGAAACCTTATTTGAAAGGATCAAGCCTGGAGTTAAGGGAAATATAGATACAGATTTGGGAAGCAACAGCACATTCAGTCTTTATTCCAACAACAATGATTACATGTTATCCATTTCTCTTTCCTTGATGCTGTACTTTACATTTGTCTGCATTAAAATGCATCTGCAATTATTCCATTCACATACATAGCTTATCCAATTGCTTTCCTTAGTTTTGAACAGCATCCTTAGATTGCATTACCATTGCTAGTTTAGTGTTACAAATCTAATTCATTTCTGAATTTAAGCCATTGATATCATTTTCCCTCTTTACCAGAAGAACCTGGTCTTGAATGAAAAGGCCTAATTTTCATTCTCTTAGTTCCAATGAAACAGACATCAGGCAGGCACTCTACTGCATTTGGTAATTACTCCCTCCAAATTTAGTTGGTGAATTTTGAAAATTTAACTAACTGCATCATTTCTGCTGACTACATTTAACATTCAAATGATTCAGTAACTATGATCAAACAAAAGTATAGTTACTGAAATTCCAGTCATTATTCATGTACATACCAGAAATGCTCCCAGGTTTTGTTGGTGACCAGATTTCCTGTCCAACTGTGGGAAATCTCGTGTGCAATTACCTACAAATGCAAATGTTTTCCTGTTCAATCACTTAAACCTTTGACATTCAATCACTAATGTTTGTGCATCAGAATGAAAGCAGCTGTACTAGCAGAACTGGAGGGGTTCGTCATTCATGGCACTCTGAACAGCCTGTAATCAATGGCAGCTGGACACAAATTACTGCCTTTATTTTACTTCCTCCACACCCCTCATTTCTCGAAAAAGGAAACATCACGAAGCCTAACCTTCAGAAGAACAAAAAACAACCTCAACAGGACTAAACCACAAAATAGCAAGCAATGATGAACATTATATCGTATTCAAAAGGTTGAGTACATGGCAGCCGGGACAAAAGCAATTAAGAACATAAAGACAGAAAGAAGAGAAGCAGGCCATATGTCTCTGTAAGTCTGCTCAGCCATTCAATAAGTTCATTGCTGAATTTTACATAAACTCCCACTCTATTTCTATATCCCCTTATTCCCTCAGTACCCCATAATTACTCAATCTGAGACTTGAACACATCTGACAAATGAGCATCCACAATCATCTGGTAGAGAAACCCAAATGTACAATCTTCGACTGAAGAAATCTCTCATCTCAGCATTAAATGGATGACACTTTATCCTGAGACCATAACCCTTAGTTCCAGCCTCTATAGTCATGGGAAACTGTCTTTCAGCATCCACCCTATCAAGCCCTCCAAAATTTTCATACATTTCTAAAAGATCATCTCATTCTTCCAAATTCCAGAGTGTATCCAAATCTCTCCTCACAGGAAACCTTATCCTAAGTAACTATCTAGTAAACTTCCATTGCACTACTCTAAGGCAAGTGCATCCTTCCTCTGGTAAGGAGGCCAAAATTGTACCTAGTACTCCAGGTGTGGTCTTGTTCTATATAATTGCAACACGATGTATTTACTCTTATATTCCAATCCCCTTGCAAATTTGTTGCTTAGTATCAAGTAAAACAAAATAAAAAGTTAGGAAACAATGAAAAGGGAACTTTCTGCAACTGTTCTTTTCCCTCCTGCAACAAAACACATTAAATTAAAGGGACAATGAGTGTTAACTAAAGTCTAAGACATGATTCACTATGATTGATCTTTGCTTTGTTCAAGCTGCTGATATAAGGCAATGACAGTAGCTGAAAAGACAATCCTCTCAGTCCTGTTAGCAAAACTCATTTAGAGGTTTGAGAGGATTTCAACAAGCTCCATTTTGATAAAATATTATACTTACATTAGAAAGACTTCTATCACCAGCCTAGAACGAGATAAAAATACATTACACATTTTGCAACCTTTAGCCAGATGAACCAGAAATGAAAACTTATCATTATGATGCTAGTTGTCCAAATAAATATGCAATAAAATTCATATGTTTCCAAAGGTGACACACAATAATCATTTACAATATCAGATTCAGTTCCGTTCATCAGCTTACACAACAGATGCATTTTGAAACAGAATTAAAGAGCTGCCAGTTAACCAAAGTTCATTTGCAGATCTTACCAGCAAAGTTGGCGTTACAAAAGTGAGGCAAGGATTCTCCATCCCACCATAGGGAAATGATGGAGGGAGTATAAGGAGGTCGTACTGTCCCCACACATATGGTCCCATAAGATCTTCAGCTTTCTTCAGCATGGTTTCAGTCTGTCACCACAAGTAACTTATTAGTGTATATGTATTTAGGACAATGTCTCAAGGCATTCTATTTTATCAGTTACAAATAGCATGAATTTCTCTTCAATAATTTAAGCCTATATTCAACTGCTAACACTTTCGTCACTTTGTCAAGAGAAACAGAATATTTTGTATTTAAATTGATAACAAATTGCCTTTTCCTCTCTTGCCCATGTCCAAAGTGCTGCGAGCTTGTTCCCAGGCTCGTTTCCATCAATGCTGTTCTAAAATTAATGCTAGGATGTTCATGAATGCTGAGCAACTGTCCCTTTAATTTCTTTTGCTTTTTTATAGTGGAAGGGCCAGGCCTAGGAGACTGACCAAATACTTGATAAAAGAGGTGAGTTTTAAGCAGTCTTAAAGAAGGAACTGAGGTGGAGTGACACTGGTGCAGGTATTTGTAATGGAGTGCAATAAAGTTGGAAACAAGCTTGGGATCAAAAAGGCTGCAAAGAATCTGATTCATCTTGAGACAATGGTTGGGAAGAGGGATGGAATTGGTTTTGAAGTTACAGAGTATGTGGCAAGAGCTAAAGATGAAACATAAAAGATTTTTGGCAAAGGAGACCATTCTGCCCGTTCTAGCCAAAAGTGTGAGATCCAACCTAATCCTACCTTCTGGCTCTTGGTTGCAGTTCTGTAGGTTATAGCCTCAAGTGCATATCCATATAAAAGCAATGAGGGTTTCAGCCTCTACCACCCTTTCAGGCAGTGCATTCCAGATCCCCATCATCCTTTTGAGTGAAAAAAAACTCAATCCTCCTCTAATCCTTCTATCAATTACTTTAAATCTATGCCCCCTGTTTAGAGAATTCTAGCGGAAATAGGTTTATTTTTATTTATTCATGGGATATGGGTATCGCTGACCAGACCAGCATTTGCTGCCCATCCCTAATTTCCTCAAGAAGATGGTGCTGAACTGCTGCAGTCAATGTGGTGTAGGTACACCCACAGTGCTATTGGGGAGGGAGTTCCAGGATTTTGACCCAGCGACAAGTGAAAGAACGGTGATATATGTCCAAGTCAGGATGATGAGTGGCTTGGGGAGGCAACTTACAAACTTGTAGGTTGTGGTGTTCCCAAGCATTTGTTACCCTTCCCCTTCTAAGAGGTAGAGGTCATGGGTTTGGAGGGAGCCTTGGTGAGTTGCTGCAGCGCATCTTGTAGGTAATACACTGCTGCCACTGTGTGTCAGTGGTGGAGGGATTGAACGTTTGAGGATTGGGTGTCAATCAAATAGGCTGCTTTGTCCTGGATGGCGTCCAGCTTCTTGAGTGTTGTTGCAGCTGTACTCATCAGACAATTGGAGAGTATTCCATCATATTCCTGATTTGTGCCTTGTAGTTGGTGGACAGGCTTTGGGGAGTCAAAAGGTGAGTTACTTGCCACAGAATTCCCAGCCTCTGACCTGTTCTCGTAGCCACAGTATTTATATGTCTAGTCCAGTTTAGTTTCTAGTCAATGGTAACCACCAGGATGTTGACAGTGGGGCATTCAGCAATTGTTACGCCATTCAATGTCATGGGCAGATGATTAGATTCTCTCTTGTTGGAGATGATCATTGCCTGGCACTCAAGTAGCACAAATATTACTTGCCACTTATCAGCCCAAGCCTGAATGTTGTCCAGGTCTTGCTGCAAATCGACATGGACTGCTTCAGTATGAGGAATCATGAATGGTGCTGAACATTCCAAGGTCTTCCGCAAACATCCCCGCTTCTGACCTTATGATGGAAAGAAGGTCATTGATGAAGTAGCTGAGGATGGTTGGGCCTAGGACACTAAAGGACCTGCTTCCTCCTACAATTCTATTTAGACCCCTCAATTTAACATGCCTCAATAAAATCTCTCCTTAGCCTCCTCCGATCCAAAGAAAAAAATCAAGCCTATCCAATCTTTCCTCATAACTAAAATTCTACATTCCTGGCAACATCCACGTAAACCTCCTCTATACCCTCTCTAATGCAAACTCATTCTTCAATAATGTGGTGATCAGAAATGTATACAGTACTCTAGCTGTGGTCTAAGTAGTATTTTATACATTTCTAGCATAACCTCGTTGTTATACTTTAGGCCCTACCAATAAAAGGAAAATATTTAGTAGGCCTTGATTACCTTATCTATCTGACCTATTACCTTCATTGTAGGATTCTGAGAAGTGTAGAGGAACAGAGGGGCTTTGGACGTTCAATTTTGGATCCAACAAGCTACTTTCCCTTAGAAAACACGAGCTTTGAACTCTGACCAGTCTGTCATGTGGGACTTTATCAAAAACCTTGCTAAAATCCATATAGACCATGTCAAAAGTACTATCCTCCTTGTTAAACTTGTTTGTCTGTCACATCTTTCCTTAACAAATCCATGAGGACAGACCTTGATTAGTCCATGCCCTTAAAAATGATAATTTATACGGTGTCTCAGAATTTATTTCCAATCATCTGGCCAGCACAGGGGTTAGGCTGACTGGCTTGTTATTACTCTGTCCATTCATTCTTTGTCAAACAATGGTACAATGTTAGCAGCCATCAAACACTACGCCTGCAGCCAGGGAGGGTTGGAAAATGGTCAGAGCTTCCACTAATTCTTCCTGTAGCAGCATGGCATACATTTCATCCGGGCCTGGTGATTTATCCATTTTCAACGATTAATATTTCCTCCGTTTACGCTTACCGTCCTCAACTACAATGTCTG
Organism: Isurus oxyrinchus; assembly: GCA_026770705.1. Lineage (NCBI taxonomy): Eukaryota > Metazoa > Chordata > Chondrichthyes > Lamniformes > Lamnidae > Isurus > Isurus oxyrinchus. The sequence continues at coordinate 81,670,188 of JANJGN010000013.1, read as the reverse complement.
CTTCCTCCCTTTCCTATGTAAAAATAGGTACAAGGTATTCATTAAGAATTACACCCATCTCTTCCACCTGCACATATTGGTTACCTTTTGGGTCGCTGATTGCCCCTACTCTTTCCTTAGTTAATCTTGAGCTTTTATATATTTATGAAACGTCTTACGTTTGCCTTGATTTGACTTGCCAATATTTTTCATGTCATCTCTTTGCTTTCCTGATTTTCTTTTCAATTTCACCTTTGCATTTTCTATACTGCTTTCTGCAGTATTACTGCATAGCTTTTACATCTGACAAGTTTTTTTTGCCTTATAATATTCTTTTTTTTAATTCATGCATGGAATGTGGGCGTCACAGGTCACCTTAAGACTTTTAATTTCAGATTTTTATTGCCAGATTCGAACCTGGGTCCTCAGAGCATTACCCTGGGTTTCTGGATTACTAGTCCAGCAACAATACCACTCCACCATCACCTCCCCCACATTCTGTAGACACTCTTGACATCAGGATGGGGCATGTATAGATACAGGAGTCCCACCCTTTTTGTGTGTGTGAACACGCTTATTCTGAAACCTCTTTCGTTCTTCCTTGAATGCAGCCCATAGGCCTCATTTGATGCTCCTTCTAGCATAAGACCACTGCTCAGCTTCAGTCTTTCTAATGTTTAGCTGAAGGAATTTGCAATTCATCCAACAGCGAATATTTTCAAGCAACCTGACTGAAAAAGGGGCAGTGGTAGAGTCAGGAAGCTGACCACGTCTTTTATGATGTTATAGAGGGGCTGCATGCAGATTAGGATTGAGGAACAGGGCTTGGAGGACTGCAAGGTACAGGGGTGGGAACTGAAGTCATTGGAGATCATCTGGCTACAGTACAATAGGTAGTGGATAAGGACAGTTCCAACGAGCTGAACAGCAGAGATGAAGTGTTGTAGTAAGATACTGTAGCTGACCATTCCAAAGCTACAGAAATAGAGAAGGAACATAACTGCTCTCCAGCATACGTTGAACAACACTTGAAACAAACCTCTTCAAATTCATATGCAGCAGCATCCACCATCTCTTTCTCTGACCAGACTCTAGATCTTGGACCAATTACTCTGCAAAGTAAATTCACTTTATATAATTAAGTAGCAAGCGGATTATATAAATAAGTAGCAAGTATTTTTTTTAAAAAACGTTTAGGACAAGCATCTAGTTTCTGATTCTGGAAGAGGGCATTAAAGTTTAGCAACTGCACATTCTTTTAATTTCCTTTTACACTATGAACTGGTAATGACTGACATTAAATATATAGTGTAAAATGCCTTCCAGGTTCTCCATCAGGTATTAACTGATTTCAATACTGCAGTAATCAGTTGTACTTTTTTATGCCCTCTCCCACATTTTCTCTGCCTTTCTCTTGTCCTCAAAAATGCTGACTTACATTGGAATATGCCTCCAATGACTCTGCAAGCTCCCTGGTACTTCACCAAATGATCATAAAACACAAACTAGATTACTGCTTTATTGGACGAGGGATAAATATTGGCCAAGACATCAGGAGGGCTCCCTTCTCTTCTATGAATTATGCCATAAGATCTTTTACATTCACCCCAGAGGGCAGATGGAGCCTCAGTTTAACACCTTATACACAGCACATCCCCTCAGGCTGTACTGCACCAAAATGTCAGCCTAGGTTACATATTGAAGACTCAAGCATGTTAAGCTTGAACTCTCAAATTCAACTCACTTGAATCCCAACACTGAACAAAGTCTGGCAAAGTCCTTCGTGTCAGGCAGTTCCCTGGGACCAAAGATGATTTTCTTCCACTCCAGGGTTGTGGATCCTGAGGTGACTAAAAAATCCAATGCTGGATTCGCACACTCTGCCACAGAAGGGGCAGGTAGCATTTGATTAGGTGAGTAGGTGACACTGCCATACACTTCATGTATGAACAAAGGCAGTAAGTGTTGGCAGAGGTTTCACCCAATGAGAGATATCACCACGAAGCCACTTTCCAACAGGTGTCACTGTATCCTAATTATAAGCAGCAACTTTGATTTCTCTTCACACTATCCCTCAAATGCTCAGCCAATTGTAGTTCTCCCACTGCAATCCCAGCCAAGGTAGATTAATCTGTAACTAATGAACCATTCTAAATTCTTCAATGCTATATTAGGCAGTACTCGCTGCCTCTCTCCCTGCACCTCCTGCCAACCTCCAAGCCATGGTGAAGTCGCCATCTGCTACAGAAAATGCTTGGAAAATAAATGATTGAAAACAAGCATTCCTGCAGCATAAAAACGTGCATTTTTTATTTGTTCACAGGATGAGGGTGTCGCTAACAAGGCATCATTCATTTCCCATCTCTAATTGCCCTCTTAAAAGTAGTGGTGAGCCACCTTCTTGAACTGCTACATTCAGTATGCTATAGGTACACCCACAGTGATATCAGAAATAAGCATATCACTATCATGCTCATCACTACCATGACTATGATGCATAACTCAGCAATGGCATGTCACCTACAGCCACATGGACAATATATTGTGGAAGAACATACATAATCTGTGTACAAAACACACATTGTGCCTTGAGCTGGTAATATTAGCAGAGTGGGACTCTTCCTGTTGGTTAATTCAACATGAATTTTCCATCCTACAGGTCCTTAGTAGCAGGAAGATAATATGTGACAGGTCCACTTACCCTTCATGACCTCCTCAAACAATTTATATAAAGTCAATTTTGAAAACTTAAAACCTCTGACATTCTACTGAACTGTTTTCAGGAAGTTCCGCTGCATGCAAAGGCAATGAACTCGAGTGCAGTGGAGGCAAAAAGGTCAGAACCAATTAGATACAATAAAGGAGCTGAGAGCTTTTTCTGGATGGAGGAGTCAAGCGAAGCTGGATGACACTCATTGATCATAGTTGTCTCATCTTGTGTTCCATATTTCTAATGTTAGAAAATAGTTGATTGCACTTTAATTTACTGTCACCTACACCAAGGAATATACCTGTAACATACACCAGTGGGAATCAGGTTCTCACATTGCTTATAGCACACTTTCACTCTGTTGAGAATGATCAGTCCAATTTCCTTTAGCATTTCTGTACCACTGGACACACCATGTTAGAAGGGTTATCCTTCCAAGTGATGTCCTTATAATGCAACAGATTTGTAAATAATTCATGAAATTAACAGATTCAACTGCCCCTGTAGTGCAGCTGTTGCATTCTGAGAAAGATATCCTGCAACAAAGCCCAAGGTCAAGTACAGAAACAGAAGAGTATTTTTCTTTCCTTAAACTGACATGAAACTACAATTTTCTACTAGAAAAGAAAGATGGTTACAGAAAAACATTTTTCAGAGCTTCTTTAGAAAGCTAATGCTGAACTACAAAACACAGATTCAAGAAATTATTGAGAAAAGTAGACAGGACGAAGATCTTCTAGCTGTAGTCTTTGGAAGTTAAAAAGCCACACGAATTGGACAGAAATGGCAGAAAGATGCCATAGTAATTTACAGTCTCAGATTGACTATTTTACACTTCCTAGTTTCCCATTCTTTCAGGAAATATTAGGTTTGGTATTTAAGTATTGCAATCGTTTCAACAACATACCTGCTCTCCAAAGATCCAACAACCAGTGCAATTAAGTAACTTGGCATTGGAACCTAGAGAGAAAAATATGGTTCAATTTTGGAGAAAAGTGCTATTTGTATCTATGTCATAAATTGATAGCCCATTGCCAAGACCTAACCATAACAAATTGTGGTAGTTAGAAAACGAGATATAAAAGCTAATACATAACCCTCACTTTACAGATCTGTCTTTCCTTAAATAAAGTGCAAATCTGTGGTCATGTTACTAGGAGCATGTCTTCTACTTTAATTTTAACACTTTATGCCAATAATTCGTTATGGAAAAATTCACATGAATAAGTGACCATCAAAACAGCATTTTGTGCTGAGTGGTTCACTGGTATAAACAGAAGCCAGCCAGGAGAAAAGATAATTCGTTCTGTTAGGAAATAGAGATAGTTTAAGTTATTTATATTGGTATCTGTTAATGTTAGGAAAGAGTTTTAGCTTAAAAGTTTAAGTTTGATGTCTAATTCTGTATCTATGCGTAAGAAAGGTCAAATTGAGTTTTAGTTTCACTTTTGAAAAAGTGCCTGTATTTCTGAGAGTTTTGCGGCTTAAGAAAGGTAATCAAACAAGGGTAGAATAACTGAACTGTTGCTTAGCAACAGGGGTCCAGAGAGGCAGGTCCCTCCCACAGACACACACAAAAGCTAGAAACAGCAGTTTGCTTTGGAAGCTGTTGGAGTTCAGTTGGTTGTGAAGACATCTGCCAGGGAAGCAGCCTAGAAAGGGCAGAAAGCCAGCTCCAAGCTAAAATTGGTTGAAAGTAGCTGCTAGGGAGAGATTGGAGCAGAAAGGAACGATAACCAGTCCCAACCTAAAAAAAACCCCAAAAATCCAGTGGACTGGAAGAAGAAAAAGTCTCAAGCAGACCTTCTTATCCAGGGAAGGACAGAAGCCTGGAAACGGTCCTGTTAATGAAGTTAAAAGTGAGGGGCAGAGAGAAAGGCTCCAAGCTTCAGATTTAAAGAAACAAAAGCTGCAGAAAGCAGATTTAAAGTGAGAACAACTTGCAAAAGACAAGAATGTCCAAAGAGGCGGCTGAAGGTCTGTCACCCTTTGCTATGGGCATGTGAAGCAATGGTGTACTGTTGACGGTTGAGTCAATGAGCGTAAGGAAGACAGCTTGAATGCATGTGGTGACGCAGGGGAGAGGAACATTGGAAGGGGAGTTCGAAACCCTGGAAGCGAACCCTTGCGTGTCTGAGAGAAAGTGTTGGAATGGGAGAAGATTCCAAAGCAAATTCTTGGAAAGTGGAGATTAGAAACCCTCATGTGAAAGACGGAATTCAATGAGACCGATTGGCTCATGGTGTGACAAGCATCTGAGGGGAGTTACAGAGAGATTCATGGCATCTGTGTGGGGTGGCATCTGTCACTTGGTTTCAGAGTGTGGTGTGTCTAACCACAGGTTGCCATAGGTTTACATGGACTCTATATTTTCTGTGAACATCAGAATATAAGATAGCTTTTGTAACTTGTGTTATCCTTACAAATCTGCATACATCTATAAAAGTATAGTTGAGGGTGAAGGAGTATTGTAATATAGCCCATCTTTTCTTGTTTAATATATGTTTTATGCTTTTGTTAGAAGTTCATTAGCTGACTCCAGTGACTCTGTTCAGTAAACCCCCTCCATGTATCAAAGCAAACAAATAAAAGTTAGGATCTATCAAGCTGAATTCCACCTTGGAATCAGACTTGTCCAGTGGCAGCCTCAGCTGGGGATCATAATTCCATCAACCATAACTCTCCCATCACAGTATGGAATTATATTTCAAACAATCCTGGAGCTTTTGTATCTGTAGCTGTGTGACGACCTTTTCCAGATGTTTCTCATACTTTCAGAAATTTCCTTCAGATTATCTTTCTTTAAAGTCACTTTTCAACAATTTCCTCCAGTCTTACAGTTCTAGATTATTGTGAAGTACTGGCCTAAAAATTAGTCTGGATCCCAGGCATGGTGCACGGCTATCAGCCCATGCCTTAACCAAGAGGTAAAAGATCACTTTGCCTTCTAGCCTCATCAACGTAATCAGCACAGTACTCACATGCAATCTGACCAGTGCATTATAAAGCTTTATCATAACTTCTATAGTTCTCTCTATGTATCCTTCTCTTTTTTATTTGCATTACCATATTACCTGGAAATGCAAACTTTGTGGGAATACTTTACCAGCTCAGTGGTAAATTGAACTTGCTATTTGTTTTTTCAACTTCATTAAATATCAAAATTTTTACCCATGGCTGATCTGATTGTAACCTCAACCCCACATTCCTGTCTAACCCCTATAACCTTCCACCCCTTTGTTGATCAAGAATCTATCTAGCTCTGCCTTAAAAATACTCAAATATTCTTCCTGCTTTCGAGGAAGAGAGTTCCAAGACTCACAACTCTCAAAAAAAATTTCACCTGATTGCTGTCTTAAACGAGTGACCCCTCATTTTTAGAGTGGCCCGTAGTTCTAGATTCTCCCAAGAGGAAGCATCCTCTCTACATCCACCCTGTCAAGACTCCTCAGAATCTTTTGTTTCAATCAAATCACCTCTTACTCTTCTAACCTGCCCAACCTTTCCTCATAGGACAATCTGCCCATTCCTGGTATTAATCTAATAAACCTTCTCTGAACTACTTCTAATACATTTACATCCTTCCTTAAATAAGGAGACCAATACTGTACACAGTACTCCAGATGTGGTCTCACCAATGCCCTGTATAACTGTAGCATAACCTCCCTACTTTTGTATTCAATTCCCCTCACAATAAATGAAAACATTCTATTAGCTGTCCTAATTATTTGCTGTACCTGCATACTAGCCTTTTGTGATTCTTGCACTAGGAAGACGTGGTAAACCAAAGCGTAGAGACAAGGCAAGAGAGAAAGACACATATAGGAAGTGATAAACAGACTGACACAGGAAGGGACAGAGTACAAATCAAAGAGTAAATCAGATCAGCCTAGACGCTACAAAAATAATAAAAGGACAAAACTAAAGGCTCTGTATCTAAATGCACGTAGCATTCAAAACAAAACAGATGAACTGACAGTGCAAATAGAAATAAGTAAGTATGACTTGATAGCCATTACGGAGAAATGGCTACAGATTGACATAGAGTGGGGCATGAATATTGATGTGACATTTAGGAAGGACAAGAAATTAGGAAAAGGTGGAGGTCCTCTGAATTTCAGAGCTCTGCAATCTCACTATTTAGATAATACGCTTTTTTATTCTTCCTGCCAAAATGGGCAATTTCACATTTACCCACATTATACTCCATTTGCCAGATTTTTGCCCACTCCTATGTGCCTTTGTAGTCCATCTTATTGCACAATACTAGATCTAATATAGCCTGCTCTCTGGTTGCCTCCACAAACTGCTTTTCTAAGAAACTACCTCAAAAACAATCTATGAACTCATCTACGCTACCTTTGCCCATCTGATTTTTTGAGTCTATATTTAGATTAAAAACTCCCATGATTATCACTGTATGGTCCCAACAAGCTCCCATCATCTCTTCCTTTATAATCTGCCCTTCCAATCAAGTACAATTAGGGGGGCTGTACACCAGTCCCACACGACTTCTTGCCTTTACCATTTCTCATCTCAACCCAAACCATTTCTGCATCCTGGTTTCCTGAACTTAGGTCATCCTTCTTGAATGTGCTAATGCCAACAAAAATTAAGAGCCACCCCTCCACCTTTTCCTAATTTCTTGTCCTTCCTAAATGTCACATCAATATTCATGCCCCACTCTATGTCAATCTGTAGCCATTTCTCCGTAATGGCTATCAAGTCATACTTACTTATTTCTATTTGCACTGTCAGTTCATCTGTTTTGTTTTGAATGCTACGTGCATTTAGATACAGAGCCTTTAGTTTTGTCCTTTTATTATTTTTGTAGCGTCTAGGCTGATCTGATTTACTCTTTGATTTGTACTCTGTCCCTTCCTGTGTCAGTCTGTTTATCACTTCCTATATGTGTCTTTCTCTCTTGCCTTGTCTCTACGCTTTGGTTTACCACGTCTTCCTACTGCACAACGCTTCCATTATATTGACCAAGCATATTCAATGGAAGGACTGCAGCAGCCTGATTCCCAAACATTACCTTCAAAGTTTGTCACTAATCACTATTTATTTCAACACACAATAACTTACCTTGCATATGGTGATCATTTAAAGACTTAAAGATTGAAACTTTAATCCCAAAAATTTCACCACTAAACTATTAAGATAAAATGTGTAACCATTTATCCATCAACTTATAAAGAGGTTCTACTTCCAAGGGTCTCCTATCCAATACTTACCGTTTGTCGAAAGCAGTAAATCTTTCTGTTTTCATCTTGATCATCAGCCAACTCCCCATCTTGGTTAGCACTCATAAGAACAACAAGTTCTTTCGGGACAGATACCTAAATGGGAAAAAAAATTAAACAACTGCCCACTTATCTCTTTAGAGTAGGAAAGTAAAAGTACAAACACCTCATACAATGGATTAATACACAATAGTTATAATACAATTCCAAAGCAAATGTCAACAAGTTTCCTCTGAAGGCAATCACAGAACCCTGCAACACAGGAGGTCATTCAGCCCAATGTGCCCATAGGGACTCTGAAGGAGCTATTCAATTGGTCCCATTCCGATGCAGGTTTTCTTCTTTTTCAAGTATTTACCCAATTTCCCTTTGAATATACTGTTAAATATGTTCCACCAACCTTTCAGGTAGTGCATTCCAGATCAGAACTTCCTGCATAAAAATTCTTCTCCCCTCTTGTTCTTTTGCTAACTACCTTTAATCCATGTCCTTTAATTACGGGCCATTCTGCCACTGGGAACACTTTCCCCTTATTTACTTAATCAAAAGCCCTCAATATTAAACATCTTCATTAAATTTCCCCTTAACCTCCTCTGTGCTAAAGTCAACAATCCCAGCTTCTCCACATAACTGAAGACCCTTGTCTCTGGTATCATTCTGGTGAATCTCCGCTACACCCTCCTAAAAGCTTTGACATCCTCAGAATTCAAAAACACTGCAGCTGAAGCTCAGCTAGTGCTTTATGAAAATTTAGCACAATTTTCTTGCTTTTATAAACAATCCCTCTATTTATACGCACAAGGACCTTCAAGAGCAATCTGGGATGGGCAAGCCTCGCCAGCAACACCCTCATCCTATGAAATAATTGAATTATAATTAAGAAGGATCCCATATCACTTTTTCAAACAAGGTTTTATCAACTTACCCTGCCAACTTGAAAGATTTGTGTATGTAGACTCTCTTCTTACAACCTCTAAAATTCAATAGTTTAGTTTATAAGGCCTCTCCTGATTCTTCCTTGCAAAATGCAACACTTCAAGCTTCTTTGTATTAAATTCCATCTGCCATGTGTCCACCTATTACACCTCCCTAAATCTGCTGCTATCCTCTTCACTGTTTTCCAAAATTCCAAGTTTTCTGTCATTTGTAAACTTTGAAATTGTAGCCCTACATCCAAATCCAAGTCATTAATACACAGCAAAAAGAGCATGGTCCTAATATTGGTCCCTGGAGGGCTATACTCATAGGATATGGCATAGAAGCAGGCCATTTGGTCCAATTAGTCCATGGCAGACTCCCCTCACCACTACACTCTACTTCGCATCAAAGCTGTCATTTTCTCCTTAATCTCATGTGCTTCAATTTATCTAATGTAGATAAATCTACCAAATTAGTGGCAGGAAATAGGCTCACTACCCAAAATGTCACCAATGTTATAGGTACAGAAGGAATGACCAAGGAGGGAAGTTACCAACAAGCAAGTCAAAGATTATTCTAATAAATGTCTTAGCGCTATTACAGTGTTCCAAAGCCACTAGCTAGGAACAGATTGCTTCATCAACAAACGAGTCAGGTCTATTAAAGAACTGGCACTAAGAGAGGAGAAGAGAATAAATTAGATTATCTTAGAAGCAAAAGAGACCTCTACCCAGTAGCATTAGTGCATTGGAAAATATTCCCAATTCACAGTGAACTACACAGTGAAATAAATAGCCAAATCATTTAGTAAAGTTATAAACGCCCATTTGGATGGTAAAGCTGTATTTAAATTTTAAAAATACCCATATATATGTACATAATGGTGAAATTATCACATTTAATAAAATGGAATTCAGCAGGGTATCCAGTCTCCTCACTTTATTTCTTTAATGTAACCTTCCCCTTATTTACCCACAAGTGCAGTTTATTTTCACTTGTTTCAAAGTGAAAGAATGTATAAAAGGAAACAAAAACTGTGCCAAGGCAAACAGTGAAGTTTCAATAAATGTCAGCCTTTGTTTCCAAATTGCTTGAAAACATTTTGTGAGGGACGGATGTGAACACATACATGATGCAAACTGTAGGTACTGATAAACAAAGATAGATCACACCCAAAAGTCTGCCTTCTGTTGCCTAAAAATAAGCAAGTTTAGAGTTGAAAGCCCAGATGCAGTGACCCTGACAGCCAAGAGGAGACAGCATCACACCAACTAGGTTACAAAATTCAAACAGAATTACCTGGAAAAACTCAGCTGGTCTGGCAGCATTGGCGGAGAAGAAAACAGTTGACGTTTCGAGTCCTCATGACCCTTCGACAGAACTAGTTCTGTCGAAGGGTCATGAGGACTCGAAACGTCAACTCTTTTCTTCTCCGCCAATGCTGCCAGACCAGCTGAGTTTTTCCAGGTAATTCTGTTTCTGTTTTGGATTTCCAGCATCCGCAGTTTTTTTGTTTTTATCTTAGGTTACAAAACTCATTAGCTTTACAAATTGGCCAATCAGAAGAATTAGTGAAGCCTGCTCACAGATTGAGCATTCCTTAAAGTTGTAACTGCTGAGCAGCAAGCTGTGGCACCCTGGTGCTGACAACAATGCAATCATGTCAGCACCTTAGTTTGATTGGGTTAATAAATCTCCATTCATCTTACTGGCCTAGATGAGGTTACATACCCGAGCATGGTACGTGCTTTTCACAGACGGTGTGTCCTGGCAAGGGACCATGCTTCTGCAATGTATAGCCTATAAATATACAAAAACAACAAAAAAAAGAGTTCAGTCACCCACATTTTAATAGATATAAATAATCTAGCACCTAATTAATTAGATGAAGTGAAAAAAAATCACCCCACCCTATAATTTTGTAGATTAGGAATACTCAATTTACTGTTGCTCCAAAGCTATGATGCCAAACAGTAACTCATGAGAAGGGCTCTTTTACAAAACCAACATAAGTCTTTAATATTAACATTAGCATTATTCGGACATAACTATGTAATCAAACTCTGTCCACACAATGTGTCAGGTTGGAAATATAAGATCATCAGAAATAGAAGTAAGCCACTTGGCCCATCAAGCCTACGCCACCATTCAATAAGACCATGATTGTGGCCTTAACTCCACTTTCCTGCCTGCCCCTATAACACTCAACTCCCTTATCAATCAAAAACCTGTCTAACTCAGCCTTGAACATACTCAATGACCCAGCCTCCATTGGTTTCTGTTGGAGAGGATTCCAAAGAGAAAAGAAGTTCCTCATCTCCGTCTTAAATGAGGTATCCCTTATTTTCAAACTCTGCCCCCTAGTTCTAGACTGTCAGCATTTACTTGTCAAACCCCCTCAGAAGCTTATGTTTCAATAAGATCACCTCTCATACTTGTGGACTCCAATGAATAACTTTCACAGATAGGCTATCTGCCTTAAGTTACGATTTAAACACTTAATAACCTAAATGTAAAACTAAAAGTTGTTTATTCCCTAATTTTTCAAATTATGCAGAAAAAGAAAAAAGAGGTCAGCAATCCTGTTCAAGTGTGAAGATATCTGTCAGTTATAATGAATAATACTGATGGATGCTGGGAGATATATGGCCGTAGCCATAGAGTTGGGGCAACTGCAGGCACAGAGCTATAAACTTAGGATCAATGTCAACTGTATGCACAGACCTTTGAGAGGCTGAAATGCCCAAGTAAAAACTTAAATCAAGGTTATCAAAAACATGAAGGATATTCCACAGGCAAGTTGAGACAGAGTCATTACAGCACAGAAGGCCATTCTGCCCATCAAGTCCTTGCCAACTCTGTCGAGCAACTCAGTCACTACAGTTTCCTGCTTTATCTCCACAGCCCTATAAGTTTATTTCCCTTAAGAGCCTATCCAATTTACTTATGAAATCAAAGATTGTCTCTGCTTCCATCTCTTAGGCAGCAAGTTTCAGGTAGTTATCATCCCATGCATAAAATGTTCTTCCTCCTGTATCTCTTGCCCAAAACCTTAAATCTATGTCTCCTAGTCTTGTGTCGTGGAGCTAATAAGAACAGCTTTTCTGTGTCTACCTGTCATAATCATGTTCATCTTTATCAGATCGCCCCTCAACCTCCGGTACTCCAAGTAGAACATGCTATTAAATATGCAATACTTCAATGTTACTATGTGAGAAATCTTGAGACAGTAGCTGACAGGCTAAGGGAATGAAATGGACAATTCATAAAATTTCTTAAGTATTCTGATTAATATGAATGCTCCACTTTCTCTAATAAGTTTATGATCTAATTAAAGCAGCAAACATTTCAATTGTAACTATTAAATTCAAATAACCCAGAGAACACAGGTCACATCTCACAATGGCAATTTGAAAATGTGTATTCAATTTAAGAAGAATCTGGAAATAAAAAGCTGGTATCAAAGTTACCATGAAGTTGCCAGAACGTCATAGAAATCCAACTGGTGCATCAATGTATATTGTCGTCAAATTTGCTTACGATACAAAGATAGGTCAGAAAGCAAGTTGTGAGGAGGGTTAAGATTTGGGAGATAGAGTATAGTGTGGGAAAATGTGGGGTTGTCCACTTTGGCAAGGAGAATTGAAAAGCAAGTGATGTAAATAGAAAGAGACTGCTGAATGGCTGTGGTGCAGAGGGATCTGAATGTCCTCATACACGAATCAAAAACATGTAGCAACATGCAGGTACAATAAGTAATTAGGAAGGCAAATGGAATGCTGGCCTTCAGTACAAGGGGGATGCAGTGTAAAAGTAGGGAAGTCTTGCTACCACTGTACACGGCATTGCTGAGGCTGCATCTAGACCACAGCATACAGTTTTGGTCTCAATTATTTAAGGGAAGAATACTTGCATTGGAGATAGTTCAGAAAAGGTTTACTAGGTTGATTCCTGGAATGAACGATTTTTTTAAAATTCATTCAGAGGGTGTGGGCATCATTGGCTAGGCCAGCATTTATTGCCCATCCCCAATTGTCCTTGAGACAGTAGTGGTGAACTGTCTTCTTGAACCGCTGCAGACCATGCGGTGTAGGTACACCCACAGTGCTGTTAGGGAGGGAGTTCTAGGATTTTGACCCAGTGACAGTGAAGTAATGGTGATATATTTCCAAATCAGGATGGTGAGTGGCTTGGAGGGGAGCTTGCAGTTGGTGGTGTTACCATGTGTCTGTTGCCCTTGTCCTTTGAGATGGTAGTGGTTGTGGGTTTGGATAGTGCTGTCTAAGGAACCTTGGTGGGTTCCTGCAGTGCATCATGTAGACAGTACACACTGCTGCTACTGTGCATTGATGGCAGAGGGAATGAATGTTTGTGGATGGAGTGAAAATCAAGTAGATTGCTTTGTCCTGGAAGGTGTTGAGCTCGTTAAAACTGCACTCATCCAGGCAAGTGAAGAGTATTCCATCACATTCCTGACCTGTACTTTGTAGATGGTAGGCAGGTTTTGGGGAGTTAGAAAGTGAGTTACACGCCACAGGATTCCTAGCCTCTGAGCTGCTCTTGTAGCCACAGCATTTATATGGTTAGTCCAGTTCAGTTTCTGGTCTTATGGATTGTCTTATAAGGAAAGGTTGAGCAAGATGGGCCTATACTCATCGGAGTTTAGAAGAACGAGAAGAATATATGAATCTGAGGGAGCTTGACAGGGTAGATGCTAAGATGATGTTTCCTCTTGTGGAGGAATCTGAACAAGGGGGCAGTTTCCAAATAATAGGTCTCCCATTGAAGATAGAGATGAGGAAAACTTCTTTCAGCAGATCTTCAACCTTTGGAATTCTCTATCCCAGAGAGCAGTGGAGGCTGGGTAGTTGAATATACTCTAGGGTATTGGGGCAGGAAGGAAAGTGGTGTGGAGGTCATGATCAGGTCAGCCATGGTGATAATGAATTGCACATCAATTGAAAGGGCTCTTGCAAAAGTCACAAATGACATCTTAGTTGGGTGTGACGATGGTAACCTATCTGTCCTCTTGCTCCTGACCTGTTTGCAGTCTTTGGCATGGTTGACCATGCAATTCTACTCCAAGGGCTCTCCACCATCATCCCACTAGGTGGGATTGCACTCACCTAACTCCATTTACATAGATCCAGTCATACACAGGGTGCTGCTCTTCTTGCTCCCGTACCATTACCTTTTCCAAGGGTCTATCTCTAGTTCCCCATTTCCCATCGCATACTGCCCCTCAGTAACATTATCTGAAAACAGTGTCAATTTCCAAATGTACAATGATGATACTCAACTCTACCTCACTTCGACCTCTCTCAACCATCTCTTACATTATCAGACTGCTTTTCCAATATCCATTACAGGATGAGGAGCAATTTCATCTAACTAAACAATGGGAAGACCGAAGCTATTGACTTCTGGAGACAGGCTTTTCAAACCACACGATCAGTAAGGGCGCACAAGACGACAGGTAACTACGCCAGAATGAGGCAGGCAAATTAGGTTCATGTGGGAACTCAGTGCATGGGGGAAAAGAGGTGCAGTGTACATAGGAATTATTCTAAGTTAATTATGTGAGCAATTAAATGGAAAGTGGATTGGGTCTAAGACTAGTATTTTAAACTTAAATAATGGCAACTATGTGAGCATGAGAGCTGAGCTATCTGAAGTGAACTGGGATACTAGGCTAGGGGATAGATCATTAGAGAAGCAATGGCAAATATTTAAGGGGATATTTCAGAATACGCAGAATAAGAATATTCCTACTATAAAGGAAAATTCTAAAGGAAGGACCCACCATCCGTGGTTAACTAAAGTTAAGGAAAGCATCAAACTTAAGGAAAAAGCATATAACTGCGCAAAGAGGAGCAGCAGGTCAGATGATTGGTCAGAATATAAAGAACAGAGAATGATTGGAAGGTTAATCAGGAGAATGAAATTAGAGTTTAAGAGGCTAGAAATGTAAAAATAGATAGCAAGAGTTTCTATAGGTATTTAAAAAGGAAAAGACTAGGTAAAATGAGTATTTATCCTTTAGAGAGTGAGAGCAGGGAGTTAATAGTAGATAATAAGGAAAAGGCAGATGAAATGAACAAATATTTTGCTTCTGCCTTCACTATAGAGGATACAAAGAACATTCCAGTAACAGCTGTAAATCAGGAACTGGAAGGGAGAGGGGAACTTGGTGAAATTACAATCACAAGGGAAAGGGTATTGAGAAAACTGATGGAGCTGTGGGCTGACAAGTCTCCGGGTCCTGAAGGATCTCATCCTAGGGTCTTAAAAGAGGTAATAGGTGCGTTGATGTTAATTTTCCAAAATTCCCTAGGTTCTGGAAAGGTTCCATCAGGCTGGAAAGTAGTAAATATAACCCCTCTATTCAAGAAGGGAGGGAGCAGAAAACAGGAAACTATAGGCCAGTTAGCTTGATGTCTGTTGTGGGGAAGGTGTTAAGAGTCGATCTTTAAGGAGGTTATAGCTGGACACTTAGAGAAACTTTTTTTTTTAAAAGAGAATTTTTTTTTCTGAGGATTGTGCAACTTTGGAACACTCTGCTTCCGAAGGCAGGGTCATTAAATATTTTTAAGGGAGAGGTAGATTGATTCCCTACACTAACAAGAATCTAAGGTTATCAGAGATAGATAGGAACGTGGAATTCAAAACACAAACAGCTCAGCCATGATCTTAATGAATTGTGGAACAAGCTTGAGGGGCCAAATGGTCTACTTCTGTTCCTATTTCATATGTTCTGTCATCATTACAAACTCTGATCTCTAGCTATCAACTCCAGCCCTCTCCTTGACTAGTGTCTGAAGCTGAACCGCACAGTTTGCATCGTTGGTGCCAAATGTTACCTCAGCTTCCTACTGCAAATCCAAACTAAGATTGCCTATTTCTATCTGTGTAACATCGTCCATCTCTGCCCTATTTGGTTATCTGCTGCTGAAACCCTCACCCATGCTAGACCTATAGACTTTACTATTCCATCTCACTTCTGACCACCCTCCTTAGTTTTACCTTCCGCAACTGTAGGTAACCAAAAATTCTGCCTATTACCTAATACCCCTTATTTCAAGTCCTGCTCACTCATCTCATCTGGGTTCACCAACATTGGGTCCCAATGGAGCAATTTCTTGATCTTAAAATTCTCATGCTTGCATTCAAATCCCATCATGATGACTCCCTTCTGTAGCTCTGCCAATTCTGGCCTCATTTGTTATTTATTTAGCATGTGCATTGTCACAGAACCAAGTAATAGTCTTGTCAGTGGCTAGATGGAGTTCTTTTAAGTCCACCTTCAAATTTAATCAGTGGACATTCCTCAACAGTGTGCACTGTTGTTCGGAGTACACCATAGCTGCAGCCTGGATGATCTTGGCGACCCCACTGATGTCGGGTGGCTGCACAAGGGCCTTGGCCAGTTCGGAAACAGTTTAAAAGGGCCCACTGTCAATGGGAAATCAAAGCTAGGTGGATGAGCAGTGGGATCAAAGATGAGAGTGCGGATTCTGATGGATGTTTACTCCTGCCATGGTCCTCAGCTGTTACTCCTCAAATGTGGTGGGTTTAACCATATGGGCTGACCTGAGGGAAGGCATACCTTCTGGTGCGTTGAGGAGAGCCTTGAATAAGGGCAGTCTTGGGTTGGAGTAGATCTTCTCCAGTAGCTTGCCTGTTGTAATTAATCTCTTGATGTTTGGTGGGGGCAGGGGGGAGGGTTTGGGGAGTAGGGGGGCAGGACTGGGAGCCAGGAGAGGTGCATTGGTCGAAGAGTATCTGTGATGATGCGCATTGTGGAGTTGAATTCAATAAGTTTGATATATGCAAATCAATCTGGCCTCTTGAGCATTCCTGATTTTCATTAATTCATCACTGGTGGCCCAGCCTTCAGTAGCCAAGGCCCTAAGTTCTGGAATTTCCTCCAGGCCTCTCTTTCTTCTTTTAAAGGCATTCCTCAATGCCCACCTCTTCGACCAAGCTTTTGGTCATCTGCCATAAAATCTTCTATGTGACTCAGTGTTAAATTCTGTTTGATGACACTCCTGAAAATGCCTTGGGGCCTTTTATTACTTTGCAGTAACCATATAAATGCAAGCTGCTGTTGCACATGCATGCAGAGCCAAGAAGAACAGCCAATCAAGATCATTTGAACTGGTATGCAAAACAATGCCAATACTGAAATATAGTCCCAGAGCCAAGTAAGCATGTTGGAATTAGTTATTTCACAATGTAATTGTTGTAATGGTATTCATACATAAAATTTTGTACATGTGCAGCAATAAAATCTTATCAACAGAGCCTCTTAACCAATCCATAAAACTGAATTTTTATCAGGAACAGCAGATATGAGTATTTGAAATTTAGAATGCAGGCATGATGAAAAAATAGGTGCCCTACCTAACATCCGCATAGGAATAAAAATAATCTAGATTACAAAGAGGTGGCATAACAAGCTCTAAGGATAGTCACTAATAACATTAAATTGAATTTTAAACAGTTACTTTTTAAATGATCATGACTAGAAATTTAATATACTTCTACATATTACACAGGTGAAATATTGTTCCCAAAAATATGCCTTAAGGCAAACTCAACACCAATGTGTTTTTTTAATTTTCCCAGGTCAGCTAATATTCCCAGCTCAGAGTAAAATTCTCAATTCAATACTCATCATGAGCAGTTTAGTGTGTGAACTAACACCCATCATGAAATTGGTCAAGCTTATTCTAATCAATAAAACAAATTTCATCTTTATTCAAACACAGAAGTCCATTGTACAATGTAATTTAAAAGTCAGCTATTGTAAGCATTGTACCTGACACTGGCTGAACAGGTATGGGTGCTTCTTCCCAGCTGTTTGGTCAGCAGTGAGCCACTGCAAAGCTGAAGCTTCTGGTGATGTCTCATATGAAACCTTCACGACTGCATGCTGGCCCCTGCAGGATTAGAAATTTTATAAATCAGTATCAATAGTCTCACATTATTCCTCTAAAAGCATTGTGCAGTGTAAAGCATACAGACCAGAAAATCCCAGGTTTGACATCCTTTTTATACCAAGTTAGTTGCTATCCTTATTAAAATTAGCTAAGTTACTTCAATAGTCTTCAGTGCCCTAAATGGAGGGAAATGTAAATATGCCAGGATTCCAGTGTCTACTTGCTATCCAGTTATTCCCAAGAGAAACTTGTATGCAGAAATGAAATGAAGATAAGCTTAGCAATGACACCATTCATCTTGGACTAGATGACAATCTTAAGTTTAGCTCAGTTGGTAGCATTCTGACCGCTATCAGAAAGTTTAGAATCAAACCACTCCAGGCCAAGAGCACACAACCCAGTCCAACATTTTAGCACTGCATTGTTGGCACTGCCATCTTTCAGATGAGATGTTAAACCTGCTCTAGTGGGCATAAGACACCTTTGCACTGTTTGGAAAAGCAAGAAAGCTCTCCCTATTCAATATTCATCCCTTCGCCAATATTAAAACAGGTTAACTGATCATTTATCACATTTGCTTTTGTGGGGTTTTTTTGCTGTGCATAAAGAGAGTGCCATCTCTCACTAGAGTCAATACACATCAAAAGTAGCACTTTAAGGTGCCCCTACTACTATTAAATAATTCCAAGATAATTTTTTTATTTTTACCAGCACTCACTATGTAGGGTAACATGGATACCCTATCAAGTAACTGAATTGCTGTATTCCTGACGTCATTTTTGCTGTTGTATTAGGTCAACAAAAAACTGACATTGTCTGTGCATGTGGAAAAGATTGAGAGCTGGAATGTTTCCCTTGATGCTGGGATGCTTAAGGGAAAAGAGGAACGTTGTCAAGGCTGCCATTTAAAAAATTAACACTGGTCTTACAATTACAAGTCTAATTACAACAGGCAAATTTAAATCATACATTAATAGTCCATTATTGCAAAATAGCACTAACACATGTGATGAGGCCATTGATCAGTTATTTAGCATCACACAAACCCATTAGGACACGAACAGCAACTAACGTTTATAAAGCATGTTTAAAATGTCTCAAGGTGCTTTTTAAACAGAGGCTTAAAAAATGCCATTAACTTCAAACAACGGACCATCTTGAAAGTTCTGGCCAGGTCTAGGATTGCTAATATAGTTTTCAACAACACTGATCCACCGATGACCTTGTTACCTTTGTTACTCACCTCTGGAACCCAGCTCCTGAATGCATTGTTTTGGATCTGTCCAAAGTTTTGGATGGGGTTTGGCACTATGTACTTACAAATGCGTTAATAATTGTATGGGTTTCCATTTAGTTTCCTCTTTAATCACCATATCTGCATTCCAACTATAACTTTCCCATTGGAAGAAATAGTTTCTCATTATCTATTCCATCATTTTACCATAATTTTAAACACCTCAATTCCATTACCACTCACTCTTCGAAACTCAAAAGGAATACATCACAGGGCTATGCAACTAGTCCCACAACTTAACCCTTTACACTCTGGCATAATATTGTGAATCTGCACTGTACCCTTCCAAGGACAATATATCCTTCAGCTCTTCTGTGATTAATTACATCTACCAAGTAGGAGACCTTGATGCCAAAACTGGCACTAATGTAGTAATTCACGGCACACATTGGTTTCTGGTCCACCGTGAATGTGGCCCCGGCCTACATATTAAAGAAAACCTAATTCCCCAGAACTTCTAGGTTCACAGTGGAAGTACAGTTAAGGATGGAAGAAACAGAATTAACGTTTCAGGTCAATGCCCTTTCTAGCATTTACTATTTTTCATTTCAGATTTTTAGCATGTGCAATATTTTGCTTTTGTATTACAATTAAGTGTATGCCACAGGATTAGACAAGGTGATTCAAGTTTCAGCATAAGCTGCAATGGAGATGTTGGGAGGTAAAGCTGGTTAAGTATTTGTGCTTGTTTCCAAGTTAAATAATTCACCAACATTTGTCATTCAAATTCACATACGAAAAATAGGTCCTTGGAGAAGTACCAGATGCTAGTCACCACCCACAGAATCATTGACTTATACAAAAGGAGATTTCTGGAGCACTTATTCCCTCTTCTCTAGAGCTTTTCTCTAGCTTTCTACTAATCGCAGGAGATGAACTGGCTGCAAGTTTGTGGGAAATGGCTCATCATTATGCTCCCAACAATAGCGTGGGTAAGCTTCATGGACCAACTAGTCCTTTCATGTTTGCAAACTGTGGTAGAGAAGAAAGGGTTAAAACTGGACTCTTCAGAACCATAGAAAACGAATGTGAAAGAAATCTGAAAACACATGCCTTTAAAATATCTCTGGTTGGTGTACAAATTCCAGATCTAGGTGTGATTGCAATTATAAATGGAATCCTAACAAACAAGTTTAAAAACAAATTGGGGTGAGAGTGACATTATAAATGCCCTCATTCCTGTATCCAGATTTATACTGGAAACTGTTATAATACTTGTCGAGTTATTATTAGAAACTACCCCATGAAGGCACAGCAGCAGCATCATTAGCAGGATATAATTAAAGTGCAAGTTTTATATTGGCAGTTTCCATTATGAATGTGGGCACGAGTCGATGTGGATGTATATAAACGTAAGGTTATAATATATGCCTTTAAGATGGGGACTAAATCGATTTATCCTGCTCCAATTATCCCCCACCCTTTAACCTCGTCTCATCTGAAAACTACAAGGTCTTGACTCCCACCTGCAACTCCATGAAAAGTAGCTAGTGTTAAATAACAAGCTTTGACAGCAATTATTAAATGAGAGAAAATTTAACAAAGTAGAGAACATTTCCTAGGTTTTAGCATCATACCGTAGCAATTTAAATGGAAGGGTAATCGTTAAGGGTGTTCCTTTAAAGCAGTGCTTATTTCCAAGTGAAAACTCGACTTCCTGTCCATTGGCAGTAGCCTTGAGTATTTTAAGGTCTCTTGTATCCAAGGTCTGTAAATAAAGTGCAAATGTTGAAACTATACAAAATAATTACAGCTAAGTATGAATCAGTTTTACAAAGTTTTGCTTAAATCAGTTCCATAGCTAACCCAAATGAAGCAGGCATCTTAAGCATCATTTAAAAACTAGAAAGCATAATTTTACTTGCCTTTAACTAAGCAACCAAAAATCCCAAACATTGTAAATATAAAAATGCTTTGTTTGCTGGGGTAACAAAACTACAAACTCATTTATACTGAACTAGTTTACACTTTTGTTACACAGAGAGCACAAATCTATATACTTCTCATCCCAACCTATATTTGAAAGAAATGGACACTTGGGAAAGGTCCCAGAGGGCAGTCAATGCCCATAAAAAAGGTACTGCAGCTACCGTCAGAGCTGTAGAGAAAATTGGAAAAGGCGGCAATGTAGCAACGTGACCATCTCATTTTTAGATATCAATCAAGCAAACGTGTGGCAATTTTTCAACAGTAGCAATGTTTCAACAGCAACAGCTTATCTTAGGGAGGAAAAGGATAATAAATTGCACAGTTTTTTTTAAACTGTAGATTACATTAGGTTCTACATCAGCAAAATTCAGAGAGCTAATTATCACATCACAAAGTCCATACCTCGGTTCTCTCTGGGAAGTGGTTCATCAAAATGGCCTAACAGTTTACTCAGCTCAATTTTGCTGAGTGTGCTCCAATCAGTTGCTGCAACATTGGCAAAAACTCTTTGTACTGTGGCTCAAAATCATGACTGAAATAGATTTATCAGAAAGCTAGTCTCAGAATTCTCCAATGTCTAAAGCCTGATCATGATTTTAATTGTCTTTGATATTTTTAAAGTGTTACAAATAATTAATTTAGTAAGATTTCAACTACCAATCCACAGCATAAAATGAAAATACTGTACAATTTGAATTTTTCCCCAAAGTCAGTATATGAATTCTAACTTAAAATTACAATTGTTTGAATAAACATAAAACTCAACTACTGCAACTGATGTGATCGAAAGCTTGTCACATTTTCAGAACATTTAGTTGAGCTCTGTTTAAACCATTCCATTTCTCTCTTCCTTTAGGACAGTCCTTAAAACCTTCCTCAGGCCAAGTTTTGATCACCTTTCCTCATATCTTATGTCACTTAGTATCAAGTTTTGTTTGCCAACATTCTTGTGAAGCACTTTGTGATGTTTTACTATGTTAAAAGGTGCTATATAAATGCAAGTAGTGACTGCACTCCACACCCACCTCCTGGCTTGAATTTCACATTATTTTACAGGCTCTCAGGGGTCCATGGGCCCCAGTCGACACACCTTCCATCACTTTATTGATGATTGAAAGCGTACTGATGGGGCAATAACTGGACAGATTCATTGTAATTGGCCAAACTGGATTTATCACGTGTTTTGTGTACAAGACATACGTAGACAATTTTCTACTTTTGTCAGGTAGATGTCATGAAACAGCTTGAATAGAGGTGCAGCTAATTCTGGAGCACCTGTCTTCAGCATCATAGTTGTGATGCTATCATGACCCACTGTCTTTGCTGTATCCAGTCATTTCTTCATATCATGTGGAATGAATCGAAATGGCTGAAGTTTGGCTTCTATGACATTGGGGTTCTCAGGAGGAGACAGATGGGTCATCCACTTGGCATTTCTCGCTGAAGCAGTCTGAAAATGCTTGTGTTGCTTTTTCCACTGGTGTTGGGTTCCGCCATCATTAAGAATGGAGATATCCCTGAAGCTTCTTCCTCCATTTAGTTAATTGCCCAACACCATTCACAATTGGATGTGGCAGGATTGCAGAGCTTGGATCTGATGCATTAGTTGTTGAAATGTTTATCTGCATCAGGTATGCCAAACCATGAAGTAACAGATTGCGGTTGAGTGCTGAAGGCCTACAGAACATCATGGCCATCCAGTTTTGAACTGCAAGATTTGATCTGAATATATTCCATTTAGCATAGTGGTTGTGCCACACAACACACTGGATGCACCCTCAGTGTAAAGACAGAACTTCAGCTCCGTTCAATACTGAGAAGGAGAGAGGCCACTGCAACAGGTGGTTTGATGAGAAAGAGGTCAATTGGTTGCCCCCTCCTACTGGTTCCCTCCCCTACTCCCTACTCGGCAGATATATCCTTCTGCCCAACCAGCTAGCTCTACAGTAGTGCTACCAACCCACTCTTGGTGATGCACACTGAAGTATGTTCTATGCCCTCTATCTTCAGTGTTTCCTCCAAGCGGTACACAGATTCATAAGCTGAGAAAAGGCAGCGGTTGTTAATCAGCAGATTCCCTCACTCATGTTTGATCTGATGCTATGAGATTTCACAGGGTCCAGAGTCAATGTTGAACACTCCCATTGTTCCTCAATCCAAGAGGTACCACCACCTCTGGGTGGCTCTGTCCTGCTGGTGGGGCAGGACGTACCAGAAATGGTGATGGAGTAGTGTAAGACATCAGCTGAGAAGTATGAATCTATGGGTAGAATCATCCCAGATTTGCACTGGAAAAAAGAATGTTTTACCCGCCGGCCACAATGGCGGCTTTTCACGTCATACCATCCCAATCGACCCTCAATAGTCATGCATTCCCAGGAAACACGCCATTTTTGATGGCAGACAGGCTTCATTCGCCTGCTATGCCATTACCTTGCCACTTCCTCAAGCCAGGTGCCATATTTAAACTGCAGCCACATGCACCCGTTTTAGTACTTCCAGCCGTGGAGTGCTGCACAAAAGATATGGTCTCGAAAGGCAAGAAGACTGCAGTCCCTCAATTCAGTGATGCATCCTTGGAACACCTTTCGGACACTGTGGAGGCCCATTGTGATGTCCTCTACCCCTGCTCTGGCAGCAGGAGGTCCAGCAATCTCACCACTACGGTTTGGCAATGGTGATCAGTGCCAATGCTGCACAGAAGAGGTTGGCCATCCAATGCAGAAAACAGAATGAATGATTTTATCCGTGCTGTCAGGGTAAGGCAACCATCTCATCACTCTAAACTCACACTCACCAACCCATCACACATTCACTGGCATCACACTCACTGCCAGCTCAAGGCACATCACCACTCACTCTCTCTCACACACACCCTCACCTCCTCTGGAGACTGCTTCCTCACCATCTTGGGGCCACTTGCACAGATCAACTTGTACACCCACACATACCCTGGGATACCCTCCTTCCCCAGTATAGCCCTCACCCTGCAGCCTCTTCACTTGCCTAAGGTCACTTCCCCTATCAAGCCCTAGCCCTGCAGCCATTAAAGAGTCTTACAACTAGCCTGGTAGATAGAGGCTTGCCCGTGAGCTCCACCTAAGTGATGGGGTGCTGCCTGCGCAATCTGGTGCTGGTGCTGCACGTCAGCGGTGGGAGTGGGCGACGGGGAAGAGATTTCGGTGAGCTGATTTATAATGATATGCAGACTTGTTACAATTAAGTTCCTGTTTCCTGCTGTCAGGACGCGTCATTGATGGGCAGAGTGGACAATTGCAAACTGGTTTCAGGACATTGTGAAAACGATTTTTGGCCTTCTTAACATATTATCCGCTCACACCACCGAACATGCCCATTGCCAATGGACACGGAAAATTCCACCCTCTGAGTCTGCCTATGTCAGGCTGTTGTTTGACGAGTCTATGCAGCAGCTTTCCCAATTTCAGCATGCCCTCAGATGTTAGTGAGGAACAGAATGACTGGGCTGGGTGTGTCACTGTTGTATCTGGTGCCATGGTGATATTGCAGAGTTAGACTAGATGGGCTGAAAGTCCTTAGACAGTCAATTGACTTTCAGTTACTTCACTGCAAAAAATGTCAAGCATTTATCAATGCAAATCTCAACAATCAAAATCAAGCATTACCTCCTACTAACCTGAAAACACAGGTCACATCCCACCCCATCATACTGTTTCTCCCCCACAAAACACCCTATCCACCGTCACCCTCTCCCAGGACACATCCCGTCCTCCTCTTCTCCCGGGGTGCTTCACCCGGGCAGGAGGTGCAGAGAGATCGGGAGAGTTGGGGGAGCCGGTGCCCGGCCGAGGAGTACCGTACCGGCAGGTGCATCCTAACTACCGGGGCCAGCGCCGGGTTCCCCGCACTCAGTCACCGGGGCAATACCATCCGTGCTTACTTACCAGAGCGGACAGCCCGTCCCGCAGAGCTTCAATAGTCAACGCGGTTGAAGCGGAGATCCGCCGGCTCTGGAAGTCCACCAGCAGGTTGAGCGCCAAGTGCCGGGTGGTGAAGTCTGCCACCACCGTGAACGAACTAGCATCCAAACCCCCTGCCATCCTCCCGATAACTGAGCCCGCAACAACAAACCACACTGCGCAGCCGCAGCTACACCATCCCCCTCCTGATTGGCCAGCGTCAACACTTCCCAGCAGGCGCCACGAATCTCCCGCCCACTCAGAGCGGAGCACGCGGCGGTGACGGTTAGTGAGCTGGGATGTCAAATCAACCAATGGGGGTGTTGGGGGAGGTGGAGGCTTTGAGAGCTCAGGCACTTGGATTGACCATAGCCTGGTGGCTCTGTTGCTGACCAATAGGGTGACACAAGGACTCACCAATGTGGGGTTAGGGGGCGTGGTTTGACTCTAGGGCTGACTGATAGGATGGAACTTGGACTGACCAATGGAGAGGTGGCCCTGTTGGTGACCAATAGGGTGGCTCTGGGCCTGACCAATGGAGTGGCAATTGAAAACAAAAACAGAATTACCTGGAAAAACTCAGCAGGTCTGGCAGCATTGGCGGAGAAGAAAAAAGTCGACGTTTCGAGTCCTCATGACCCTTCAACAGAGTGGCAATTGGACTGACCAATGTTGGAGGGGGGGGAGGCTCTGGGCCTGACCAGTGAGGTGCCTCTATGGCTAACCAATGGGGGTAGCTCTGGGGTTGACCAATGGGGGTGACTCAGTATATTGCCAGAGTTTTTGATCCTGTAAAACCAGTTATTGTACAGGACTTTGTCAAAAACAGTACAAGCAACTGCAGTTGTGTGAGAGAACCAGAAGTGTGGGAGGTTAACATGACCTTCCCCAACAATTTTGAAACTCTGCCAATTTATCCTTGTTGGATCACTTGTGAATTGCTCTTAATGAGTCTTCAACCCCCAGATTTGAGCAGCAAATACTGGATTTATGACATGGCATTCCCCAAACCCCAGCTCAGTCCCCTTCCTGCAGCATTTTAGCACATCATTGAGGTTCACACTCAGAGCAGTACTGAGGAAATGCTGCACTGTTGGAGATGCAGACCTCCAGATTCCTCCCAAGTGAACGTAAAAGACAGCATAGTAATATTCACAGAAACGCAGGTGATTTCTCTCTGGTAGCCTGACCAATTTTATCCCTCAACTAACCTTACACCTGATCATTTATCTCATCACTGTTTGTGGGAGCTTGCTGTCTGCAAGTTACATGCTGGTTTTCCTTTATTACAACAGTGACTGCACTTTAAAAGTATTTAATTGGCTGCTAAGCGCTTTGGGATGTTCTAAGGTTATGAAAGATGCTTTATAAATGCAAGCTCTTTCTTTAAAGTGCTAAGCCTGGCCAGATTTCTCAAGAATTCTACAGATCTAGGCATCCTTCTCATTCCATGCATCATCACAGAACAGTAAGTAACAGTAAGTACATGTCTATAGATTCCTAAAGGCAGTAGCATAGGTAGATAAGGTATCTAATAAGGCATATGGGATACTTGCCTTTATTAGCCAAGGCATAGTATATAAGAGCAGGGAGGTTATGTTGGAGCTATATAGAACACTAGTTAGGCCACAGCTGGAATACTGTGTGCAGTTCTGGTCACCACATTATAGGAAGGATGTGATTGCACTGGAGAAGAGTGCAGAGGAGATTCACAAGGATGTTCCCTGGGCTGGAGCATTTAAGATATGAAGGGAGACTGGATAGGCAAGAGTTGTTTTCCTTAGAGCAGAGAAGGCTGAGGGGGGACCTGATAGAGGTATACTATATTATGAGGGGCATAGATAGGGTAGATAGGAAGAAACTTTTGCTTAGTGGAGGTGCCAATAACCAGGGGGCATCAATTAAATGAAAGGGACAGGAGGTTTAGAGGGGATTTGAGGAAAGATTTTTTCACCCAGAGGATGGTTGGAATCTGGAACACATGCCTGAGGGAGTGGTAGATGCAGGAACCCTCACAACTTTTAAGAAGTATCTAGATGAGCACTTGAGATGCCATTGCATACAGGGCTATGGGCCAAGTGCGGGAAAATGGGATTAAAATAGATAGGTGCTTGATCACCAGCACAGACACGATCAGCCAAAGGGCCTGTTCCTGTGCTGTATAACTCTGAGACTATGACTAATAGGGAGGGACCCGCCTCCTTGGAGATTATAATGCATAAGATATTGATTAACATGAAACCTGTAAGCTGAGTGGAAGATCACTAAGACACTGGATAGTGGTGGTAACAGTGTCTTCAGCCCCAGCAGTAAAAAGGGCCAAGATTGGAGGATCAATGTCTATCCCTACCCTTGATACAGTTGGTGATGGATCTCAGGACTGCCTGATCTGCGGCATGTGCTATTATTAATGGTGGGTAATGTCAGAGAATGCTGGTTGACACAGGATTAACAGTAACCATCATTTAGACTCCATATCCCAAACCCTACCACAACTGAAGGGAAGAGTTTGCTTTTGGCAGGTTTTGATCAGTCCCTCAACCCACTTAAAGACAGCTGGCGCATGTGTAACTTCAGATGTGACATATGCTAAGGATTGTTACAAAAATATAATAATTTTCATAATATTATTCTGGTTTATTATCAAGTACGTTTATGGTTTGAGTGTGATTTAATTACATTTGGAGTCAGGAAGGCTGCAAGCTTGAAATTATAAAAAGAAGCTAGGTGTAAAAATGTACTTGAAGTGCTAATGAGTAAACATGGATGCTCTCTTAGCATGTAAGGTGTGAAGGGAATTTCCATTTTTGGATAAATTAAGTTGTTTGGTTTTCAAAGGGATGTTCAGATGTTTGCAACTAGCCAAGCAGTGTGTTTATTTTTCCCAAAGGCTATTGACCTTACTGGCAACATGAAAGTTTTCATATTATGGGAAAAGTGCATTTCCAAAGATATATGGAACAATGGAATTTAAAGAGAGAGAAACATACACAAAGGGGAATGAAAGGCTATGTTGGGAGGCCATGTAAGATCTTATAGGAGTATGTGAAACAGCCGTTGGGAAGCCTCCAACCATTTGTGCATAAGTCTGCTGTGTCTGATAACTAAAGTTGGAGAAAAGCGTTAGGGAATTCCACTATCAAGTGGATTCTGTGGTAATCTGCTGGCTTTTAAAAAAAATTAAAATCTAGTTTTGACTGTTGCCTTAAAGGGGATGTGCAATTTAGAGTCAGATTAATAAGGAATTTTAGGATTTGTTATATTATTAAGTAATTGTAGTTTTGTGTATGTGCTTGAAATCTTTTCTTTTGTTAATAAATATTTTAATTTAATTTTGAAAATCTCTAAAGGTCTTAGTGGACTCATTACTTTGGAATTCAGTGCACACCTCTTGTAATAAATACAAATTTGCCAAACCATTGTGATAGCATGGCCAAGTTTCCCTTGTGGATTTAGTCTGCGTGGCACACATCATCTGCCACATCATAACAGAAAGTGTTGAGACTGCAAAAATGCCTTTATCCAAGGCCAGAAGGTTCTTAGAAGTAGAAGATATAACTGATTGGGTTACAAAAATATCTAAGATTAAGTTAACAGAATTGGTGGATAAGTTGCAATTGAGGTTAACTGTAACTCTTTCGAGTACAAACCTGTTTCCATCTGTTTGAGATGAAGTTACTTTGTTTCATAGTTTGCCATTGTGAGATTTGAACTCTTGATAATCTTTTAAATGAAAACCAAATCAACAAAATCGGGATAAATCAGGCACAGCCCCTAATTCAGGTCAGCTGTAAAACCAAGAACAAAGTTTAAAGGAAACTTACAAACTTTAAATCAAAATGTGATTAAAGGGGTCAACAAAACACCCCAGTCCCCGCGGTGCCAACCGAGCATGGAAGGCCTCGAGAGTGCCAGCAGACACCGCGTGCTCCCTCTCCAGGGACATCCGGCAGCGAACGTAGCCGCGGAAGAGGGACAAACAATCGGGCGGGACTCCCCCGTCGATCGCCCGCTGCCTGGACCTGTTAATGGCCAACTTGGCCAGGCCCAGGAACAGGTTCATGAGGAGGTCCTCCTCCTTCCCGACCCCCTTCCGCACCGGGTGCCCATAGATCAGGAGCGTGGGGCTGAAGTGCAAACAAAACATCAATGAAAGGTTTTTCAAATAACTAAAAAGGGAGTGCAGCCTACAACACCCTATGTATACATGGTCCACGGACTCCACAAGACCGCAAAAGGGGCACGTGTCCTGAGAGTCCGTGAACCTATGCATCCTCTTATTATAGGGGACTGCTGCATGCAACACCCTCCAACCCAGGTCCCCGATAGAAAGGGGGAGGACACCTCCGTAGACGGCCTCCCATCGGGGGCCTCCGCCGCCGGACGGCAACAAGGCACGCCAGGGCATGTCCAGGTGGCGGACAAGGGCGAGAAAATGGAAGGTGTGCAGCAGCAGTCCGTACAAAAAGCCCCTCTTTGCTGTGCCAAAAGGCACGGAGGGCATGTCCCCGAGGCGGCTCATATTGCGGGGCACCAGCACCCTAGGGAGGGTTCGGGGCTTGGGGCCAATGTGGAATTCCGTCCGAACAGGGGAACGTTCAGACGGAAGACCACCGCGCATCTGGGCCAGCTCAAGACCCAAAATAACGTCGGGTCCGAGCACGACCGTTCTCAGGTCTTGGATGGCATCGGCTGCGACCTGGACACTCTCAGACGCGCATCGCGCCAACTCCTGCGGGAGCATCCAGCCCAGTCCTCCGCCACCCAGCACGTCCCCGATCCTGGTCACCCCTGCGGCCACAGCCCTCCTCTCCGCCAACCACTGAAAAGGACGGAGGGGCGGATTCCTGAGCAGCGGCTCTCTGACGATAGCCGCTACTCCTGACGGGGGAGAGCTGCGTCGCGAGGCGACCACTTTCCAGACTTTGATCAGGTCCTGGTAAAAGACGGGCAACGCCTGCAAGGAGCCACCGAGGCCCAGCTGTTCTATAAACAGGAGCTGCACGTCATAATTCAGGCCGTGCACCTGACGGAAGAAATGCGTCGTCAGGGCACACCATCTAGGAGGAGGCTCAACGTAGAGATATCGCTGCAGGGTCTGAAGGCGGAAAGTCGCCACCTGTGTGCGTAGGCACACTAGCGCCTGACCGCCCTCCCTAAGCAGGAGACTCAGAACCTCGGCAGCGACCCAGTGCAATCTTTTGTCGCAGAAGAAGTCGACTAACAATCTCTGGATTCTTGTGACAAAATCCGGGGGAGGGGTCAAAGTGACCAGCCGATACCACAACATGGCGGCGATCAGCTGGTTTATGATCAGAACTCGACCTCGGTAAGATAGCACTCGGAGCAGTCCTGTCCAGCACCGCAGGCGAGCGGTGACTTTCGTCTCCAGTTCCTGCCAGTTTGCCGGCCAGGATTCCTCAGCGGGGCAGAGATGGACCCCCAGGTAGAGGAGGCTGGTCCTGCTCCAGGTGAAAGGCCTGAGCTCCTCGGGTAGGGGATCCATCTGCAACTGACCGTCCAGGAGTCTAGAACATTTACCCCAGTTGATCCTGGCAGAAGAAGTGGCAGAGTAGACCTCCTGGCACTCGCGCATCCTCCGCAGGTCAGCCGGGTCACTAAACATAAGGAGCACGTCATCGGCGTAAGCCGAAAGGACCACCCCGATTCTCGGCCCACGCAGGACAAATCCCGACAACCTCCTCCGCAAGAGGCGCAGGAAAGGCTCCACGCAAATAGAATACAACAGGCCAGACAGGGGGCAGCCCTGACGTACCCCTCTCCCAAAGCGAAGAGGCGCCGTCAGGGACCCGTTAACCTTCACTAGACACTCCGCGGCAGTGTACAGAAGTCGGATCCGGGCGACAAAATGCGTCCCGAACCCGAACGCTCGCAGAGTTCCGAGTAAGTATCCGTGATCCACCCTGTCGAACGCCTTCTCCTGATCGAGAGACAGGAAGGCGCTCGACAGACCAGCCCTCTGGGAATGGTGGATGATGTCCCGGACCAGATGGATGTTATCATAAATGGTTCTGTCCGGGACGGTGTAGGACTGGTCAGGGTGGATCATGTGGTCCAGCACGGTGCCGAGCCGAGAACACATGGCTCAGGCGAAGATTTTGTAGTCCGTGCTGAGGAGGGAGACCGGGCGCCAGTTTTTAAGAAGGTGGAGATCCCCCTTCTTCGGCAGCAGGGCAATCACGGCCCTGCGCCACGAAAGGGGCATCTCCCCGGTAGCAATGCTCTCCCCCAGGAACCCCGCGAAGTCGCTCCCCAAGACGTCCCAGAACGCCCTGAAGAACTCCACGGTCAGCCCGTCTAGTCCCGGGGATTTGCCCCTAGAAAGACCGTTGAGTGCGCCGGTCAGCTCCCCCAGACTTATAGGGGAGTCAAGCTTTCCGGCGCACTCCGGGCCGACCTGCGGCAGGTCCTCCCACAAAACTCTGCAAGCGTCCTCGCTGGACGGATCCGGAGAGAACAGGGCAGTGTAGTAGTCTCGGGCGATGTCCCTGATGCCCTTCGGATCCGAGACAAGGGATCCGTCATCGGCCAGCAGCGTAAAGAGCTGCTGACAGACCCCGTGCCTTTTTTCCAGCGAGTAGAAGAAGGGGGCGCCGCGGTCCATCTCCTAGAGGAACCGGATCCGCAACCTCACGAACGCGCCCCGAGACCCGACCAGTTGCAGGTCCCGCAGCGCGCCCTTCTTCTCATCGTACACCGACCGCAGGGCCGGGTCCGCATCAGGCTGACGGAGATGTGCCTCCAGGTTGAGCACCTCCTTCTCCAACTCCTCGACCCTGGATTTGCCTCTCTTTGTCGACCCCTTCGCGTACTCTTGACAAAAAACTCGGATGTGAGTCTTGCCCACGTCCCACCATAGCCTCAAGGAGGGGAAGCCTCCCTGCTTCCTTCTCCAGCCGGCCCAGAAACGACGGAACGAGTCCAGGAACCGCTGGTCTTCCAACAACAGGTTATTAAAATGCCAGTACGCGGACCCCGTCCGAGCGCAGAACGAAGTGAGCTCCGCCCACACCAGACGGTGGTCCGTGCACGGAACCTGCCGTATAGAAGCAGCCGGAACGCAGGACACGTACGCCTTTGAAACGTAAAGGCGGTCGAGTCTGGACGCTCCGACTCCAGGTGACACAAAGGTGAACACGCTGGAGTCAGGATGGAGATTTCGCCAGACGTCCACTAAGTCGAAGGACCTGACCAGGTCCCGCAACTTACTCACACCTCGCGTGCAGTGCGGGGTACCGTGACGGTCCCGGACTCCGAGGGTGCAATTGAAATCCCCCCCGAGGACGATGCACTCGCCAGCGTCGATGGAGCCGAGATGAGCGGACACTTCTTCAAAGAAGCTCGCTTGGTGCTGCGTGCCCAGGGGAGCGTATACATTCACAAAGTGAAGCACCGCCCCCCCCAGACGCACAGTCAGGTGCAGCAACCGGCCTGGCACCAGCTCCTTGACCCCCAAGATCTCCGGCTGAAAATGCGGGGCCAACAAGATAGCCACCCCGCCAGAATTGGAGGCTAGGTGACTCATGTAGACACCCCCTCGCCACGCCAGGAGCCACGTGGCTTCGTCTCCCGGAACGGTATGGGTTTCTTGCAGGAGGCACAACGCATACTTCCCATCCCTGAGGACCGAGAAGTTCTGGAACCTGCGCTGTGTGCCCCTGCTGCCGCGGATGTTGAGGCTGGCTATAGTTGTCTTCATTGTCAAAGGTACATCAAACCTTCACCTTAAGTAATTAAAAAGAAGAAGAGGACGTTTTAGTCTTTCCTCTCCTTCAGGAGCCCAGCGAGAAACGTTTGGACCCTCCGCCGCGCGTTCCTATCCAACTCAGGAGACTTGAGAGCCTCGCGAGTGGACCAGAACACCAGCGGAAATGAATGCCACCGGTCCAAGGCCAACTGAACCCTGTCTCGGCGACCGCGGTGCCCCGACAAAAAGTCCCGGAGTTCCCTTGGGGGGATGAGGGGGGAGTCAGTGGAGGGCACCAGGGGATCCACCGCCTCGCCTGAGAGCGACTCCGCGTAATCCCCAACGCTCACCACCGACACCCCGTCCTCCTCCGGGTCGTCGCCTCCAGCTTCCGACCCCTTCCCCGCATTGAGTACGGGGGCTGATTCGGAGCTGCCAGCTGGCTCTATCTCAGCCTCGATCCCACCCCCAGGATCAAGGCCAGAGGAGTCCTCTCTGGTCTCCTCGAAACTTTTTGGGCCAGAGGGCAGCGGCAGTTCTGATGCCCGCTCTCCTCCCGGCACCGGGTCGTCCAGGGAGCTCAGGACAAGCTCCTGACCTAAACATAGGACGCCCGGTGTCAAGGTTTGGGAGGGAGCGGGAAGGCCCTCCTTTTCGCCGCCACCCAATGACCCATTTATATTCTTTAAAATTTCAAAGCTGCAATCCCCCGATGAGCTAGAAAGTACCTCGGGGGTATTAAGTGCCCTGGAGTCGGACACCACCTCAAGGGAGGTGCCCTCAGTGACCCCCGAGGGGCCCTGTTCAGGGGACTGCAGCAGACTGTTAGGGGGAACAGTGGTAGGGGTAGGTGTTTCGGGTTCCCCCAGAGGGCAGGGCGAGGTTTTACTGGGTGGAGACGCCACCACCTCTTCATCAGGGGAAGGGACACACCCAACTTCTTCAGTTTGGGCATCGCCCACTTCCTCCTCCGAAGCGTGACATCTCTTCCGGGTCAGGCTGGGGGCTAGGGAGACCTCCATTTCCGAGGCCCCCTCCTCCTTTCCCAGCCCTCCCGGACACTCCACCCTCTGGGTTTTCAATTTTTCTTTCGGCTCGGGGTCCCGCGTCTTTTCCCCGCCGGCCCCGGGAACACGCGCAGGGACGACGCCGGGCCCAGCACTCGGCGCCTTAGCGCCCACGGACCCGGGAGCACACGCGGACACGACACCGGGGCCGGATGATGTTTTCTCCCCCGAGCCAGTTTTTCCATGTGTTTGAGGGGTTTGGGGCGTCTCAGGGACCGCCTCCAAATTTCGGATCTTCCTCCGCGCCTTCTTACGGCGCGTAGTCTCTCCCCCCGCCTCACTGGCAACCGAGATGGCAGCTGCCGCCGGGGTCGCTTCCCCTTGCGGGGAGGGAGATGGAGTGGTGGCGGGTGGAGGAGGGGCGGTGCCAGCCGCGGCCGCTTGGGTGGGGCTCATGGCCTTGGAGGCGGGGCAGTTCTTTCTTATGTGCCCCGCCTCCTTACAGGCATGGCACCACATGCCCTCCGTGGTCCAGAAGACCCGATAGGCGATCCCCTCAAAATTAACAATGAAGGCCCAATCCAGGCACTCCTCCCGGGCCAAGCGGATAAAAACCTGGTGCCGGAAGGAGTACACGTGGCGGAGGGTCGAGTCTCTGAGGCCGAGCGGGACTGGCGCAACCCCTGACCTGACCTCCCCCAGTTTATTAAGGTGGGGGAGGAGGAGCTCACATGGTATAAAGGGCGGGACGTTTGAAATAACAATCCTCTGGGCGGTGGCCTCAAGGGGGTCCACCGCCAGAAAAGTCCCGCCCACAGTGAGCCCCTTCTGCAGGGCGAGTTGCACCGCCCGCTCGGACCTCAAGAAAAAGATGGCCCTCCCATACGTTTTTGAGGCCGTGACAACGGCTGAGGGGCCGACAACCCCAGCCATAGCCTTCACGCAGGCCTCAATAGTCATCTCCGGGTGGGCGTAGCACTTAACCCCGAGGGCCCTGGTAAGGAGGCGGAATGGTGACAGGGCAGCAGGAGCAGCTGGTGCTGCAGAAGCAACCACCCCCGCATAGGTTTTCTTTTTTTGAGGCCCTGCCACCGGTGACAAAACCACCTCCACATTAGCCCTCGAGGGCCCGGCCACAGGCGATGGTGAATTGGCCTTAGGTGCTGAGCCACGCCCACCCTGGGAAGGATTGGCCATTTTGTTGTTTTTTTTTAATTTTTAATATCTATATACGTAGTATTCCTCCCTAGGGAGGAAAGGGGGTGGGGGAGAGAGGTAGAAACAACCTCCCCTCTTTTAGGCAGGAGAGGAGAGGAGGGAGAGGAGTAAAAGACAGGGAGGCACAGGAAGGAAAGAGGTAAATGTCCAGGTGGGTGTCCTCGATGGTGGATGGACGGTGGGTGGGGGCCTGATGTTCTTCAGGCAGGGGGAGGCGATGTCCTCACCAGCTACTGCTGGCCTTACCGGGAAAGGGCTGGGTTGGGGGAGGGGTGGCAGAAAGATGGTTTCAGCACACACACCCCCTCCCTCTCTTCGTTCCCCAACCCCTCTGGTAGGCTTCTTGCCTCCCCCTACAAAACACAGTCCTTAATTGCCCCCACCTTAAACAAAAATACACAGTTCAGACACCCACCTAGGATGTTGTTTTTGAACTCAGTCCTGGCCTCCTGGCCTTCCCGTCCTGTAGCAACAGCAGCAACTGTTCTCTTCTCTCGCTCTCTCTCCTTTTGCACCACACGGGCAAGGGAGCAGCAGCAGCACTGGAGGAGCAGCAGCAACAGCAGCAGAAGCAACAACCCCAAAGCAGCAGCAGAAACAGTTGAAACACTGAAGAGGAACAGCAACACCAACACCACACACCTTCTCTCCTCAGGATCAGGGAACAAACTGAATCCACAATTGCCTCAACGAGATCGTTAAGAAGATGAACTCTTGATTATCTTTTAAATGAAAACCAAATCAACAAAATCGGGATAAATCAGGCACAGCCCCTAATTCAGGTCAGCTGTAAAACCAAGAACAAAGTTTAAAGGAAACTTACAAACTTTAAATCAAAATGTGATTAAAGGGGTCAACAAAACACCCCAGTCCCCGCGGTGCCCACCGAGCACGGAAGGCCTCGAGAGTGCCAGCAGACACCGCGTGCTCCCTCTCCAGGGACATCCGGCAGCGAACGTAGCCGCGGAAGAGGGACAAACAATCGGGCGGGACTCCCCCGTCGATCGCCCGCTGCCTGGACCTGTTAATGGCCAACTTGGCCAGGCCCAGGAGCAGGTTCACGAGGAGGTCCTCCTCCTTCCCGACCCCCTTCCGCACCGGGTGCCCATAGATCAGGAGCGTGGGGCTGAAGTGCAAACAAAACATCAATAAAAGGTTTTTCAAATAACTAAAAAGGGAGTGCAGCCTACAACACCCTATGTATACATGGTCCACGGACTCCACAAGACCGCAAAAAGGGCACGTGTCCTGAGAGTCCGTGAACCTATGCATCCTCTTACTATAGGGGACTGCTGCATGCAACACCCTCCAACCCAGGTCCCCGATAGAAAGGGGGAGGACACCTCCGTAGAGGGCCTCCCATCGGGGGCCTCCGCCGCCGGACGGCAACAAGGCACGCCAGGGCGTGTCCGGGCGGCGGACAAGGGCGAGAAAATGGAAGGTGTGCAGCAGCAGTCCGTACAAAAAGCCTCTCTTTGCTGTGCTAAAAGGCACGGAGGGCATGTCCCCGAGGCGGCTCATATTGCGGGGCACCAGCACCCTAGGAGGGTTCGGGGCTTGGGGCCAATGTGGAATTCCGTCCGAACAGGGGAACATTCAGACGGAAGACCACCGCGCACCTGGGCCACCTCAAGACCCAAAATAACGTCGGGTCCGAGCACGACCGTTCTCAGGTCTTGGATGGCATCGGCTGCGACCTGGACACTCACAGACGCACGTCGCGCCAACTCCTGCGGGAGCATCCAGCCCAGTCCTCCGCCACCCAGCACGTCCCCGATCCTGGTCACCCCTGCGGCCACAGCCCTCCTCTCCACCAACCACTGAAAGGGACGGAGGGGCGGATACCTGAGCAGCGGCTCTCTGACGATAGCCGCTACTCCTGACGGGGGAGAGCTGTGTCGCGAGGCGACCACTTTCCAGACTTTGATCAGGTCCTGGTAAAAGACGGGCAACGCCTGCAAGGAGCCACCGAGGCCCAGCTGTTCTATAAACAGGAGCTGCACGTCATAATTCAGGCCGTGCACCTGACGGAAGAAATACGTCGTCAGGGCACACCATCTAGGAGGAGGCTCAACGTAGAGGTATCGCTGCAGGGTCTGAAGGCGGAAAGTCGCCACCTGTGTGCGTAGGCACACTAGCGCCTGACCGCCCTCCCTAAGCGGGAGACTCAGAACCTCGGCAGCGACCCAGTGCAATCTTTTGTCCCAGAAGAAGTCGACTAACAATCTCTGGATTCTTGTGACAAAGTCCGGGGGAGGGGTCAAAGTGACCAGCCGATACCACAACATGGCGGCGATCAGCTGGTTTATGACCAGAACTTGACCTCGGTAAGATAGCACTCGGAGCAGTCCTGTCCAGCTCCGCAGGCGAGCGGTGACTTTCGTCTCCAGTTCCTGCCAGTTTGCCGGCCAGGATTCCTCAGCGGGGCAGAGATGGACCCCCAGGTAGAGGAGGCTGGTCCTGCTCCAGGGGAAAAGCCTGAGCTCCTCGGGTAGGGGATCCATCTGCCACTGACCGACCAGGAGTCCAGAACATTTACCCCAGTTGATCCTGGCAGAAGAAGCGGTGGAGTAGACCTCCTGGCACTCGCGCATCCTCCGCAGGTCAGCCGGGTCATTAAACATAAGGAGCACGTCATCGGCGTAAGCCGAAAGGACCACCCCGATGCCCGGCCCGCGCAGGACCAATCCCGACAACCTCCTCCGCAAGAGGCGCAGGAAAGGCTCCACGCAAATAGAATACAACTGGCCAGACAGGGGGCAGTCCTGATGTACCCCTCTCCCAAAGCGAAGGGGCACCGTCAGGGACCCGTTAACCTTCACTAGACACTCCGCGGCGGTGTACAGAAGTCGGATCCGGGCGACAAAATGCGTCCCGAACCCGAACGCTCGCAGAGTTCCGAGTAAGTATCCGTGATCCACCCTGTCGAACGCCTTCTCCTGATCGAGAGACAGGAAGGCGCTCGACAGACCAGCCCTCTGGGAATAGTGGATGATGTCCCGGACCAGATGGATATTATCATAAATGGTTCGGTGCGGGACGGTGTAGGACTGGTCAGGGTGGATCATGTGGTCCAGCACGGTGCCGAGCCGGGAAGACATGGCTCGGGCGAAGATTTTGTAGTCCGTGCTGAGGAGGGAGACCGGGCGCCAGTTTTTAAGAAGGCGGAGATCCCCCTTCTTCGGCAGCAGGGCAATCACGGCCCTGCGCCACGAAAGGGGCATCTCCCCGGTAGCGATACTCTCCCCCAGGACCCCCGCGAAGTCGCTCCCCAAGACGTCCCAGAACGCCCTGAAGAACTCCACGGTCAGCCCGTCTAGTCCCGGGGATTTGCCCCTAGAAAGACCGTCGAGTGCGCCGGTCAGCTCCCCCAGACTTATAGGAGAGTCAAGCCTTCCAGCGCACTCCGGGCCGACCTGCAGCAGGTCCTCCCACAAAACTCTGCAAGCGTCCTCGCTGGACGGATCCGGAGAGAACAGGGCAGTGTAGTAATCTCGGGCGATGGCCCTGATGCCCTCCAGATCCGAGACAAGGGATCCGTCGTCGGCCAGCAGCGTAAAGAGCTGCTGACGGACCCCGTGCCTTTTTTCCAGCGAGTAGAAGAAGGGGGAGCCACGGTCCATCTCCTTGAGGAACCGGATCCGCGACCTCACGAACGCGCCCCGAGACCCGACCAGTTGCAGGTCCCACAGCGCGCCCTTCTTCTCATCGTACACCGACCGCAGGGCCGGGTCCGCATCAGGCTGATGGAGACGTGCCTCCAGGTCGAGCACCTCCTTCTCCAACTCCTCGACCCTGGATTTGCCTCTCTTTGTCGACCCCTTCGCGTACTCTTGACAGAAAACTCGGACGTGAGTCTTGCCCACGTCCCACCATAGCCTCAAGGAGGGGAAGCCTCCCTGCTTCCTTCTCCAGCCGGCCCAGAAACGACGGAACGAGTCCAGGAACAGCTGGTCTTGCAACAACAGGTTATTAAAATGCCAGTACGCGGACCCCGTCCAAGCGCAGAACGAAGTGAGCTCCGCCCACACCAGACGGTGGTCCGTGCACGGAACCTGCAGTATAGACGCAGCCGGAACGCAGGACACGTACGCCTTTGAAACGTAAAGGCGGTCGAGTCTGGACGCTCCGACTCCAGGTGACACAAAGGTGAACACGCTGGAGTCAGGATGGAGATTTCGCCAGACGTCCACTAAGTCGAAGGACCTGACCAGGTCCCGCAACTTACTCACACGTCGCGTGCAGTGCGGGGTACCGTGACGGTCCCGGACTCCGAGGGTGCAATTGAAATCCCCCCCCGAGGACGATGCACTCGCCAGCGTCGATGGAGCCGAGATGAGTGGACACTTCTTCAAAGAAGCTCGCTTGCTGCTGCGTGCCCAGGGGAGCGTATACATTCACGAAGTGAAGCACCGCCCCCCCCAGACGCACAGTCAGGTGCAGCAACCGGCCTGGCACCAGCTCCTTGACCCCCAAGATCTCCGGCTGAAAATGTGGGGCCAACAAGATAGCCACCCTGCCAGAATTGGAGGCTAGGTGACTCATGTAGACCCCCCCTCGCCATTCCAGGAGCCATGTGGCTTCGTCTCCCGGAACGGTATGGGTTTCTTGCAGGGGGCACAACGCATACTTCCCGTCCCTGAGGACCGAGAAGTTCTGGAACCTGCACTGTGTGCCCCTGCTGCCGCGGATGTTGCGGCTGGCTATAGTCGTCTCCATTGTCAAAGGTACATCAAACATTCACCTTAAGTAATTAAAAAGAAGAAGAGGACTTTTTAGTCCTTCCTCTCCTTCAGGAGCCCAGCGAGAAACGTTTGGACCCTCCGCCGCGCGTTCCTATCCAACTCAGGAGACTTGAGAGCCTCGCGAGTGGACCAGAACACCAGCGGAAATGAATGCCACCGGTCCAAGGCCAACTGAACCCTGTCTCGGCGACCGCGGTGCCCCGACAAAAAATCCCGGAGTTCCCTTGGGGGGATGAGGGGGGAGTCAGTGGAGGGCACCAGGGGATCCACCGCCTCGCCTGAGAGTGACTCCGCGTAATCCCCAACGCTCACCACCGACACCCCGTCCTCTTCCGGGTCGTTGCCTCCAGCTTCCGACCCCTCCCCCGCATTGAGTACGGGGGCTGATTCGGAGCTGCCAGCTGGCTCTATCTCAGCCTCGATCCCACCCCCAGGATCAAGGCCAGAGGAGTCCTCTCTGGTCTCCTCAAAACTTTTTGGGCCAGAGGGCAGCGGCAGTTCTGATGCCCGCTCTCCTCCCGGCACCGGGTCGTCCGGGGAGCTCAGGACAAGCTCCTGACCTAAACATAGGACGCCCGGTGTCAAGGTTTGGGAGGGAGCGGGAAGGCCCTCCTTTTCGCCGCCACCCAATGACCCATTTACATTCTTTAAAATTTTAAACCTGCAATCCCCCGACGAGCTAGAAAGTACCTCGGGGGTATTAAGTTCCCTGGAGTCGGACACCACCTCAAGGGAGGTGCCCTCAGTGACCCCCGAGGGGCCCTGTTCAGGGGACTGCAGCAGACTGTTAGGGGGAACAGTGGTAGGGGTAGGTGTTTCGGGTTCCCCCAGAGGGCAGGGCGAGGTTTTACTGGGTGGAGACGCCACCACCTCTTCACCAGGGGAAGGGACACACCCAACTTCTTCAGTTTGGGCATCGCCCACTTCCTCCTCCGAAGCGTGACGCCTCTTCCGGGTCAGGCTGGGGGCTAGGGAGACCTCCATTTCCGAGGCCCCCTCCTCCTTTCCCAGCCCTTCCGGACACTCCACCCTCTGGGTTTTCAATTTTTCTTTCGGCTCGGGGTCCCGCGTCTTTTACCCGCCGGCCCCGGGAGCACGCGCAGGGATGACGCCGGGCCCAGCACTCGGCGCCTTAGTGCCCACGGACCCGGGAGCACACGCGGACACGACACCGGGGCCGGATGATGTTTTCTCCCCCGAGCCGGTTTTTCCATATGTTTGAGGGGTTTGGGGTGTCTCAGGGACCGCCTCCAAATTTCGGGTCTTCCTCCGCGCCTTCTTACGGCGCAGGGGCTCTCCCCCCACCTCACCGGCAACCGAGATGGCAACTGCTGCTGGGGTCGCTTCCCCTTGCGGGGAGGGAGATGGAGTGGTGGCGGGTGGAGGAGGGGCGGTGCCAGCCGCAGCCGCTTGGGTGGGGCTCGTGGCCTTGGAGGCGGGGCAGTTCTTTCTTATGTGCCCCGCCTCCTTACAGGCATGGCACCGCACGCCTTCCGTGGTCCAGAAGACCCGATAGGCGGTCCCCTCAAAATTAACAATGAAAGCCCCCTCCAGGCACTCCTCCCGGGCCAAACGGATGAAAACCTGGCGCCGGAAGGAGTACACGTGGCGGAGGGTCGAGTCTCTGAGGCCGAGCGGGACTGGCGCAACCCCTGACCTGACCTCCCCCAGCTTATTCAGGTGGGGGAGGAGGAGCCCACATGGTATACAGGGCGGGACGTTTGAAATAACAATCTTCTGGGCGGTGGCCTCAAGGGGGTCCACCGCCAGAAAAGTCCCGCCCACAGTGAGCCCCTTCTGCAGGGCGAGTTGCATCGCCCGCTCGGACCTCAAGAAAAAGATGGCCCTCCCATACATTTTTGAGGCCGCGACAACGGCTGAGGGGCCGACAACCCCAGCCATAGCCTTCACGCAGGCCTCAATAGTCATCTCCGGGTGGGCGTAGCACTTAACCCCGAGGGCCCTGGTAAGGAGGCGGAATGGTGACAGGGCAGCAGGAGCAGCTGGTGCTGCAGAAGCAACCACTCCCGCATAGGTTTTCTTTTTTTGAGGCCCTGCCACCGGTGACAAAACCACCTCCACATTAGCCCTCGAGGGCCCGGCCACAGGCGATGGTGAATTGGCCTTAGGTGCTGAGCCACGCCCACCCTGGGAAGGATTGGCCATTTTGTTGTTTTTTTTTTAATTTTTAATATCTATATACCTAGTATTCCTCCCTAGGGAGGAAAGGGGGTGGGGGAGAGAGGTAGAAACAACCTCCCCTCTTTTAGGCAGGAGAGGAGAGGAGGGAGAGGAGTAAAAGACAGGGAGGCACAGGAGGGAAAGAGGTAAATGTCCAGGTGGATGTCCTTGATGGTGGATGGACGGTGGGTGGGGGCCTGATGTTCTTCAGGCAGGGGGAGGCGATGACTTCACCAGCTACTGCTGGTCTTACCGGGAAAGGGCTGGGTTGGGGGAGGGGTGGCAGAAAGATGGTTTCAGCACACACACACTCCCTCCCTCTCTTCCTTCCCAACCCCTCTGGCAGTCTTCTTGCCTCCCCCTACAAAACACAGTCCTTAATTGCCCCCACCTTAAACAAAAATACACAGTTCAGACACCCACCTAGGATGTTGTTTTTGAACTCAGTCCTGGCCTCCTGGCCTTCCCGTCCTGTAGCAACAGCAGCAACTGTTCTCTTCTCTCCCTCTCTCTCCTTTGGCACCACAAGGGCAAGGCAGCAGCAGCAGCAGCACTGGAGGAGCAGCAGCAGAAGCAGCAACAGCAGCAACAGCAGCAGAAGCAACAACCCCAAAGCAGCAGCAGCAGCAGTTGAAAGACTGAAGAGGAGCAGCAACACCAACACCACATACCTTCTCTCCTCAGAATCAGGGAACAAACTGAATCCACAATTGCCTCAACAAGATCGTTAAGAAGATGAACTCTTGATTTCTTTCGAGTACAAACCTGTTTCCGTCTGTTTCAGATGAAGTTACGTTGTTTCATAGTTTGCCATTGTGAGATTTGAACTCTCGATCTTGGGGTTACAAACCCAGTACCATAACCACTTGGCTATTTAGGCCAAGCTTTAAAGAGTTACATTGTTTCGCCATTGTGAGATTTGAACTCTTAATCTTAGGGTTACAAACCCAGTACCATAACCACTTCAAAAACAGAATTACCTGAAAAAACTCAGCAGGTCTGGCAGCATCGGCGGAGAATAACCACTTGGCTATTTAGGCCAAGCCCGAACTGTAACTCTTTCGAGTACAAACCCGTTTCCATCTGTTTCAGATGAAGTTACATTGTTTCATAGTTTGCCATTGTGAGATTTGAACTCTTGATTTCTTTCGAGTACAAACCCATTTCCATCTGTTTCAGATGAAGTTACATTGTTTCATAGTTTGCCATTGTGAGATTTGAACTCTTGATGCTCTTTCGAGCACAAACCCATTTCCATCTGTTTCAGATGAAGTTACGTTGTTTCATAGTTTGCCATTGTGAGATTTGAACTCTCGATCTTGGGGTTACAAACCCAGTACCATAACCACTTGGCTATTTAGGTAGGGACAAAGAAAGTAAACATAGTTGAAGTGATAGCACAGCATTTGAAATTGGAAGTGACACCTGACACTAATGAGTCACAGCTGGAGGTAGTGATATTTCAGTTACGAATGAAGATACTTGAACCTGAACACGTAATGGAAATGAAAAAAACTGGAATTGGAAGCAGAGGAAAAGGAAAGAGGGCCTTTCAAAGGGAGCAAGCAGAAGGGCAGGAGAGAGAAAGAAAATGGCAAAGGAATTAGTACTGGAGAAATTAGCAAGAGAGGAAAGAGAATATCAGCTTAAAAAACTGTGAGCTAAAAAAGAGATCTCAGATGCTGAGGAAGGTTCTGATGTAGAAATAAACACTTCCAATCTAAAGCCCAGTGGGGAGATGACTAAATTTGTGCAAGCCCTTCTGAAGTTTGAAGAAAGGGATGTAGAGGCAATCTTTATTTCATTTGAGAAGATAGCTAAGCAGATGAAATGGCCACAGAAATCTGGACATTGCTTTTACAGTCGAGGTTAGTGGGCAGAGCTCATGAGGTTTATGCTTCACTGTCAGAAGAAATATTGGTGAATTATGATGCAGTAAAAAAGGCTATTTTGAGTGTATATGAGTTGGTTCCTGACAGGTACAGGCAGAAATATAGGAATAAGAGGAACCAGCCTCATCAAATTTATATTAAGTTTGAGAGAGTAAAAACATATAATTTTGACAGGTGGATACAGGCATTAAAGGTAGAAACAACATATGCAGCTCTTAGAGAAGTAATTCTTTTGGAAGAATTTAAAGATTCAATTCCTTTAGTAGTGAGAACTCATGTGGAGGAATAGAGGGTTAAAACGGCAAGATAAGCAGCGGAGATAGCTGATGATTATGAGTTAGTTCATGGAGCTAAACCTTTTTCTCGTCACCCTTTTAAATCCGAGAAGGATAAAAGGGGAAGGTGAAAGGAAGGTACTTGGTCAGGGAAGAGAAGGAGTAGTTGGAAATTCTCAGGAAGTTTTTTTCTCAGAGCAAAAAGAAAGGTGCTGAGGGTAGAAGTAACACTCAAAAACTGAGGTCTTTTCATTGTAATAAGGCTGGGTACACAAGGTCAATGTGTTGGAGGTTACAGGGAAAATCTATTGCAGTAACTGGAATACAGAAATGTTCTGGCAGTAAAAGTACTGTGGGTTCTGAGGTTCAGGCACAGGAAAAACCAGTGGCTTGTGTAAAGCTAAAACAGGGAGAATCAGTGATAGGTAAAGAAGTAGGAATGTATTCACAATTTACGCAAGAGAATTCTGAGAAGCAGCTTGCAGAAATGGTTAAAGGTTTTGTATGTGAAGGGGAAGTTTTTCCATGTGTACAGGGTGGAGTAGGCAAATATATTAAATTTTTAAGAGACACGTGGCTAATCAATCCTTTAATTTTATGGGATAGTGATATTTGTTGTTCAGAGGAAGTATTGCAGGAAAATGTGATAATAAGTGGGGTTCATGGAGATGCTAAACTTATTCCATTGTGGAAGGTAACTTTAAAGACTAAGTAGAAAACAGGTGAGATGATTGTTGGGGTAATGGGAAAATTGCCCATTGTAGGGGCTCAATTTATTTTAGGTAATGATATAGTTGGGGCACAGATGTGGGTGATGCCTACAGCAGTCGAGCAGCCTGTGGCAGTGCATTTGATAGAGGCGTTGCAGAAAGAGCATCCTGGATTGTTTCTGGGTTGTATAGTAACGAGATCACAAAC
Source organism: Isurus oxyrinchus (assembly GCA_026770705.1). Classification (NCBI taxonomy): domain Eukaryota; kingdom Metazoa; phylum Chordata; class Chondrichthyes; order Lamniformes; family Lamnidae; genus Isurus; species Isurus oxyrinchus. The sequence goes on along the minus strand of JANJGN010000013.1, from coordinate 81,625,288 downwards.
TCAGGTTAAAATAGGAAAAGGAGGAATTTAAAAGGCAGGGAAAAAATGTTGAAATTCAATTAGCTGATATGATCTTTGGTAAGATTGTTCAGGGAGAGAGCATGAGGGCATAGAAACTGATATAGATAGGTTAAGTGAGTGGGCAAACATCTGGCAGATGGAGTATAATGTGGGAAAATGTGAAATTGTCCATTTGGCAGGAAGAATAAAAGAGAAGCTTATTATTTAAATGGTGAGAGATTGCAGAGTTCTGAGGTGCAGAGGCTTCTGGGAGCCCTCGTGCATGAATCACAAAAGGCTAGAATGCAAGTACAACAAGTAATTAGGAAATGTTATAATTTATTGTGAGGAGAATTGAATACAAAAGGAGGGAGGTTATGCTTCAGCTTTACAAGGTACTAGTGAGACCACATTTGGAGTACTGTGTACAGTATTGGTCTCCTTATTTAAGGAAGGATGTAACTGCTTTGGAAGCAGTTCAGAGAAGATTTTCTAGACTAATACCCAGAATGGGTAGGGAGTCTTATGAGGAAAGGTTGGACAGACTAGGCTTGTACCTGCTAGAGTTTAGAAAAGTAAGAGGCGACTTGACTAAAACATAAGATTGTGAAGGGTGTTGACAAGGTGAATGTAGAGAGGATGTCTCCTCTTATGGAAGAATCTAGAACTAGGGGTCACTGTTTAAAAATAAGGGGTCACCCATTTAAAACAGAGATGAGGTGAAATTTTTACACTCAGAGGATTGTAAGTCTTTGGAACTCTTCCTGAAAAGGTGGTGGAAGCAGAGTCTTTGAATATTTTTAAGGCAGAGGTAGATAGATTCTTGATAAGCAAGGGGGTGATATGTTATCAATGCTAGGTGGGACGCAGATTTAAGGTTACTGTCAGAACAGCCATGATCTTATTAAATGGTGGAGCAGGCTCAAGAGGCTGAATGGCCTAACCCTGTTCCTTGTTTGTGTTCGTATGAATGAAGGACAATAAAGCTGAAGTGTTTAGCTCAAGGAATTTGGTAGAGTTACAACAAAAGGATCCACGAATAAAGCAGTAGTATCAGACAACTTACTCAGAAACAGAGGCAGAATGTATTCCAGAATGTTATTACCTTAAAGGTAATGTGTTAACAAGGAAGTGGAGGCTGTATCATGTTTCAGCAGATGAGAAATGGATGGAAGTGCATCAGATAGTTATATCACCTGGATACAGAAATGAGATTTTCAGACTAGTTCATGAAATTCAAATAGGGGGACACGTAGGGATTATGAAGACTCAGGCAAAAATACAAAAACATTTTTATTGGCCTGGATTGCATAGAGATGTTGTTAAATTCTGTAGAACATGTCACACATATCCAATTTAATTCCAATTCAATCATTTGAGAAACCTTTTTCTAGAGTCATGATTGATTGTGTAGGATACCTTCCTAAGATGAAAAGTGGAAATCAGTACTTGCTGACAATAATGGACATGTCCACAAGGTTTCTGGAAGTGATAACTTTGGGAAATATTGCAGCAAAGAGAATTGTGGAAGAGTTGACTAAATTTTTTACAAGATGTGGTTTGCCAAAAGAAATACAATTGAATCAGGGTTCAAAGTTCATGTCACAGCTGTTTAAGGAAGTAATGAACAGGTTGGGGATAAAACAGTTTAAGCCAACAGTTTACCACCCTGAAGCACAAGGTGCTTTGGAAAGATGGCATCAAACTTTGAAAACCATAATGATGGCTTATAGTCCAGACTATCCACAGGATTGGGATATTGTTATTTGCTTTTAGGGATGGTCCTAATGCATCAACAGGATTTAGTCCTTTTGAATTAATCTATGGTCATGAGGTAAGGGGACCCCTGAAATTGATTCATGAGAAATTGGTGGGTCAAAATTCGGAAACTACTCTCCTGGGTTATGTGACAAACTTCAATGAAAGATTGGACAGCTAAAGAACATTTAAAGATATCACAGCAGGTGATGATGGTGAAGGCAGATAAGCGATCCAAAGCTCGTAGTTTTTGTTGCTGGGGAAAAAGTGTTAGTTTTGTTACCTGTACTGGGTGAATCTTTAAATAATCACAATCTGAGAATTTTAATGGCACAGAAGGAGGCCATTTGGCCCATTGTGCCTGCACCGGCTCTCCAAATGAGTATTATGCCCTGCCTTTTCCCGTACCTTGCACATTGTTTCTATTCAAATAATCATCTAATGCCCTTTTGAATGCCTCAGTTGAACTTGCTTCCACCACTTTCCCAGGCAGTGCATTCCAGGCCCAAACCATTTGTTATGTGAAAAAGTTGTTTTTCTCACATCACATTTGTTTCTTTTGCAAATCACTTTAAATCTGTGCCCTCTCATTCTTGATAATTTTACAAGCGGGAGCAGCTTCTCCCTATCTACTCTGTCCAGCCCCATCATGATCTTGAACATCTCTATCGAATCCCCCCTTAGCTTGCTTCTCCCAAAGGAGAACAGTCCCAACCTCTCCAATCTATCCTTATAACTGAAGTTTCTCATCCCTGGAATCATTCTTGTAAACTTCTTCTGCACTCTCCAATGTGTTCACATCCTTCCTATAATGTGGTGCCCAGAACTGTACACAATACTGCAGCTGAGGTCTAACAAGCGTCGTATATAAATTCCACATAACCTTCTTGCTCTTGTACTCTATGCCCCTATAAATAAAGCCCAGGATACTATATGCTTTATTAACCGTTCTCTCCACCTGTCCAACCACCTTCATTGATCTATGCACATATAGACCCAGGTCTTTCTGCTCCTACCCCCACTTCAAAATTTCACCCCTTATTTTAAATTGTCTGCCCATGTTCGTCCTACCAAAATGCATCACCTCACACTTCTCCACACTGAACTTCATCTGCCATGTATCTGCCCACCCCACCAAATTGTTTATGTCCTTTTGAAGTTCTACAATACTCCAAAGCTTCATATAATCTGCAAACTTTGAAACTGTCCCCTGCACACCAAGTTCTAGATCACTAATATATATCAGGAAAAGCAAGGGTCCCTGGGAAACTCCACTACAAACCTTCCTCCAGCCTGAAAAATATCCATTGACCATTACCCTCTGTTTCCTATTACTCAGCCAATTTTGTATCCACATTGCTACTGTCTCTATTCCACGAGCAATAACTTTTCTCACAGGTCTGTTGTGTGGATCTGTATCAAATGCCTTTTGAAAGTCCATGTACTCCACATCAACAGCATTACTCTCATTAACCTTTTCCGTTACCTCTTCAAAAAACTCCAGCAGGTTAGTTAAACACAATTTCCCCTTCAGAAATCCTTCCTTATCAACCCATATTTTTCCATGTGACTACTAATTCTATCCCAAATAATTGTTTCTAGAATCTTGCCCACCACTGAAGTCAAACTAACTGGTCTGTAATTGCTGGACTTATCCTTACAAGCTTTTTTGAACAAGGGCGTAATGTTTGCAATTCTCTTGTCCTCTGGCACCTCCCCTGAGTCTAGGGAAGACTGAAAAATGATGGCCAGTGCCCCTGCAGTTTCTACTCTCACTTCAATATCCTTGGATGCAACTCTTCTGGTCCCACTACCTTGTCAACTTTAAGTACTGACTGTCTATTCAACCCTTCCTCTTTATCAATTTTGAACCCTTCAAGTGACAAAGTTTCCTCGTCTGTCAGTATGGCCTGGCTGGCATCGACCTCCTTGGTAAAGACGGATGCAAAGTATTCATTTAATTCCTCAGCCATGGCCCTTTCATCCATGTGTAATTTCCCTTTCAGGTCCCTAAATGGCCCTATTCTTCCTTTTAGCACACTTTTACTATTTATATGCCTATAGGTGACTTTGGGATTCCCTTTTATGCTGGCTGCCAGTCTTTTCTCGTAATCCCTCTTCACTTCTCTAATATGCTTTTTCACCTGCCCTCTGAACGTTCTGCATTCCTCTTGGTTCTCAATTGTATTTTCTACCTGACACCTGTCATAAGCACACTTTTTCTTCTTTATTTTTATTTCTATCTCCTTTCATCCAGAGAGCTCTGGATTTGTTTGCCCTACCTATACCTTGACTGTGCCAAAACCAATTCTCTTTTGAAGGTAGCCCATTGTTCAGCTACAGTTTTTCCTGCCAATCTTTCATTCCAGTCTGTCTGGCCCAGCTCCATTGTTGCCCTGTTGAAGTTGGCTCTTGTCCAGTTAATTATTCTTACTCTGGATTGCCTATCATCCTTTTCTATCATCATCCTAAAACATACAATACAATGATCACTGTCTCCTAAATGTTCCCCCACTTACACTTGATCTACTTGGCCCACCTCATTTCCAAGAACCAGGTCTTTTCTTATTGGGCTTGAACACATACTGCTGTAGAAAATTTTCCTGAACACAATTTAGGAACTTTAGCCCCTCTCCACCCTTAACACTACCATTGTCCCAATCTACATTTGGGTAATTAAAGCCCCCATTATAACTACTCTATAATGCTGGCATCTCCCAACAATTTCCCTGGAGATCTGTTCTTCTACATCCTTCCCACTAGTTGGAGGCCCATAAACTACACCGAGCAATATAATTGCACCCTTTTTGTTCCTTAGCTCTAGCCAAATTGATTCTGTCCTTGAACCCCCAGGACATCCTCTTTCTCTAGCACTGCAATGCTCTCCTTAACCAATACCGCCAGCCTGCCCCACTTCCTTCCTTTCTGAACACCTTGTACCCGGGAATATTTAACCCCATTCTGCCCTTCCTTGAGCCAGGTCTCTGTTAATGCCACCAACATCATATTTCCACATGGCAATCTGCATCTGTAACTCCCCAATCTTTTTTTTACTATACTCCGTGCATTTAAATACATGCAGAGTAATTCTGATTTAGATTTTGTTACTTTGTCCGTTATCCTGACTTCACCTATTAACTTACTATTCTCTATATTAGTGCTATCTATCCCTCCCAGTATTTTGTGCACCCTGGTATTCCTCTCTAATATTTTCTCTTGGTTCCTACACACCTGCCGAGTTAGTTTAAAGCCCTCCCAACAATCCTAGCAAGGAACTCAGTCCCAGTTCTGTTCAGGTGCAACCCGTCCAGCTTGTACCGGTATCATCTCCCCCAGAGCCAGTTCCAGTGTCCCAGGAATCTAAAGCCGTCCCCCCTGCACCATTGTTCCAGCCGCTCATTCATATGCCTTATCCTCCTATTTCTGTACTCACTGGCACATAGCACTGGGAGTAATCTAGAGATCTTCTCGTAATAAATACAAATTGCAAAACTGGTGTGATAGTGTGACCAAGTTTCCATTGTGGATTTGATCCACCTGGCACACATCAACTGTCATGTCATAACAGGTTGGCAGGGGAATGCAGATGCCTTGGCTCCTTATGGGGTTTTAGTGGATACACTAGCAAATGTTGGTGTTTTAATTCAAGTAACAGTGGCTCCCACATACAAATTTCTGATTTACATTTGATGTTTGCTATGATGAATATTGAGACATACATCATTCCAATCCCCCAGAACCCTGGTGTTTCTTGCAAAAAACATGCAGATGTATTTGCTAAGAATAAACACGATTGCGGAAGAATGGAAGGGGGAAAAGTCCATTAACGAACTTCCACACCAAATCATCAAATAATAATCAATACATAGAGAGTGATCCATATGAGAGATATAATTGAATCACTTATACAGCAGGGTGTTGTTAGAAGGTCCATGGTCACTACAAATTCCCCTATTTGGCCAGTAGAGAAACCACTAAAGTACAACAGGTCTCATGGTGACCTAATTATAAGACTGATTATAAGATTACTCAGTGATTCACTGATATACTTAAAGCATTAAGATAATTACAACAGGTCATGAATAGTGAAGATCCGTTCACACATAAGTCTCCATCCACAATCCTTGGGAGTGGGAGAAAGAGGTAATCAGATCCTAAACCAATGCTTAAAAAGTTTTGTGCAGAATATCCTATTCAGTTGGTAAATATGCTGCCTATGGCAAATGGTGGCAGATGAGAATGAGATTAATGGTTTTGTATTTTGATAAAAGGGTATGAACCTCAGAGTACCAGATTGGAGATGTGGTTATGGTACTAAATTATGGTAAGAAAGAGCATGTATATGAGCTGAAATGGAAGGGACATTTCCTGATTGTGGATAGAGCCTATTCAGCCGTTTACCTAATTCAATTTCTGTAAAGACTACAAATCAGTTACCAATTGGTACTGTATCAATGAGCTGAAAGCAGCTGAAGAATAAGCAACCAGAATCAGAAACAAACCTTATAAGTAAGCATATATATTATGCTTGATCTTCTAGATAACATTACAGAAAGACAATGGTCAGGATGCTCATCATTATGATATGGCCAAATAAAGGCACCTAAAGGCCTTTATTCACATTAGAAAGGGCGTATACACCATCTTCCTAATTCATAATCAAGCTCAATACAGAGGAAGGATAGAGGTCACACACCTTGTGAGGAAGAAGAAGGTGTGTGCCTTTAGAGTATATGTGAAACATAGGAGGAATTTCCAGTTCTTCAGGTGGGATAGGACAGAGAGGGTGAGAGGGTGGCATCTGTAGGAGATACCAGTGTAGCACAGCAGGAGAAGAATAAGTTGTGACTGCCTTGGTTTTTGCCCTACAATAAGACAGAGAGTTGCCACACTGGGAAAGCTTTATGCAGATTGTAAATTAGTGGTAGAATGGGAGAATAAAAAGGAAATCACAGAATCATACTCACATTTCAAATCCATAGATTGTCCCAGATTGTGCGATGGGCCCACTAAAGGACTAATACTAAGAGTCTGGACAAGTGTTGTTCAGTGGTGTACGTTTAGATTTCTCCTGTATTGTTTAACTTCAGTAATGTATGCTTGCCAATTTTGTTATATGATGAAAAAATGTAACTTTCTGGAGACAAATAATTGAACACAAGTTAGAGAATTCCCAATTTAGAGAATTAAATAAGATATTCCATTTATAACTGAACAACAGTTAAAGGAATGAAATATAGAGAAAATGTTAAACTTCACAAAATCCAACTGTGAGTAGAAAAGATTGAAAAGGGTCTACCCAAAACTTCATTCCTGCCATTCACAGGCAAGATGCTTGTTAGGTATTAATATGGTTATGCTAGTATTAGCTCACCACAGAGCAGCCTAAGTTTGAACTGTAGAATTAATCGGAGGTTTACTAAAAGGGCTCTCATACGAACATATGAAATAGGAGTAGAAGTAGGCTGTCTGGCCTCTCGAGCCTGCTCCACCATTTAGTAAGATCATGGCTGATCTGTTTGTGTTTTGAATTCCACATTCCCATCTACTCCAGGTAATCTTTGATTCCCTTCCCAAACAAGAACCTATCTATTTCTATCTTAAAGATATTCACTGATCACACCTCCACCACCTTCGGAGGAAGAGAGTTCAAAGTCGCACAACCCTCTGAGAGAAAAAAAAATTCTCCTCATCTCTGTCCTAAAAGGCCAATGCTTAATTTTAAAACAGTGCCCCCTATTTCTGGCCTCACCCACCAGAGGAAGCATCCTTTCCATGCTCACCTTGTCAATACCGTTCAAGATCTTATATACTCCAATCAGGTCACACATTACTCTTCTAAACTCCAGTGGAAACAAACCCAATCTGTCTAACCATTCCTTATAAGATAACCCACTCATTCCAGGTATCAATATAGTAAACCTCCTCTAAACTGCCCCCTACACACTTACACGTTTCCTTAAATAAGGAGACCAAAACTGCACACAATATTCGGGATGTGGTCTCAATCAATTCCTCTCGTAATAAAGGATAGCATTCCATTCTTAATTACTTGCTGTATCTGCATACTAACTTTTTTTGACTCTTGGTCTAGAACCCCTAGATCCCTCTGCAGTTTGGAATTCTGCAGCCGTTCTCTGTTTGAGTAATACTGTTTTTTTATTCTTCCTGCCAAAGTGAACAACTTCACATTTTCCTACATTATACTCCGTCTGCCAGTTTTTTGCCCACTCACTCATTCTATCTATATTCATCTGCACCCTCCTTATGTCCACTTCACAACTTTCCTACCTTTATGTCATCTGAAAATTTAGCTACTATGTCTTCACTCCCCTCATCTAAGTTGTTGATATAAATTGTGAAAAGATGAGGCCCTAGCACAGACCCCTGTGGGACTCCGCTTGTCACATCCTGCCAATCAGAAAAAGACCTACTTATGTATACTCTCTGTTTTTTGCCAACCAATCTTCTATTCATGCTAATATGTTACCCCCTACACTATGAGATTTATTTTCCACCATAACCTTATCAAATGCCTTCTGGAAATCCGAGTACAGCACGTCTGCAGGATCCCCTTTATCCACAGCATATGTTACTCCTTCAAAGAACTCAATAAGTTGGTTAAACATGATTCCCCTTTCACAAAACCATGCTGACTCTTCCCGAGTACCTTGACTCTTTACTCTTAAGTGTGCAGCTATAACTTCCTTGATGATCGATCCTAAAACCTTCCCCACAACAGATATCAATCTATATCAAGGCCTATATGTTTTCTGCCTCGTTCCCTTCTTGAATAGAGGGGTTATATTTGCTACTTTCCAATCTGATGGAACTTTTCCAGAATCAAGCGAATTTAGGAAAATTAACATCAACACATCTGTTGCCTCATTAGTCACCTCTTTGAAGACCCTAGGATAAAGCCCATCAGGACCCAGAGACTTGTCAGCTCTATTAGGAAATAATGATGGTTTAAGTAAGTTATATTTGTATTTGCGGGCATTAGGAATGGTTTTGGCTTTGAAGTTTAAGTTCGATTTGTATTTCTGTATCTGTATGTTAAGAAAGGTCAAATGGAGTCTTAGTTTCACTTTAAAAGGCTGCTTACATTTCTCACGAGGAGTTTACAACTGCTGTAAGGTAAAGGTAAACACACAAGAGTAGAAAAACAGTGCTGTTACCTAGCAACAGGGGGCCAGATAGGCTGATTCCTCCCACACTCATACACTCAGAACTAAAGAAACAGCAGTTTTAAGTTCAGTTGAAGCCAGGACCAAGAGAGGCTGGACACTAGGAGAGGGAACTGTAGGTTTCTCAAAAGAACAAAAAAGCCCCAAGCCAAGAAGAACCCCAAAAATCCAGGAGAGTGGAAGAGGGGTTAGTCCAAAGGAAGGACAGAACCTGGGAAACGGTCCTGTTAAGTGAAGTGAAGAATGAGGGGCCGAGAGAAAGGCTCCAAGCTTCAGATTTAAAGCGAGAACAGCTTGCAAGAAGGTTCAAAGAGACAACCGAAGGTCAATAATTCTTTGCTATGGTCATGGGAAGCAGCGGTGTATTGTTAAGGCTGAATTGTTGAGAGAGAGTGCACGGAAGACCACTTGAATGCATGTGGTGACCCAGGGAAGAGGAACAGCAGAAGGAGAGTTCGAAACCATGGAGGTGAACTCATGTGGAAGATGTCTGAGAGGAAGTGTCAGTTTGGGAGAAGATTCCAAGGCGAGGTTTTCGAGAGTGGAGATTGTAAATCCTCAAGTGAAGGGTGGAATTCAGTGAGTCTGGTTGGCTCACAGTGTGACAAGCATCTGAGGGAGTTGAGGAGAGATCCATAGTATCTGAGGTGGCATCTGTCACTGGTTTTCAGAGCGTGGTGTGTCTGATCACAGGGTGCCATAGGTTTACATGGACTGTGTATTTACTGTGTACATTAGAGTATAAGATAGCTTTTGTAACTTGTGTCATCCTTACAAACCTGTAAAGGTATAGTTGTGGGTGAAGGAGTATTATAATATAGTTCATCTTTTCTTGTTGAATAAATGTTTTATTCTTTTGTAAAAAGTTCATCAGCTGATTCCAGTGACTCTGTTCAATAGCTACTCTCCAGATATCTACACAAACAAATAAAAGTTAGGATCTATCATGCTGGGTTCCACTCGAGGATCAGGCTTGCCCAGAGGTAACGTCAGCTGGGATCATAGCCCATAGCTTCATCCGTTTGCTCAGTACTGCTTCCCTAGTGATTGTAATTTCACCAAGTTCCTCTCTCCCATCCACCTCCTGATTTACAGCTATTACTGGAATGTTTATTGTATCCTCTATGGTGAAGACAGAAGCAAAATATTTGCTCATTTCATCCACCATTTCCTTATTATCTATTATTAACTCCCCACTGTCACTCTCTTGAGGACCAACATTCACTTTACTCTTTTCCTTTTTAAATACCTTTAGAAACTCTTGCTATCCATTTGTAACATTTCTAGCTAGCTTCCTCTCACACTCTAATTTCTTTCTCCTGATTAACCTTTCAGTCATTATCTGACGTTCTTTATATTCTGACCGATCATCAGACCTGCCACTCATCTTTGTGCAGTTATACGCTTTTTCCTTAAGTTTGATGCTTTCCCTAACTTCTTTAGTTAACCACAGATGGTGGGTCCTCCCTTTAGAATTTTTCTTTATAGTAGGAATATACTTATTCTGAATATTCTGAAATATCCCCTTAAATGTCTGCCACTGCTTCTCTATTGATCCATCCCGTAGCCTAGTATCCCAGTTCACTAGCTCAGCTTTCATGCCCACATGGTTGTCTTTATTTACATTTAAAATACTAGTTTTGGACCCACTCTTCTCCCTTTCAAACTGGATCTAAAATTCAATCATATTGTGGTTGCTGCTACCAGGGGTGCCTTCACTCTGAGGTCATTAATTAACCCTGTCACTATACACAATACCAAGTCAAGTATAACCTGCTCTGGTTGGTTCCAGAATGTGCTACTCTGAGGAACCATCTTGAAAGCATTCTATGAACTCATAAGGAATACCAACCATATCCAAGAAGGATAGTGCAATTGGGAGTCACCTGGACAACTGCTGATGTGTCATGTTGCATGTACTTCCTTCCTAACAGCACTGTAGGTGTAGCTGCACAACATGGACTGCAGGAGTTCAACAAGACACCAGCATCTTCTAGGAACAGGAGAAGGCCATTCAGCTCGTTGAGCCTGCTCCGCCATTCAATATGATCATGGCCGATCGAACACTTCAATGCCTTTTACCCACACTATCCCCATAACCCTTTACGCTATTATTAATCAAAAATCTATCAATCTCTATCTTAAACATACTCAATGACTGAGCTTCCACAGCCCGCTAGGGTGGAGAATTCCAAAAATTCATAACCCTCTGAGTAAAGAAATTCCTCCTCATCTCAGTCCCAAGTGGCTTCGCCCTTATTTTGAAATTGTGTCCCCTGGTTCTAGATTCCCCAGCCAGGGGAAACATCTTACCTGCATCTGCTTTGTCTATCCCTTTAAGTATTTTGTAGGTTTCAATGAGATCACCTCTCATTCTTCGTAACTAGAGAATAGAGGCCCAGTTTCCCCAATCTCTCTTCATAAGACAGTCCCACCATTCCCGGAACAAGTCTGATGAACCTTTGTTGCACTCCCTCTATGGCAATAATATCCTTTCTGAGGTAAGGGGACCAAAAATGCACTCGGTATTCCATGTGAGGTATATTCAAGTTTCTATACAATTGAAGCAATATTTCACAACTCCTGTACTCAAATCCTCTTGTGATAAAGGCTAACTTTCCATTAGCCTTCCTAATTGTCTGCTACACCTGCATGTTAGCTTTCAGTGACATATGGACAAGGACATCCAGGTCCCTTTGTACATCTGCACTTTCTAATCTCTTACCATTTAGGAAATACTCTGCACATCCATTCCTTCTACCAAAGTGGATAACCTCACATTTTTCCACATTATATTCCATCTGCCAAGTTCTTTCTCACTTACTAAGTCTGTCCAAATCCTTCTATAGCCACTTTACATCTTCCTCACAACACACATTCCCACCTAGCTTTATGTCATCCGCGAACTTGGAAATATTACATTTTGTCCCCACATCCAAATCATTGATGTATATTGTAACAACTGGGGTCCAAGTACTGATCCTTGTGGTACCCCACTAGTCACAGCCTGCCAATGCAAGAATGACCCGTTTATTCCTACTCTCTGTTTCTGCCTGTTGCCAATCCTTAATCCATGCCTCCCATTATCTCCTATCCCATTTAGTAAGTAATCTCCTGTGGGGGACTTTTTTCTTAATATTCATTCATGGGATGTGGGCATCGCTGGTGGCCAGCATTTATTACCCATCCCTAATTGCTGTTGTTCAGAGGGCATTTAACAGTCAACCACATTGCTGTGGGTCTGGAATCACATGTAGGCCAGACCAAGTAAGGATGGCAGATTTCCTTCCCTAAAGGATATTCGTGAACCAGGTGGGTTTTTACCACAATCGACAATGGTTTCATGGTCATCATTAGACTTTTAACTCCAGGTTTTTATTGTGTTCAGATTTCACCATCTGCCATGTTGGGATCTGAACCCAGGTCTCCAGAGTCAGAGCATTACCCTGGGTTTCTGGAATACTAGTCCAGTGACAATACCACAATGCCATCACCTCCCCACTGTGTCAAATTGGCTGCCACATTTCCCATATTACAATAATTACTACACTTCAAAAGTTCTTAATTGGCTGTGAAGTGTTTGGGACATCCAGTGGTCATGAAGAGGCTATATAAATGCAAGTCTTTCTTCTTGAAGGGTTAAATTATGAGGCTGAGTTGCTTCTATTCCCTAGAGTTTAAATGGCTAAAGGGCGATCTGACTGAGTTGTTCAGAATAATGAAAGGATAACTACAGGGAAATGATTTCCTCTGGTGGGGGAATCCAGAACAAGCAGGCACAACATTAAAATTAGAGCAAGGTAATTTGGATGTAAATTGAGGAAACACATATGGTGCAATAGGCCTAAGGGGCTGAATAGCCTCTTCCTGTCCCAATGAAATAATCGTCTGACAAGTTTACGTCTGATGAGTTTGCGTCTGACAAGTTTGCGTCTGTACATTTCAGGAACCCAATTACAATGTTAAGTGAGACCTTACTGTAGATCAAACATTACTTAACAGGCAACTAATACATTGGACTTAAAAAAAAAGTATTTTTGCATTGACTAACGCAATTGAGGTACATCTTACACCCCTGTTGATCTGTATCGCACTTCCAGCAGATGTGTGGCATTATAAGAACAAGTCCAATGTTACTTCCAGCTTTTCAGCAGGCTCCTTTCTCCCTCCCGCATTAGGTTAAAACTTCTGCGACTGAAATTTCATCTGGGTGCAGAGGTGCATTTCAGTGCTTGAATGGCCACACTTAATTTTTTTTTGGAGGAAATACAATCCACATTCCTGATCCCACACCATTTTCGTTTGGCCTTTTTGCAGGTCAGGAATGCCTAGTATTCAAAATGTACACCCGCCCCCACCGAGGTCAGGTTCCCATTTTAATTAAGGGACAAAAATTGGATTTCCTCCCTCACACCATTGTTGTCTGGTGGTGTGAGGTTTTGGAAGTCCATTAAAAACACATTAGGTTTGAGAGTTTGTGAAGAAAATGGAAAGCCTTCTGAGGAACATTCTGAAAGGTAAGTGTAAAGTATTTCACACCTTAAAATAGCACTATTAGGTGCTGTATTGTAATGTAGATGTGTTTTAATGCAGTGATTCATCATAGGGATCTAGCCTTCAATGGTAATTTGACCCTTACATTGATCAGCCTTCTGTAATTTTTCACATGCATTACAGCGCATTTCCAATGGAGAAAGCACCACAATGCAGTGAAAGATGTTACAATGTATCCTGTCACGCTGTGCTGTCAACTTTTCTACTGTGATTTAAACGGCTTTAAATTCTCTCCCCTTTCACGATTTGACATTTGAAAAAATCTACACTTGAAAAGATCTAACCACCTGTTCCTTACATTGATTGGCAGGCACTGTGCTTTGAAATTTAAATGAGCACCTCCTGTTCTTTCTTTCCCAGGGATCAGTCTATTGTTTTGGATGGCTGTAGCCATTATAAATGCTTGGCTGAGTTTCAAGTGCAAATGGGTTTCAGCACAGTAGTTGTTCAATGCATTTGAGAATAAATGACTGTTTCAAGAAGTTGTAATAACAGATTGTCCCATTGATATGGGTTCTGGTTTGTTGATACAAGCTAATAGTATTACACATAGTACAAGTTATTTTTCACATGGGAGAAGGAATGTAAAATATTTTGATGGTGTATCGAATCTGAGGACTGTACATAATGCATACTAGATGACTGGTTATGGAGGTTGCATGGGGGAATAGAGGTGGCATGGGGTGGCACAGATGATCTGAAAGGCATAGCAGGTGGTGGGGGATGAAGGGGATGAGATTTAGGGGCCTTTAAGCAGTGTTTGGACTGTAATACTGTGTGGGAGAACTCCAGTGCAGCTCGCAAATTACACCGTGAACTTGACCTCAGTGTGAAAACACAGAAATGGCATATGAAATCACACATGGGCTGGGAGCGTGGTTTGCAAGCCAGAAAAGTGCGCAGGTCAGATTATCCCAAGGCTAGAGGAAGTTTCAACCTTGGGCTGCCTTTAGAAAGTCATTCCACTCAGCCTGAATCTTCCAGAACTGACTTCCACCAGCAAGGCCCACCTCAGCCACTCCTTGTTCCTTAAATCTCCATAAGTCCCATTGGCTCTGTCCCTTTCTTTTCAAACAAAAAAACAATTTTCACAAGCATCCTGCTTCCCAAAAGCAGTATCTGCTTTCTCTCGCTCTGTCTCTCACACACAACAAAGTTTTGCCTTTACTGTGAGCCACTGTGGAAAGGTATGGAAACTGTCACTTGATATTTCAATAGGTTTCTGTTGAGTTTCATCCCCACGATGATCAGACAACATAGGCCTGTCCCGGAGCTGGGGTGCTTCCAGAATTCCCAATATTACCCCAAGTTGGAGGAGATATTTTAAAACATAGCCGTCTTGAAAAGTCCAGTGTTAATAACAGTTTCCTATGACATCTCTTGCTGGCTGGAAATGTGGGATACAACAAGATCAGAATGTCATCATGGCATCCACCCTCTCACTGCCCTGTCCCAAATCTCCCCATGGCCTCCCTCCATAGGATCAGTAATGTTTCCTCCTCCATGATGATAGAGGGTTTCAGCTTCAGGGGGAAACATCACCTGTTATTGATCTCTCCCAACCTTTAGGAATGGACTTCTCAATAGAGATTGCAATATGAGAGAATTACATTACCATAACATGCAGTAATCTTCAGGTACCAGCAGGCCATGAATGAAGGAATGCTCTCGGGCGAATGTTGGGCATGTAAATAGCATCATACTGGACAGTGTTGGTAAGTAACCCAAGCACTTTAACACAAGGGAGGGGAGAAAACTGCAAGTGGCCAATATGCTTAGTACAGTGGATTATTGGAAGGTGTAGTTGACTTCTTTCACCATTGTTGTTGTAGTGAGATCATTAAACACTTGGGGCGGAGCTTTCTGCTCCGACCGACAGTGGGAAACGTGACATGTGGGGGCATTGAATTCAGCATGATGGAAAAAGTCAGTTTTCCAACGGTGGAAAATTAGTTTGAAATTTTATTCTCCCAGTTTAAAGGCAGGTTGATTTTCCCGCTGATCCATGTCGGGAACCACATTTACACTCATTTCCATCTCATGAATGCTCATTAAAAGGCCAATTCACCAGAATTATGTTCCAGCTCCAAATTAAATGCCCCACCAGTGGATAATTAGAATGGCCTGTTTCACAATTGTACACAAGTGGTATGCACCTCGTGAGCTTTACTTCATCAATGACTTCGAGATAAGAAGATGCTGCTTTCGCCAACCTTTAGCAGTGTCGCTACTAGATTTCGGGTGCTTATATCACAGGCACCGCCAAGGCTGAAGAGGGGAGGCAGACTAATGGGGGAAGGTGGGTGGGGTGCCCGAGGGAGGTGGGTGAGGTGTTGGAAAAGGGGAAGAGTGTATTAGGGGAGGGCTGGTTGTGTCTAAGGTGGGGGCCTGGGTGGAGAACTCTGGGGACTGGTGGAAGAAGGGAACAGCCACAGTTAGAGGGGGAAGTGGGATGCAGTAGGGTGGTAGGGTCAGGGTATGAGCCTGGCAGGTGAAGGTCGCATCAGGTGGGTCACAGAAGAGGACAAGACAGGGTAGCTTGGATAACAGTTGGGGGCAGGGTCAAGGTGGGCATGGGGACGGTAACAGGTGTTGTTTCTGAGGTGAGGGAAGGCATGTGAAGGTGGATGGTTATAGGGTGCAGGGGTACGGGGTAAGATTCAAGGGTGACCGTGGAGAGAGAAATGGTGATATTGGGTTGGTCAAGGGTGATGGGTGAAAGTTGGTGGGTGGCAGGGGGAGAGTAAAAGGTGGTGAAGCATGTCTGGAAAGTTACATGCACCATTTTCTCAAGGCTGTTCTTCACAACACAGTTGCTCTGTACATATGAATCCTCGAAGTGGAGGAGGCTCTTTTCAGGTGGGTTCAAGGTCAACACTAGTAGCCGATTAAAGGGACACCCTAATAATTATGAGGCAGCTGGATGTCAAAGATGCTCACTTGTGTTCTCTGCGCTATGGTGAAGGCCGCAGTGCAGCAGGTTTGTTCCCAACTCATGGATCTCATAACATCGAGATCCCAGCAAGGTGTGGAGCTGCCATTCATTCTGTGCCATTTCCCACCTGCTGCTATCAGAGGCAGGGATGAAGGGAGGGAGGGAGGTGGATGCCTCCAATGTGGAGGGCTGCCAACTCACTACTCTAAACCTCCATCATCCCGAATGAATAGTTATGGCTGATGAGGGATCATGCAGTTGCCATGGCAATGGACTCTCTATAGAGTTCCAAGGATAGTGGAGATAAACAGAAAAGTGTCCTCGTGAGGCTTCCTGCACACAATTCTCATTACCCTAGTCAAAGAGCAATGTCTCCATATGTCTTTGTGTATGAACAGGAGGAACATCCATCTCTGGTCTTCCAGGTTGTCCTTTACCAGGAAGGGGTGGAGTGGGGATGCTATGTACAGGCGGAGGCCAGTTGAAGGGCTTAGCACTTGCCTGCTGGCTTTGAGATGGAGGAACGCTAAATTTATCACTTCAATTCATTCACACATCCACTGAGACATCGATGATGCAGGCTACAGACCTGCCTTGGTAATGACTCTCATCCAGATGAGGAGATGCAGGGCCCATTGTTGGTTGGCACAGGGCCATGAGGAATAAGGGCCTGGCCTGAGCAGCAAGAGGCAGCGGGGCCTCTATAAGATCAAGTGGCTGGTGAACATGGGCCACTGCAACAGCGAGGGTTGGCCTGACCAAGGATGTATCGCCAGCGGTGTTCTTATCTAGAGATGAGCAAAAGGCAATGTTGGAGACATCCTCGCATGCCCCAGGATGTAGTTGCTCACATCTGCCAGCTTCACCGGTAGATGTTGTAGGCACAAGGAGTCTGAAGGAGTAATGTGGAGCAAAAACAGAAATACCTGGAAAAACTCAGCAGGTCTGGCAGCATCGGCGGAGAAGAACAAAGTTGACGTTTCAAGTCCTCATGACCCTTCAACAGAACTAAGTAAAAATAGGAGAGGGATGAAATATAAGCTGGTTTAAGGTGGGTGGGGGTGGTTGTAGGGACAAGCAAGCAGTGATAGGAGCAGATAACCAAAAGAAGTCACAGACAAAAGAACAAAGAGGTGTTGAAGGTGGTGATATTATCTTATATATCACCACCTTCAACACTCTTTGTTCTTTTGTCTGTGACATCTTTTGGTTATCTGCTCCTATCACTGCTTGCTTGTCCCTACAACCACCACCCCACCCACTTCTTCCCCCAAACCGCGCCCCCCTCCACCCACCCACCCAACTTAAACCAGCTTATATTTCACCCCTCTCCTATTTTTACTTAGTTCTGTTGAAGGGTCATGAGGACTCAAAACATCAACTTTGTTCTTCTCCGCCGATGATGCCAGACCTGCTGAGTTTTTCCAGGTATTTCTGTTTTTGTTTTGGATTTCCAGCATCCACAGGTTTTTGTTTTTATATCTGAGTAATGTGGAGCTCCTGGTCTACACTGAGTCAATGTCTGTCCGGATGCCCTTTAAGTATGGCATCAGGACCCTTCGATCCCAAGAGGTAACATTGGTGCGGGCAACTTCCTACGCACTTTGCCACAAAATTTGCTGGGCTCCTCGCTGAAGCATAATTAATGAGTTGAAAAGCAGAAGACCATCCCACCACCCAGCGGGAATGACGCTGAATTTCCTGCCTGTCACTGCACTTAGTCTCCAGAATGGAAAATTCCACCTTTGTCTGCACTGAGTTTCATGTGTGGAATGGTAGAGTTATTATTGATTGCCCGAGTTACTTCCTGTCACTAACCCTGTGCTTTGGGACCTATACTACTATGACTTGAACAATGCCTGTCTCTGTGCCCGGCCTTATGCAGAATCCCTTCTTCATCTGCATCTTTGAATCCTGAAGCACTTCCCACCCTATAAAACATAACAATATTTGTGAGATTTAAGTACTGTATTTGCCGGACTATAAGGCATGTTTTTTCTAGGAAAAAGATACCTACCATTGTCATGTGCCTTATGATCCAAAAGCTACCCTGTCACACAAACCATTAGCACGTTTCAGAGTTATGCACAGAGATGACGGTACAGATGGTTGGTTATGGGTTACTTATACATCTGACAGAATTCAAACTGGAAGTGGTAAGGTATGCCAAAGGGAATGCAAATAGAGCAGCTGAAATACATTTTGTCCTCTTCCAATCAAGAAAATAATACAAGAATGTAAGAAGCAAGAGGAAGAACGAATGAAAACAGAAAAGAAAAAGCAGATGATTTTGTGGACATGCTGCAAAATGTCACAGCTGGAAGAAGAGGTGAAAAATTGGACAATAAACCACAGGAAAAATGGAGACCCGGATTTTCTGGTGCCAAATAATAGTGAGAAGTTTGTCCTCGGCCCAGCCATTTTCAGCTGCTTCATCAATGACCTTCCTTCGTTCATAAGCTCAGAAATGGGGATGTTCGCTGATGATGCACAATGTTCAGCACCATTCGTGACTCCTCAGATATTGAAGCAGCCCATGTCCAAATGCAGCAAGACCTGGACAATATCCAGACTTGGGCTGACTAGTGGCAAGTAACATTTGCGCCACACAAGTGTCAGGCAATGACCATCTTCAGCAAGAGAGAATCCAACGTTCCCCCCATGACATTGAATGGCATTATCATCACTGAATCCCCCACTATCAACATCCTGGAGGTTACCATTGACCAGAAACTGAAATGAACTAGCATATAAGTACTGTGGCTACAAAAGCAGGTCAGAGGCTAGGAATTCTGTGGCAAGTAAATTATCTCCTGACTCCCCAAAACCTGTCCACCATCTACAAGGCACAAGTCAGGAGTGTGATAGAATGTTCCACACTTGCCTGGATGAGTGCAGCTCTAACAACACTCAAGCAGTTTGACACTGTCCAGGACAAAGCAGCCCACTTGATTGGCACCCCATTCACAAACATTCACTCCCTCCACCATCGAAGCAGCAGTGTGCACCATCTACAAAATGCACTGCAGGAATTTACCAAGGCTCCTTAGACAGCACCTTCCAAACCCCTGACCACTATCATCTAGAAGGACAAGGACACAGATACATGGGAACACCACCACCTGGAAGTTCCCCTCCAAGCCGTTCACCATCCTGACATGGAAATATATTGCCTTTCCTTCACTGTCACTGGGTCAAAAGCTTGGAACTCCCTTCCTAACAGCACTGTGGGTGTACCTACATCACATGGACTGTGATTCAAGAAGGCAGCTCACCAACATGTTCTCAAGGGCAATTAGGGATGGGTAATAAATGTTGGCTTAGCCAGCGACACCCACATCCCACGAATGAAGAAAAAAATAATTGGGATCCGCATTGACACTGCAAGTTCCGGGGAGCCAACTTACACTTGAATCTAGTGGATGGGCAGAGCTCAGGGTTGCCGGGGATGGGGTTGAGTGGTGCCAGGGAGGAGGGGCAAGGTGAGCAGAGTCAGTGTCTAGTGGGACTTGAAATAAAAGTTGAACGAAGGAAATGTTGTGAACACTTAAAAACCCTCAGAAGTCATTGAAGTAAAGACAGATATCAATGAGTTTGTTTTCGGCTCATGTCAAAGGAGGTGAGGCTTCACTGGAATTGTACCTTGATGAATCATGCTGCAGCCATGAGAGCAAGCCTATGAATAAGGTAAGAACGTTTTTTAAACGCAGTGAGTAGCAAAAGCCATAGTTTCACTGTTGACAGGGAGATCTGGGCCGGAATTCTTGTATCTTCCAGAATGATTGTATGTGGTACAAGAAGAGTAGCTGTAATGAGTGCAAAATAAACTTCAAATTCTCTCCAACTATTTTAATCTTTTATCTTTATTGACAAGTTTATCAGCAGCCAGCAGACACGGTCATGATGACTTCTGCTTCTAGCTCTGTTGTTGTGAAACAGTTCTGTGGCCCCTCTGCCATCACTTTAGCTTTTCAAGCTACTGTCTCTACTTCCCCTTTTATGCTTATCAGAACAACTACTGCAAGATTTCACCTTCACACAATCGGAGGGTTTTTCCTCATTCCCAAACACACCTTCAATACTTGAACAACGTTTTCTTACTCTCCATTCTGTCACCTCATTCTGCCAGTCCATGGGCCTCATTTCTTTGCCATTATCCTGAACATTCAACCAATATTTAAACTTGTTCATAGCTTTTCCTGTACATCCCACAATTGTTACATCCTTTCATTCACTAGACCCCTCTGGAATAGATACCACCCAAGCACCCACTCTGGACAATCGTCCTTCGAGTATGATAGCTCTGTTCTGTATGTCATGATCACTCACATCACTACGATCCCGTCCTCGATCTATCACATTCTGTTCACCAGAGTCCAAGATTTCGTAATTAATTCCAATTAATCATGAGGAATGAACCCTAACATTTTAGTTGTCATGTTTGACAAGTACTGTCTTTAATCATGACCTATCACCTTATCAGGGGATTCCGTATGATCTTTTATAGTGTACCAAATCTCCTGAATTGGAACTCAGTCTTAGGTGGTCTAATCCAATGCCTCAGTGCTATATACATTTTCTGATATCTCAGCCTTAATGAAGTCTTACAAGCAAAGCATGCAATGCTTAGAGTTAAATAGTAACTTCTGGAGCAGGAGGGCTGTCACAAAGAACGGAAGGTAATTTGGGATTCTGTCCATAGACAGGTTATTGAGAACTATATCCTCCAACCATCTGAAAAGAATTCTTTGCTTGAATTGTCCATGTTAGAGAAGGTTGACAATTTATACTCTGGTTGATCAGACAATATTTTACACACCCGTCATTGACCACAGCATGGTTCCTTTCACAAAGACCATTGCTAAAAGGACTCTCAGCTGCTGTATTCATGATCATGATGTTCATGTTTTCACACATACCCTAAGCCCCTCATTAGCTAATTCTCCTCCATTATCAGTCACAAAATTTGCTGGTGTCCCCAGTCCAGTCCCTATTGTTATGACCCCAGTGGAGATCAACAAACCAAAAAATCTAAATTTACCAAACAACCCTAATGAGAAAACCAAAGGACAAGATTTAATTTTTAAAACTTTTACTTTAACAGTTAAGCAAAATCAACGTAAACATGAATTAACAAGCAAATTGCGGTCAATGAAAACTATAAATTATACATTAAGTAGCAGAGACTATAAAGATAGGTCATGGATTTATTGGAAAGTCCACTCACTTAAATGGCCCAAATTCCAGCCACAAAATCCCTCAAAGCTCTGAACTTCCTCGGGTAGAATTCCAACTCCTTTTCTTTGAGGATTTAGGCACCATTCTCATCCAACAGCAACTGCCAGCTGACCCGAGTTCCAAGGACAAAGTCTTCACCAAAATGGCACACTTCTGCAGAATCTCCTCAGCTCTGTTCACACTAATCTTGATGGTGTGGATTCACCAGTATCACTTTTATCTGAACCCTCAGTAACAGCTCTGTGCACTGTAGGGCTGGTGCTGGTCAGTCAGTTCCGTTAAAATAAATGAAGGAGCAGCAACAGCCTTATTTTCCTTTATGGCCGCTCCCATCCAGCTTTTGTGTTCCTTCAGCCTGTCTGCTCTGCATCATTGGGTCATCTGAGTTCAAATGGCTCTGTGACTTTTACCTGATGTCAACCAGCTTGAGTTTCCCCAGAAACCTGATGTTTCTGTTTTAGTTTTATTCTTCCTAGAAATCTGAAGGTTCAGTTTTCTTTCAGATAGGGTGACACTTATAAACTTTATTTACACACATTACAAACAAACACAACAACCAACAGCTTTCTCTTGTATACTGGAGCACAAGTGACTCCCCAGTTAGTGCCCACAGCCTGATTATAATTAAACATCCAATTAATATAAAATTAATACATGCTCACTTTTTAAACTGCTTCAGGCCTTTCAATCCTGCAGCAGTTACACTTCATCCCGTCCATTAAATGTAGATGGCAGGCTCCCAATGAGGGCCATTCATAATGAGTAAGTCCCCCACTCCCTTTCACTCTCCTATTGTTATGGCAGCAGCTGTCCAAACCCTCACACAGAAACTCTGATCCTAAACATCTCCACCACTCCACTTCCCATGCCCCCTTCAAGATATGGTGGGTGTTTGGGGGAGATGGTCGAGTGGTGGTAAGGTCACTGGAGTAGTAATCATTGGAGATGTGGATTCAAATCTCACAATGGCATCTGGTAGAATTTAAATTCACTTAATTAAATCTGGAATTGAAAGCTCATCTCAATAATGGTGACCATGACAACCACCATTGATTGTCATAAAAACACATCTGGTTCACTAATATCCTGTAGGGAAGGAAATCTACCCTCCTTACTTGGTCAGGTTTACATGTAACTGCAGACCCACAGCAATGTGGTTGACTCTTAACTTCCTCTGAAATGGTCTAGAAGCCACTCAGTTCAAGAGTGATTAGCAATGGGTAATGAATGCTGGCCATGCCAACTGTGCCCACATCCCATGAAATAATAAAAAAATGGGCACAATGATGGTCAATTTCAGGCACTAACATCCCAAAACACATCTGAAAGACATCCAACCTGGTATTGACTTGGGTAATTTGTCAGATGTCCATGACAGCCACCTAAAACAAAGATATAAGAATTCCAGTTTTGAAATTTTCAATTTTCATACAGCCCCCACAGCACTTGGATGAGAGAGTTCCAGATTTCCACTGCTCCTGAATGGCCTGGCTCTAGTTTGAAGATTATGCCCCTTGTTCTGGACTCCTCCCTATCTACTCAATCAAATATTTTAATCTTAAATACCTCCATTAGATCATCAATTAAACTTCTTTATTGAATAGGACACAAACCTATGAAACCTATGGTCATACTTTTAACTCTTTTAGTTCCAATATGATTCATGTGATAGCTTCCAATAAGCCATTTAAACAGACCATAGACATCTGTACGTGGCAAGTTGAAGAAAAGTAAGGATATATTGCAATTAAGTTGGTAAGTTTCAAGCTCTCATTTGTTTTCTGGACTTTGGAATTATAAAACCTCAATTTTTATGACAATTTTATGATTTTAAGAGGGTGTCAATTAAACTGAAAATTTGGAGCATATGCTATAATTCTCATCAGAGTTGCTCAGATTCCATCTGATGAAATCTTTCTGCTTGCATAAAGAGCTGCAGCTGCTTAAAGGGTTTTATCTGCACCCAAAAACAGGCTTGTACATTTACCATGGCTTCAAGTGATGTGTCACCTGTTTTGAATTAGATGGTGGTTGTTGGAAAGGTTACTTTTTTTCCCCCTTTGATAATATGAACTTGTCTTTCAATAGGATTTGTTGACTCATTGACACTCCAGCATCTAAAATATACTGCCCTGTACAACGCTGAACATTACAACATTAAGCATTGGAATCCCTCATCCTTTCAGCTTACCAGTATCAGCTTTGCCTCAATGCTGTTAATATCAGGGTGTGGATTCAAGCCCTACTCCTGAACATAGTCCACACTGGTGCAGTACTGAGGGAGTGTTTCATTGTCAGATGAGATGTGAAGATGTTTGCCTTCGCAGGTGCCTAACAGGTATCCCTGAACCAACATCAGTGAAATGAATTATCTGATCATTTATCTCACAGTTGCCTGTGTGTAAATTGGCCATGCAGTCTGACCTATAGAAAAGTGAATGCACTTCAAGAAGTAATGTGAAGCACTTTGAAACATGCTGAGGGTGTGAAAGATGTGACTGAAATATAAGCTTCTGTCTTTCCTGCCCCTTGATTCAAATGGCTTCAGAAGCTTGTCATTACATTTTGCATCTCTGATTAATATGCGTTAATGTATTAAAGCTACCTAGACGTAAATGGTTGACATATATAAGCAGGTTAGTGTACTCTGCATGTGTGTTACTGCAGCATTGTGAGTGCACTGAAGGAAACCACGAGCTTCCATGAGAAAAATTAAATGCTTTTTGAATAATTGGCCCTTTACTGCCCCCTTATGCTCCCTTGGAGGTTTGCGATAAATTTTTTATTCCACTTTGAGTTTGATTTAAGAAGGTCGCTTACCTCGGGAATTTTTTTCAGAGGCTTCAACTTATCCAGTTTCAGGTTTCTACTCCAACAACATAGATTTATATAGCATTTTTGGCATAGTGAAACATCCCAAGGTGCTTCATAGGAGTATCAGCCAGTTTGACTCTGAGCCACAGAAAAGAGGACATGGGCAGGTGTTTGCTCTTAAGGCTGTTGCCAATCATTAGACTTATGAACTCATCGGCCTTCGATGGGCTTTTGCACGACAAGTTACTACCCGTCAACCATCCAAAAAGCCCTGCGCCCCTACCAAGTCATCTGGGAGCTGTGACCACGGCAAGCAACTGTGCCTTCCTTTCAGCAACGAGATTGAAGAATGGTTAGAGAGCAGCGCAGAGTCTGAACCAGGTAGTGTCAGTTCGAACAATGAGAGGTAGGACTTCAGTCCTTGTGGAGACAAAGTCCCTTCTTCACATGGAGGATCCCCTCCTTCGTGTTGCATGGCACCACCGTGTTAAATGGGATAGATTTCAAACAGATCTGGGAACTCAAAACTGTGCATGCATATGGCGCTGTGGCACTTCAGCAGCAGCAGAGTTGTATACAATCACAATCTGTAACCCCATGGCCCGGCATATCCCCCATTCTACTGTTACCGTCAACCAGGGGGATCAACACTGGTTCAATGAAGAGTGCAGGAGGGCATGTCAGGAACAGCACCAGGTATACCTAAAAATGAGGTGTTAACCTGGTGAAGCTATAACACAAGACTACTTAACAGCAGAAGTAGCAAGTGATAGACAAGGCTAAGCAATCCCACAACCAACGGATCAGATCTAAGCTCCACAGTCCTGCCACATCCAGTTGTGAATAGTTTTGGATAATTAAACAGCTCATTGTGGGAGGAGGCTCCATAAATATCCCCATCCTCAATGATGGGCGAGCCCAACACATCAGTGCAAAAGATTAGGCGGAAGCATTTGCAACATCTTCAACCAGAGGTGCTGAGTGGATACCCATCTCAGCCTTCTCCAGAGGTCCCCAGCTTCACAGATGCCAGTCTTCAGCCAATTCGATTCACTCCACTTGATATCAAGAAACTGAAGGCACTGGATACTGAAAAGGCTATGGGCCCTGACAATATATCGACAATAGAACTGAAGACTTGTGCTCCAGAACCAACCATGTCCCTAGCCAAACTGTTCCAATACAACTACAGCAGTGACTTGTACCTGACAATGTGGAAAACTGCCCAGGTACATCCTGTACACAAAAAGCAGGACAAATCCAACCTGGCCAATTACCGCCCCATGATTTTAGTCTCGATCCCCAACAAAGTCATGGAAAGGGTTGTTAACAGTGCTATCAAGTTACACTTAAACAGAAAAAACCTGCTCGCTGATGTTCAGTATGGGTTCCTCCAGGGCCACTCAACTCTTGACCTCATTACAGCCTTGGTCCAAGCATGGACAAAAGAGCTGAACTCCAGAGCTGAGGTGAGAGTGACTGCCCTTGACATCAAGGAGGCATTTGACTGATAGTGGCATCAAGGAGCCCTAGAAAAACTGAAGTCAATGGGAGTCGGGAAAAACTCTCCACTGGTTGAAGTCATATGTAGCACAAAGAAAGGTGGTTGTGGTTATTGGAGGCCAATCATCTCAGTCCCAGGTCATCACTGCAGGACTTCCTCAGGGTAGTATCCTAAGCCCAACTATCTTCAGCTGCTTGATCAAGATCTCCCTTCCATCATAAGGTCTGAACTGGGGATGTTCGCTGATGATTGCACAACGTTCAGTACCATTTGTGACTCCTCAGGTATTGAAGTAGTCTGTGTCCATATGCAGCAAGACTTAGAAAACATTCATGGCACACAAATGCCAGGCAATGACCCATCTCCAGCATAACAGAATCCAACTAACCTCCCTTGACATTCAATGGCATTACCATCACTGCATCCCCCACCATTAACACCTTGGATGTTACTATTGTCCAGAAACTTACCTGGACCAACTATATAAATACTGTGGATGCAAGAGCAGGTAAGAGGCTGGGAATTCAGATGCGAGTAACTCCCCTCCTGACACTCCAAAGCCTGTCCACCATCTGCAAGGCATAAGTCAGGAGTGATATGGAATACTCTCTACTTGCCTCGTCATGAAGGTATGCTTATGTCAAATAATGATTTTAATCCACCGGATTAAATGGAAACATGAATTAAGCTTTTTGAAACACTGCTGAAAGGTGACTTGAGATCACAGCCAAAGATGGCTACTACAGTTTGCTTTACTGTACATTCTATATTCTAATTCATTGGAATGGAGACAGCCTGTCTGCAAAATCTACCAAGCACAATAACATCCTGGGAAATGTGAAGGACCCACAATCTCCACTCTTGTTAACAAGGCATTAAGGCAATCACCAGAGGTATTCAATTGTTGGAGATGGACCATTAAGACTAATCACCTGGGCAATGGGACCTGGCTAAGATAGCTTTTCAGACATGAGCTAATCAAGCTGCCCTTGGGATACATGGGTAATGACCTTATTTAGATCCCCTGGCAGTTGGAGAGGGAAGGTCACATGACAAGTTAGCCTTTTGTATGTTTTAAGGACATATTTTCTCAGCAGAACTGAGGACAAGCAGCTGTGAAGCTGAGAGAGATGACCCAAGTGAAGTCCTCTCTGCCTCCCTCTCTCTTCAACTGACCTGCCAAGTTTCGAGCCCTGTTTACTAACTGTGACCAGCCAGAGATTCTGGCTGCAAATCAGGTGTATTTTATTATTTTACTTAGACTGGTTTAACTATAATAGAGCTAATCTCTTTCTCTGTTAAACTTGAAAACCTGTCCAATTGGTTCTTTTTTGATCACAGCGCATAAACAGTTAAGTACTCATTGAATTAGCAGGTATATACTTTTCAAACAAAAATAAGCTGTTGCAGCCAAATGAGGACAGGGCAAAGAGGGGAGCCATTTGACCCCTCATCACCTGACCATAACAGCCTAGATGAGTGCAGTTCCAACAACACTCAAGGGGCTTGACACCATCTAGGCCAAAGCAGCTCACTTGATCGGCATCCCATCCACAACCTTAAACATTCACTCCCTCCACAACTGGTACACGGTGGCAGCAGTGTGCACCATATACAAGATGCGCTGCAGCACTTTGTCAAGCCTTCCTTGACAGTACCTTCCAAACCCACAGCCTCTGCCTCATAGAAGGGCAAGGGCAGCAGTTGCATCAGAACATGTTCCCCTCAAGCCACAAACCATCCTGACTTGAAACTATATCGCTGATCCTTCACTGTTACTGGGTCAAAATCATGGACATCCCTTCCTAACAGCACTATGAACACAAGAAATAGGAGCAGGAGTAGACCATGTGGCCTACTGAGCCCACTCCAGCATTCAATAAGACCATGGCTGATCTTGGGCTTCAACTCTATTTTCCTGCCCATTCCCCATATCCCTTAATTCCCTGTGAGACTAAAAACCTGTCTATCCCAGCTTCAAACGTATTCATTGATGGAGTATACACAAACCTCCGGGGTAGGGAATTCCAAAGATTCACAACCCTTTCAGTGAAGAAATTCTTCCTCATCTCAGTCCTGAATGATCGGCCCCTTATCCTGAGACTGTGCCCCTCATTTTAGATTTCCCCAACCAGTGAAAGTAATCTCTCAATGTCCACCTGATCAAACTCCCTCAGACTTCTGTAGGTTTCAATGAGATTGCCTGTCATTATTCTAAATTCCAGAGAATATAAGCCCAATTTACTTAAGCTTTCAACATTGGACAACCCCTCCCATCTCAAGGACCAAACTAGAGTATTGCCTCCAATGCAAGTATATCCTTAAATGTGGAGACCAAAACTGCACACAGTACCCCAGATGTGGTCTCATCAAAACCCTGTACAACTGTAGCAAGCCTTCTTTATTCTTGTATTCCAATCCCCTTGCGATAAAGGTAAACATGCCATTTGCCTACATGCTAACTTTCTGCGCTCCTTGTGCAAGCAAACCTAAATCTCTTTGAATATCAACATTTAAAGTTTCACTTCACACCTTTTAAAAAATATTCTGCTTTTCTATTCTTATGACCAATGTGAATAACTTCACACTTCCCCATTTATATTCCATCTGCCATCTTATTGCCCACTCACCTAACCTGTTTCTGTCTCTTTTCAGCCTCTCTGTGTCCTCCCCACTGCTTACCTTTCCACCTAGTTTGATATCATCAGCAAACCTTAGTATATTACTCTTTGTCCCCTTATCTAAGTCACTAATATAGATTGTAAAAAGCTGAAGAGCCAGAATTGACCCTTGCGATACTCCACTATTCACTGCCTGCCAATTTGAAGAAGGCCCATTTACGCTCACTCACTGCTTTCTATCTGTTAGCCAATTCTCTACCCATACTAAATATTACCCCCAACTCCATGATCCTTTATCTTGTCTATTAACTTTTTGTGTGGCATCTTTTTGAATGCCTTTTGGAAATCCAGGTATACTACATCTATTGATTTCCCTTTATCTACCCTACTCAAAAAGCTCTAATAAATTTGTCAAACAGGATTTGCCTTTAGTAAAACCATGTTGACTTATTCTAATCATAACAATTTGGGTGTGCCTACATCACAAGGAGAGCAGTGGTTCATGAAGCCACCTCACCACCATCTTCTTAAGGGCAATTAGGAATGGGCAACAAATGCAGGCCTAGCCAGCCATGCCCACATCCCACGAAAAAATTTTTAAAGTCCTCATCAGAGAGTTGCTCTGCACTAATGCTGCACTAACATTCCATACTGAGGAACACCTGCAGCAGCAAATGGACAGACTCTCTCACACCTGCAAAGAGTTTGGTTTGACCATCAGCATCAGGAAGATAAATGTCATGGTCCAGAAAGTTGTCTTACCGCCATCTATCAGCATTGACAATGTGACACTGGAGGTTGTTGATAGCTTCACATATATAGGCTCCACAATCACCAGCAATGTGTCACTTGATGCTGAAATCAACACACATACATCGCTAAAGCTGCAGCTGTTATGTCCAAGCTGAGTGAGAGAGTGTGGAACAACAGCAACCTGACTGAGACCACCAAACTGCGAGTCTACCAAGCCTGTATCCTCAGCGCCCTCCTCAACAATGGTGAGACCTGGACAACATACGCCAGGCAGGAAAAAGAGGAACAGTTTCCACCTTCATTGCCTCAGACGTATCCTCGGTATGTCTTGGCAGGACAAGGCCACCAACTCAGAAGCCTTGGAGCATGTTAATTCCATCAGCAAATGCTCATTGCTAAGGCAGCAACATCTGCTCTGGCTTAGTCACTTCATCATATGGAACACAGGAGCACAGGACTCAGGATCAGGAGTCGGCTATCCGAATGGCTGATGGCCATAAATCCAAAAACCTTCCGTACGGTGAACTGGCCACTGGGTCATGACCTCCTGGGTGTCCATACCTCCACTACAAGGACACCTGCAAGTGAGATATGAAGATGGCGGACATTGACACAGACAACTGGGAGACACTCACTGACGGCCGTGACCTCTGGAGGCTGACTGCTTGGAAGGGCATTGGAAGAAATGAGCAGAAATAAAAAGCTTAGCTAGTCGAAGAGAGTGCAGAGAAAACAGAGGCCAGTGAATCATACACCTTCTCAGCCCATGGTCTTCCTCTGTAGAAAATACAGCAGAGATTGCCTTGCCAGATTGGGGATCCTGAGCCACACCATACGGTGTTTAACACAGAGTTAACCACCACTGTGCAAATCATTGCCTTACAAGATGGAAGGCTACCACCATAGCTAACTTAAACCTTATGATACTATGATCATTGTTCCCAAAATGTGACAAACTGACATCTGATTCACTTGTCCCACCTCATTCCCCAGCAATGATCCAGCAATGCATCCTTTCTCATTAGGATAGAAACATACTGATCCAGAAAATTCTCCTGAACACACTTCATAAACTCTTCCCCCCTCTGCCCTTTACACCATTATTATCCTAGTCCATATTCAGATAATTGACGTCCCCCATTATCACTACTCTATAGTTCTTGCATCTCTCTGTAATGTGCCTTTTAAATTTGTTGTTCTGTATCTTTTGTACTTGTTACTGGCCTATAGAATACACCCTGTAGTATAATGATACCTCTATTGTTTCTTAATTCTAACTAAATAGATTCTGTCCTTGAACCCTCCAGGACATCCTCTCTCTCTCCAGCACTGAAATATTCTCCATAATCAATACTGCCACCCCTCTTCCTTTGTTTCCTTCCCTATCTTTCCTGAACACTTTGTATCCAGGAATATCTAGTACCTAGTCCCGACCTTTATTGAGCCAGTTCTCTGTTATCACCATGACATCACTATTCAATGTGAACCATTCACAAATTACATTAAATGCAAAGGACATAACAGACACCTTGGAGGATATTTGATGGGCAAGAAAACAACAAACTTTAATTAATGTAGCTCCGTTAATGGAGTAAAACATCCCAAGTTGCTGTACTGAAATGTTATCAAATAAATGTTGGCACTGAACCAAAGGAGACGTTATTAGGACAGGTGACTAAAGGTTTGCTCAAAGAGTGGGGTTTTAAAGGATATCTTAAAGCAGGAGAGAGAGCAGTGAAGATACAGAGGATTAGAGAGGGAATTCTAGAGCTGAAGTTCTGGATGGCTGAAACCATGGCCATTAGTAGTGGGGTGAAGAAAATCATAAGTGGATAGAGGGCTATAGTTGGGGGAAATGCTGGATTCTCAGAGGGTTGTAGGCCTGGAGAAGACAATTGGTTGAAGAATATTGGACCATATGACCCAGGATTAGTCAATGAACAGGTGTATCACAACAGGGTGTGATACCTGAATAGGTATATCACAAAAGGGCGAGATACTTGAACAGGTGTATCGCAGCAGGGTGGGATACCCAAAGAGGTATATCGCATAGGTGGGTGTATCGCAACAGTAGGGGGTGGGGGGAATCAGTCCCTGAGGCAGCTCAAGTTCAGCTGGAAGGCTGAAACTCATCTCTGACATTTGACAAAACAAGACATGTAGACAAAATCCACTGCCCACGTTACATTAACTAGGGACTAGAAAAGGCAATATGGTTGTATAGTTTGCAGAATTTCTGCTCTTATTTTTGAATGCAAAAAAAAAATCAGCATTTTTTCCAAAGCTAAAATTGAAAAAGTGACCTTTGTTTCTTTGATCTAGTGAACCTGCACATTTGGTTAGTTTGAAAGTCAAATGACAGGGTAGTGATGGAACATAATTTGTAACTATATTTCCTGCTGTTAAAGCAGAATTGGAAAAGAGTTGTGGGAATTTTTCTGGTTTCTAATGTCAACCAGTGAAAGTGTTTCCATCATCATTTCATTCCAATAACTACATGAAATTGGTCAGATGGCTGCAAATATTGAAGTGTGAAAAGGGCTCAGAAGACTGATACAGAAGATGAAATTAACCCTAGCCGGTTGTGTGAGATGGACAATACTGAATCGCAGCAAGTTTCACATTGACTTCAACAAGAAAGAAAATCAGGTGGAGCATTAAGTGGACTGGCAATTCGCTATCACCCGATTAACACCACCAATTTCATCCAAATGTGTGCTCACCTGCTGCAGATCATCCCATGGGCTCTGTTGAATGTTGCAATTCAATACCACCAGAATGTGCTGTATTACTTTGATCGCAGAGCACTTACAGTCTGGTCATCAAAGTAAATTTAGGGGGTAATTATACCCCCATAAAACGGATGGGTTTGGTTTGAATAGGAGCTTAAAATGTAAAAAAATCTAATTGTAACACAACCTATCTTGAATTTGTGAAATTTTGGTTTTTAACAGGGAAGGGGAGGTGTGGGGCATGAGAGAAGGCTCACCAATCCACTCATTTAAATATTTCAATAAGGCTGCATGACTCCAATTTTATTTCTCTTCCAACTTTAACAGGTATATCACAAAAGGGCGAGATACCAGTTGGGTTTCTCAAATCTCTAGAGACCTGGCAGCTAAAGGGACGGGAGGACCTCTGCATGGAAGAGGTGAGTGCTTATTTAGCATTGCTTTTGGGCCAGAAGGAACAAGAGTGCATACCCCCAGCACCCCCAGACAAACCTGCTCCATGCATTTGAGCCCCACCCCCGTCACTACCCATAGAGAACAGACCTGCCCATCATCACTGACCCACCCCGACCTCCACACCTGCCCCACCAATCATTGGCACCCGCCATCTCTACCTCCAAAATGTCTGCAATGTCCTGCATTGACTTTGGGGTTTCCCAGTCAAAACGTCTCCTGCTGGGAAATTCTGCTATAGTGGATATTGGGGTCATAGGATTTGAAAGTGATTGGGTCATTTTCAATGCATCATCTATCCTTCTCTAGTCAAACTGAAGAGCTCCTTAATGCCTTAATCTGCATATATTCCGTGCATTCCCTTAATTGACTAATATTTTGTAATCTATAAGTTACAGCTTGGAAGGTGCGGTTAGTTACCAGTTAATAAAAAAAATTGAATAGGTAAATAAACTCCTTGTGAGCTTTTTTAAATCTGTAAGGTATTTGCCAAATTTTTATGCTGTTTTAACTATTTAAGGGCAATAAATTTGTTCATATATCTTAGTCTGTATGAACCTGGTTTAGTATTCTATCTGTTCAGAGTCCAAGGATGTAGTGATGGTCGTGATTAATGTTAGACATTGCTATGTTACATCACAGCGCAAAGCACAGGTGAAAAATGAAGATTTCAGACCATAAAGGGGGTAATCTCATTGCGGGAATCTGCATCAAGCTGAACTGGTGGAAAAATAATGCTGGAAAAGCATGGCACTCAATGGAGTGAGTGCCCATGTTACATTGTTACACTTTTTGCCGTGACTATAGCAGAAGAACCACAACTTTGGCAGTAACAACATTTATTCCATTCTTCCAAGGGTT
Source organism: Isurus oxyrinchus (assembly GCA_026770705.1). Taxonomy (NCBI): domain Eukaryota; kingdom Metazoa; phylum Chordata; class Chondrichthyes; order Lamniformes; family Lamnidae; genus Isurus; species Isurus oxyrinchus. The sequence continues at coordinate 81,591,878 of JANJGN010000013.1, read as the reverse complement.
TCACGGTTCCTCCAGTGAGGTTACTATAATCCAAGGGGAAAACCAGTGGGAATATTCAGCCACAAGTATTTCCAGTCACCCAAAGGAGAAATCACTATCATCTGCTAGCTTGCTGCATTTAGGATAGCATTTTTCTTGCGCTCTGGACATCCCAAAGCCCTGTACAGCCAATGAAGTAGTTTTGAAGTCTAGTTACTGTTGGAATGTAGGAAATGCAGCAGTCAGGGTGTGCTCAGCAAACTCCCACAATTAGTAACGTGATAATGTAAGTTTGTTCTTTCTTTCAGCAATGCCAGTCTTAAATGTAGCCAATGTGAAGTGATGTTCTTCCCCTGGTAAAGGATGCTGTCTGACTTGTACCCTTTTGCTGAATGGAAGCAGGAGGCAATGTGTCTCCTTGTGAACCTCTTGTGACTGTACCTCACTTGCTAATAACTGGCCTCTTATGTATCCCCCACTTCATTCTCACAACCATTGGTGGCCACACCTTAAGTTGTCACATTCCTCAGCTCTCAAATTCCCTCTTAAGCCTTTTCAACTATTACTCTTCCTGTAAGATGCTCCTTAATACTTACCTCTTTTTGACCGAGATTTTGATCACCTGTCCTAATATCTCCTTCACTCATTATACACCTAACCCTTACACTCCCACCCATTATACACCCACCTATTACATATCTGACTGTTACACATCCATCTGTTACATATTCAGCTGTTACACACCCGCCCATTACACACCCACCAGTTGTATACCTGCTTGTTAGATATCTGTCCATTATAGACAAGCTTATCACACACCTGCCTGTCACTCACCCATACCCACTCATTACACACCAGCCTGTTCCACACCAGCCAGTTACACACCCACTGTTTCATAACCACCTGTTACACACCTGCCTGTTGCACAACCACCTATTACACACCCCCTTTTTATACATCTGCCTATTATAAATCCATTCATTCCACGCTCACCTATCCATTACACATTTGCCTGTTACTTACCTGCCTATCACACACCCGCTCATTACACAGCCACCCATTGTACACCTGCTTATTACACATCTACCCGTTAAAAAAGCTCATTACATACCTACCTGTTATATACCCACCAATTACTCATGTGTACCTGCCCATTACACACCCACCTGTTCCACACCAGCCAGTTACACACTCACAATTACACAACTGCCTGTTACACATCCGCATGTTACACAACCATACATTCCGCACCTGCCTGTTACACACCCACCTGTTATACACCTGCCTTTATACACCTGCCCATTATATGCCCACTTGTTGCGCACTCACCCATTACACACCCGCCTGCTTTAACACTCCTGATATACACCGACCTGTTACACAGCCACCTGGTATACACCCTCAAGTTGAGCGAGTTGGGGTAGGAGGCAAGGACTGCACTGCGGCTGATGGTAGTGCAAAAGCAAGTGCAACGGGTGGGTGAGGGAAGCAGCCATGCATTAGGGTAACTTTGGATAAGTGACCATTCCTCTGCAGCTGAGACAGTTCAGGCGCAGCCACATTTCACTCCTTGGGCACAGACTGCAAACTAATGAGTGTTTTAGTGTGCTGCAGAGCAGTTGGAAGACTGTACACGTTGTACAATCTCTTTGCTAAAGCTGGCCATGGAGCAGACACTGCAAGGAGCTTTGAGCCCCTCCAGCAATGTCAATATCCTGGTTTGGACCAGTCTCCCCCATGGTTCAAGCTAAAAGTGAAGCCTTGCAGTGTGGATTAGGAGAATGGCTGCACCTGAGCTGAGAGCACAACAGGCAGTCCAGTGGGCAAAGCTGTCACCAATCAGTCAGGTGGAGTGGAACGGAGGTGGATGGGGTCTCAGGCAGCCGTGCAGCACACTGAACTCTGGCCATCCAAATGGTGGCCAGCACTCTCCGGGATGCATCAAAGGGCCTTCACACTTAACCAAGAGAGGTTCTTAGTACACCCATGCTAACTCATGCGTCTCTCTCTTTCATCCTGCAGGAGGAATACTTCAGGAGGCTGTGAGCTAGTTGTATGCCTGATGGCTTACAGGGAGTGGAGACAAAGAAGAAGAGAGCAATGGAGGTGCCTGGCTGAGCAGAGGGAGGAGCAACACCCTCAGGAAAATGGAGTGGGTGGGGCTTCCGCACACGTTGTTGGAGGGCCACAGTGAGTTGACACTGGTCGGCGCCTAGATAGACCTAGGGTCTATAGATGGCACTTATCATTCCTGCAGATGACTGAGAACCAGTGTCGCTGAAGACTGCACATGTTCAGGGAATTAGTCAGTCACATCTGCCACTTGCTGCAGGATTTGGCACCACGGGGACATGGAGGGCATCCACTGCCAGTGGCAGTGAAAGTGACTGCGGCACTCAATTTGTACAGGGCTTCACAGATGATCTCTGAGGGATATCACAAGCATCCACTCACAAATACACCGATGAGGTCATGGATGCTATCTTCGTGAAGGCACACGACTTTGTGCATTTCGCCTGGGACTAGGAAAGCCAAGAAGCAAGAACGCAGGGATTTGCGCAGATATCAGGTTTCCCATAGGTGCAGGGTGCCATCGACTGCACTCATGTGGCACTCAGATCTCCGTGGCAACAAGTGGTCAACTACATCAACCGCAAGGGCTTCCACTTGCTGAATGTTCAGCTGGTGTGTGACTACCACAAAGACATCCTACAGGTCTGCACAAGGGTGCCAGGAAATGTCTATGTCTCCTACATTCTCAGTAGGTCTAAGATCCCTGATCTCTTCCAAGGTCCAGAGCGGTTGCAGTGTTGGCTCCTTGGGAACAAGGACAACCTGCAGACAATGTGGCTGAAGATGTCTGTACTTCAGAGCATAGCAGAGCAAAGGTACAACGAGGCTCATGCTACAACTTGTGCTTTGGTGGAGCAAACCATTGGAATGTTGAAAATGCGGTTCCGGTGCCTGGACCAGTTTGGTGGAGACCTGCAAAACAGTCCACAGAGGGTGTCGCGCATTGTTATTGCCTGTTGCATTCTTTATAACCTGGCACTGCAACAGGGGGAGGAGCTGAGGGAGGAGGAGATGGAGGAGCTGCATGTTTCCTCTGATGAGGAGGATGCCGACAGGGATGAGGGTGAGGAGGTCCTAGAAAGTGAGGATGACACCAATGAAGCCTACGCACTGGCCAGACATGACAGCAGTGCTTGAGAGGCCCTGCAACATTGTATATATCTCTCAACCTGTTCCAGTGAACATGTTTTCCAACCTGCAGCCATTGTAATTCTATTCCACAGTCCAACAGAAAATAAAAAGGTACGTTCTTTACGACAGTCCAACAGAAATAAAAAGAAAACAAAAACAGAATTACCTGGAAAAACTCAGCAGGTCTGGCAGCATCGGCAGAGAAGAAAAGAGTTGACGTTTCGAGTCCTCATGACCCTTCAACAGAACTTGATTTCGAGTCCAAGAAAGAGTTGAAATATAAGCTGGTTTAAGGTGTGTGTGTGGGGGGCGGAGAGATAGAGAGAGGTGGGTGGGGGTTGTGGTTGTGTGGACAAACAAGCAGTGATAGAAGCAGATCATCAAAATATAATATCACCAAGATATAATATCACCAACTTTAACACCTATGTGTTCTATTGTACCATTGTCGTTGACATCTTTTGATGATCTGCTTCTATCACTGCTTGTTTGTCCACACAACCACAACCCCCACCCACCTCTCTCTCTCTCTATCTCTCCGCCCCCCACACACACACCTTAAACCAGCTTATATTTCAACTCTTTCTTGGACTCGAAATCAAGTTCTGTCGAAGGGTCATGAGGACTCGAAACGTCAACTCTTTTCTTCTCTGCCGATGCTGCCAGACCTGCTGAGTTTTTCCAGGTAATTCTGTTTTTGTTTTGGATTTCCAGCATCCGCAGTTTTTTTGTTTTTATAGAAATAAAAAGATACGCTTTTAATAACAGTCCAATGGAAACAAAAAATGTTTGTTCTTTACAAGTCTAATATAAAAGCAAAATACTGCAGATGCAGGAATTCCAAAATAAAAACAGGAAAAACTACTTCATCAGAATGCTTTGATGAAAAGCCACCAATCTGAAATATTACCTCTGTTTCTCCCTTACAGATGCTGCCAGATCTGCTGATTATTCGAGCATAGAGATCACCCTTTCTCTTCTCTGAGATATTACCAGGGAAGCTTTTACATTTAAGGGCAGAATCTGATAGCCATGACAGAGACATGGCTACAGGATGGCATTGATTAGGTCCTGAATAATAAAGGCTGCATGACATTTAGGAAGGACAGGAAGTTAGGAAAAGATGGAAGGGTGGCTTTGTTAATTAATGATGGTATTAGCACATTAGGGAGGGATCACTTAAGTCCAGGAAACCAGGATATAGAAGTGGTTTGGATGAGAAATGATAAACGCAAGATGTCACTTGGAGTGGTGTACGGGCACCATAACCATACAGTAGGACAGCATAGAAAGGAAGAAATAATGGGAGCTTGTCAGAAAGAGATGGTGATAATCATGGAGGATTTTAATCACACATAGACTAGAAAAATGAAGTGGGCAAAGGTAGCCGAGATGAGGAGGTCATAGAATATTTTCAGGATAGTTTCTTAGAACAGCATGTTCTGGAGCCAACCAGGGAGCAGGCTATACTTGACCTGGTATTGCCCAACGAGATTGGATTAATTAGTGATCTCATAGTGAAGGTGCACCTAGTAGCACCGATCATAATATGATTGAATTTTACATTCAGCTTGAGGGAGAGAAGAGTTTGTCTAAGCTTAGTATGTTAAACTTAAATAAGGGCATTTATGAGGGCATGAAAGCAGAGGTAGCTAAAGTGAACTGGCAAATGACGTTAAGGGATAGGGTCAATGGAGGTGCATTGACAGATATTTAAGGGGATATTTCAGAATACACAGAATAGATACATTCTAACAAGAAAGAAAAATTCCAATTGGAGGACACATCATCTGTGGTTAACTAAAAAAAGTTGAAGATAGTATCAAACTTAAAGAAAAAAACATATGGGGCAGAATTTTACATTCGGCGTGTGAATGCGCGCCCGACACACCTGAACATCAAATGGTGCACGATGATGTCAGGCTTGCATCCCCACGTCATTGCAAAGTCACGTGACATTTCATTCAGCGGGGCATGTGCCAGAGTCGGCTGCGCGCCCACTGATAATTGAAAGGCCTATTAAGGCCGTTAACCAGGTAATTAACTTGAATTTTATACTGCCCGTCCAACCTTATGGTTGGCCGTCAGGCGAAAAGGCCAAGCAGCCTTTAGCAGCCACGAGCGGGATGAGGTTTCCTGAAGCTATTACAAATTAAATAATTTTCATTTGAACTTAAAAACATGTCCCATCTCATGTGACACAGTCACATGAGGTGACATATTTCATTGAGTTTTTCTGCTCTTTATTAATTTTCTCAAAAAGCTACGTGCCTCAGGGAGATTGAAGCTCTCTGTGCGCTAGGCCTGGCTATCCCTCCTCCCCCTGCCTGCACAGGAACTGCTCGCAATCCATGCAGGGCAGGACTTAACTGGCCCGCTGCATGAAATCGTGGTGCAGAGCCGATCATGGTCAGCTCCGTGACCACTCCCACCAAGCCCACCGGACGAATGGAAAATCCTGGCCATAATTGTGCAAGGATGGGTGGCAGGTCAGAAGATTGGATAGAATATACCAAAAGATTAATAAAGAAGGGAAAAATGAGAGTGCAAGAGAAAGCTAGATAGAAATATAAAAACAAAAAGTAAGAGTTTCTACAGTTATTTAAAAAAAGAAAAGAGTTAACAAAGTGAGCATTGGCCCTATAGAAAGTGAGTCTGGAGCATTAATAATGGAAAATAAAGAGACGGCAGATGAATTAAACAAGTATTTTGTATCGGACTTCACTATAGAGGATAGAAGTAACATCCCTGAAACATCTATAAATCAGGAAAAGGAAGGGAGGGAGGAACTCAAGAAAATTACAGTCACCAGCGAAGTGGTACTGAGCAAATTTTTGGAACTGCGGGCTGATAAATCCCTGGGTCTTGGTGGATGTCCTCCTAGGGTCTTAAAAGAAGTGGCCAGTGAGATATTTGATGCAATGATTTAAATTTTCCAAACTTTCCTTGATTCAGGGAGGGTGCCATTAAATTGGAAAATAGCTAATGTAACTCCTTTATTCATAAAGGGAGGGACACAGCATGAAACTACAGGCCAGTTAGCTTAACATCTGTTATAGGGAAAATGTTAGAAGCTATAATTAAAGATGTTATAGCAAGGCACTTGGAAAAATTCAAAGTAATCAGGCAGAGTCAACATGGTTTTGAGAAAGGGAAATCATATTTAACCAATTTATTAGAGATCTTTGAAGATGTAATATGCTGTGAATAAAGGGGAACTGGTCAATGTACTATAATTAGATTTCAAAAATTGCATTTGATAAGGTACTACATCAAAGGTTATTGTGGAAAATAAAAGCTCATGGGGCAGGGCATGGATAGAAGTTTAGCTGGCTAACAGGAAACAGAGGGTAAGCATTAATAGGTCACTTTCTGTTTGGCTAGATGTCATGAGTGGCGATTCTTTTTATATTCATACATGGAATGTGGGCATTATTGGCTAGGACAACATTTATTGCCCATCCCTAATTGTCCTTGAGAACATGGTAGTGAGCAGACTTCTTAAACGCTACAGTCCATGTGGTGTCAGTTAACACACAGCGCTGTTAGGGAAAGAATTCCAGGATTTTGCCCCAGCGACAACGAAGGAAAGCAATATATTTCCAAATCAGGATGGTGAGTGGCTTGGAGGGAAATTCTAGATGGTGGTGTTCCCATCTATCAGCTGCCCTTGCCCTTTTAGAAGGTAGTGGCCTTGGTTTGGAAGATGCTGTCGAAGGAGCCTTGGTAAGTTCCTGCAGCGCATCTTGTAGATGGTACATACTGCTGCTACTCTGCGTCGGTGGTGGAGGGAGCGAAAGTTTGTGGATGTGGTGCCAATCAAGCAGGTTGCTTTGTCCTGGATGGTGTCAAGCTTCTTTAATATTGTTGGAGCTGTGCTCATCTAGGCAAGTGTAGAGTATTCCATCACACTCCTGACTTGTGCCTTGTAGATGATGGACTGGCTTTGCAATGTCAGGAGGTGAGTTACTCACTGCGGGATTCCTAGCCTCTGATCTGCTCTTGTAGCCACAGTATTTATATGGCTAGCCCCAGTTCACTTTCTGGTCAATGGTAACCCCCAGGATGTTGACAGTAGGGGATTCAGTGATGGTAATGCCATTGAATATCAAGGGGTGATGGTTAGATTCTCTCTGGTTGGGGATGGTCATTGCCTGGCACTTGTGTGGCATGAATGTAACTTGCCACTTATCAGCCCAAGCCTGGATATTGTCCAGGTCTTGCTACATTTGGACATGAACTGCTTCAGTATCTGAGAAGTCGCGAATGGTGCTGAACATTGTGCAATCATCAGTGAACATTCCCAGTTCTGACCTTATGATGGAAGGAAACTCACTGATGAAGCAACTGAAGATGGTTGGGCCTAGCACACTACCCTGAGGAACTCCTGCAGTGATGTCCTGGAACTGAGATGATTGACCTCCAACAACCACAACCACTTTCCTTTGTGCTAGGTATGACACCAACCAGCGGAGAGTTTCCCCCCTTATTCCCATTGATTCTGGTTTTGCTAGGGCTCCTTGATGCCACACGTGGTCAAATGCTGCCTTCAGGTAAAGAGCAGTCACGCTCGCCCACACCCGGAGTTCAGCTCTTTTGTCCATGTTTGAACCAAGGCTGGAATGAGGTCAAGAGCTGAGTGATCCTGGCGGAACCCAAATTAAGCACCAGTGAGCATGTTATTGCTAAGCAAATGCCATTCGATAGCACTGTTGATGACCCCTTCCATCATTTTACTGATGATCAAGAATAGACTGATGGGCAGTAGTTGGCCAGGTTGGGTTTGTCCTGCTTTTTGTGTACAGGACATACCTGGGCAATTTTCCACATTGCCGGGTAGATGCCAGTGTTGTAGCTGTACTATGCTTGACTAGGGGCATGGCAAGTTCCGGAGCACGTCTTCAGTACTATTACTGGAATATTGTCAGGGTCCATAGCCTTACAGTATCCAGTGCCTTCGGCCGCTTCTTTATATCATGTGGAGTGAATCGAACTGGCTGAAGATTGGCATATGTGATGCTGGGGGCCTCTGGAGGATGGTGATGGCGGTGTCTTGGCCATTATCTGTAAGGTATGATTCTGTGAGGATGGCTATGTCAGTCTGTTGCTTGGCAGCTTTCTCAATTTTGGCACAAGCCCCCAGATGTTAGTAAGGAGGATTTTGCAGGGTCAACGGGGCTATGATTGCCGTTGTCTTTTCCAGTCCCTCGGTAAATGCCAGGTGGTCTATCTGGCTTCTTTCATTTTGGACTTTTTAGCAGTTTTGACACAACTCAGTGTGCCACAGGGATCAGTGCTGGGGCCTCAGATTTTTATCATTTACATAAATGACTTGCATGAAGAGACTGAAGGTATTGTTCTAAATTTGCTGATGACACAAAGATAAATAGGGAAGTAAGTTGTGAAGAAGTCATAAGGAGGCTACAAAGGCATATTATTATTCATTGTGGTATGTGGGTGTTGCTGGCTAGGCCAGTATTTATTGCCCATCCCTAATTACCCTTGAGAAGGTGGTTGTGAGCTGCCTTCCTGAATCGCTGTAGTCCACATAGTGTAGGTGCACTCACAGTGCTGTTAGGGAGGGAGTTCCAGGATTTTGACCCAGCGACAGGGAAGGAACGGTGATATATTTCCATGTCAGGATGGTGAGTGGCTTGGAGGGGAACTTCCAGGTGGTGGTGTTCCCATGTGTCTACTGTCCTTGTCCTTCTAGATGATAGTGCTTGTGATTTGGAAGGTGCTGTCTAAGGAGCTTTGGCAAGTTCTTGCAGTGCATCTTGTAGATGAACTGCTGCCACAGTTTGTCAGTGGTGGAGGGAGTGAATGTTTGTGGGTGTGGTGCCAATCAAGCGGGCTGCTTTGCCCTGGATGGTGTCAAGCTTCTTGAAGCACTCATCCAGGCAAGTGGGGAATATTCCATCACAATCCTGACTTGTGCCTTGTAGATGGTGGACAGGCTTTGGGGAGTCAGAAGGTGAGTTACTCACCACAGGATTCCTAGCCTCTGACCTGCTCTTGTAGCCACAGTATTTATATGGCTAGTGGGGTTCAGTGTTTGGTCAATGGTAACCCCCAGGATGTTGAAAGTGGGGGATTCAGTAATGGTAATGTCATTGAATTTCAAGGGGCGATGGTTAGATTCTTTCTTGTTGGAGATGGTCATTGCTTGGCACTTGTGTGGCACAAATGTTACTTGCCACTTGTCAGCCTAAGCCTGGACATTGTCCAGGTCTTGCTGCATTTGGACATGGCCTGCTTCAGTATCTGAGGAGTCACGAATGGTGCTGAACATTGTGCAATCATCAGCAAACATCCCCACTTCTGACCTAATGATTGAAGGTGAATGTTGTTAAGTGAGTGGGCGCAGATCTGGCAAATAAAGTGTAATGTGGGAAAATGTGAAGTTGTCCATTTTGGCAGGAGGAACAAAAAGAAGCTTATTATCTAAACGGTGAGAGATTGCAGGGCTCAGATTCAGAGGGATCTTGGTGTCCTCAGGTATGAATCACAAAAGGTTGGTACAGCAAGTAAATAGGAAAGCTAATAGAATGTTATCGTTTATTGCAAGGCAAATTGAATACAACAGTAGGGAGGTTATGCTTCAGTTGTATAGTGCATTGGTCAGACCACATCTAGAATACTGTGTACAGTATTGGTCTCCTTATTCAAGGAAGGATGTAAATGCATTGGAAGCAGTCCAGAGAAGCTTTACTAGACTAATACCTGGAATGGGTGGGTTGTCTTATGAGAAAAGGTTGGATGGGTTAGGCTTGTATCCACAGGAGTTTATAAGAGTAAGAGGCAAATTGATTGAAACATTTAAGATCCTGAGTGGTCTTGACAGGGTGGATGTGGAGAGGACATTTCCTCTTGTGGGAGAATCTAGTACTAGGGGCCATTGTTTGAAAATAATGGTTCGCTCATTTAGGACAGAGATGAGGAGAATTTATTTCTCTTCAGAACTCTTTTCCTCAAATGGTGGTGGAAGCAGAGTCTTTGAATATTTTTAAGGCAGATCTAATCTATAAGTAATGGGGTTATCGGAGGTAGAAGGAATGTGGAGTTCAGGTTACAATCAGACCAGCCATGATCTTATTGCATGATAGAGCAGGCTCATGGGTGAAGTGACCTACTCCTGCTCCTGATTCGTCTATTTGTATGTTTAATGTCTCATCCAACACTGCAGCACCCCCTCGGTACTGCACAAGAGGCTCACCTGGATTATGTATTCAATTCTCTGCAATGGGGCTTCAGCTCACAACCTCGTGCCTCAGGGGCAACAGTGTTATCAATTGAACCATGCCTGATGCATCAATATGGGATCCAATTCTTTGCCCCTCCCCTGGAAGAAAATCTGCTGCAATTGAGTCCAGGCACCCAAGCAAAGAGATTCACAATAAAAAAAATCTAGAGATAGTTGGGTGATTGGATGCAAGGAGAAATGGAAGAGGGATCACTGTGAATCAGTGGAAAGGGGCTATCGGACCCAGCATAAGACCAGACAAACACAGAGTGGCTTCAGACATGCAGCCATGGCATGAGTCCAGACAGATTCACTTCAGTCCAGATAGACACAACATGAGATTAGACAGACGCAGCATCTCTCTGCTTTTGCTGTGCCTATCTGAACCCGCTGCGAGAGCTGAAGCAGATCCTATATGAGTTCAAACAGAGGCAGCAAGATCAGAAATGAAGCCTGAGCTCAAACGTTGGTCTGCTCCCCCTCAGGCCCAGAAAAGAGGTCCATCCTTGTGTGCCTTATAAATTAATAAGTCTCAATCTTTTTTTCTCCTATAGCCTTGGGGGGCCTCACTCAGAGCAGAACCATGTTCTGAGGAGAGAAGTGAACTGTATTTCCTGCCATGTTGTCAAGTGGGTGAAAAAGAAGCAAGAGTTAGCTGTAAGAAAACAGCTACATGGCGTGTGATCCAAACACCACCTCCAACCAATAACAGGAAGTTAGCATTCCTGCAATTCAGACTTAAAGATCAGCAAAGGTTAATGAACAGCAGATGCCTGCTGCTTGCTGCACCCATGCCTGAGATATGACTTAATATTCAGCACCAGCTTCTCAATTCATGGCTCCTTTTGAATAGACAGGGTTAGCATCATGCTGCAACAGCAAACGTTGCAAACACTGACACAACATTTGAATACAATATTCCTAGGGAAAATTGGAAAAATGCAAATTTGCAGTAGTGTGAAAGTAAAATGAATGAAGGCTTATTAACGTGATTAAATTTAGCCCAAGTACTTCAGGGAACTGCAAGCAACACCGGAGAGGTATCAGAACCTTGAACTAGCACATGTTTGTTAGTGGAAACAGTTAAAGCAAAATTACAAAGCTAAAGCAGCTTGCCCAGTTTTCACATTGCCCTTTTATGTTGGTGAAGTAATCGAATCAAGCCCTGCTTATTCTGATTTGAATCTCTCAGTTTCAAATTTCAAACAGAGGCTGTGCATGTATTGAGCATGCTCAAATCCCTGTATGACAGTCATGCTGAGGCTGCACTCACACTCCACCTGGAGTGTCAGTGTGTCATGGAGTTGCAGTGCTTGTGCAGTCTGGACCTAGAGTCAGGATCTGGCTTGACAGTAAAGTAAAGCAGACTGAGTGGAGTGAGTCTCACTCCCCTTCAGAGTCACTTTGACCCTGATTTACACCAGGTTTAACTTCACACCCACACTAACCTTATAAAAGCTAATATCCCACAGGAGCCCCATTGGTGCTGCTGTTGGGAGGGGAGAGCACGGAATGTTCAAGGAGAATGTTGCAAAGGGACTTTCCAACCGGTTACCCAGGAGTGTACTCCTGCAGTTACAGCAGGAGACCAGTGAAGGTGACACAAACCCTTATACCCCCATAGTGTTAATACAACCACAAACCATTTTCAATAATACTGCACACATACAAACAATGACCCTGGTCCATCCAACGTATCCTACACGATCATGGAATCACGCTGTCCACACGCAACCATGGGATCCATTGGGAAAGATAAAAACCAGGAAAAACCCAGGCCGATTTAGAACAAAATCTAGAAATCCATCTCCAAACCCCTCTCCCACCCTGGTCGACTCAAACTAGGTCAGGAGATCACTGGGCCCAGTTGCACTGAGTTCTACATGTAGAAGCGCTAGTAATTCTTTTCAGATTCTGTATTTGCTTGAGCTACTCGATTGGACTAAATTTAGTTAAGGAGACCAATCTAGCAGAGTTTCAGAATGGTTGCTGGTACATCTAATATTGAGAATGGAGCTGAAGCCTGTGTCTCATCTCAGCCTCAGCTCAGGTTTATCTCTACATCAAGATTTATATGGAACTCAAGACTATGGCTCAGATCTTCCTATCAGTGTCAAGGCCTTTGTGCACAATTCTGACCAGACAGAAAACTGCACACTTATCTGCACACATTTTTTAAAGTCAAACTTTTGATCCTGGATCCAACAGAAATCCCTCAGTGCAGGAATCCACCTAGAGACTAGCAAAGAAGATCAGTCCAGAGGGCATGCACACTTTTCACAACATCGGTCCCACATTCAGATAAGTGTTTAAAGTTCCCTAAACTTTACAGTGAGTTAGTGAGTGAGTGAATGTGAGTGAGTGAGTAAGTGCGTGAGCGAGTGAGTCCATATGCTTGTGGACGGCCTTCCTGTCTCTCCATTAATTGAGCCCCTTAAGTGGCCAATTGATGACCACTTAAGGGCCACACCCTGCTGCCACTATTGTTAACCTAGCTGCAGGCAGACCTGTCCCAATGTAGCCTGCACGACAGATTAGCCTGTGCAAACTGCTTGTGGCCTCTGTGGGGGAGACCCTGGTTCAAAGGCACTCAGAGACTGATCAAGGGACTCAGCTCTCTGGGGGAAAGATTTCAGCACTGGGGTCTTTGATCCCAGGGAATGTCCACAGTGACCACTTAACATCGATGGGCCATCCCCGAGGAGGTAACATGGGTCTCTCACTGGCTGTCCAGCTGGCAGGTGAGACCCCTGATGACCTCCATAAATCTCCCCATACAGCAATCATAAATAAAACCATAGTGTTTTACGGTATTGAGGCCATTTGACCCATCATCCCTGTGCCAGCTCTTTGAAAGAGCAATCCAGTTAATCACATCCCTTGCTCTTTCCCCATAGCTTTGCAAATTTCTCCTTTTCAAGCATGTATGCAGTTCACTTTAGAAAGTTACTGTTGAATCTGCTTCCTTTCAGGTGGCGTGTCCCAGATAACATGACTGCCCTACAATCAAACAAATATATGGCAGTTAGTCCTTTGGTCACCACGGGCTGCTGGAGATTCTGAATTGATTGACTCCTGCCCGGCTTATCAGAAAGCAATTTCTTGGAGGATGTAAGCAGGTTTAGACCCCACAGTAACATATACAAGGGGCATAACACTTGTCTTTAAATGGCTAAGAAATGAGCCTGGTGAATATAACAATGGAACAAACACACATGGCCATCTCACTACCAAGCTTGTCTGCATTGTGTTGGTTTAATGCCTCAAAATGGACACTGCACAGATCAATTTTCAGCCTTGTAATTTTAACATATTGATTTGCTTTGTCTCTCAAGCTTTCCTTTCTGCACTTTGTATTTGGTCACAGATGATGACATCTTTCCGATATCTCAAAGAATTGCTCTTTGATGTGTTGACTGATTATTACTGATGAGTTGTTGAAGGACAGCTCAGCTCAGGCGTCTCCATAGTGAAGCTGGATCCTGTTTTTCCCTGATAGACAAACCGGCACTTTCACTAGGGATCATTGACTGCTCCTTGAGCCTGGAACCTTGACTGATTTATTGCCAACAATTCCAATCGGGGTTTGAACAGCTAGGAATCTCTTTGGAGCTGCTCCTGATCTAGAGCTGGAAGTGCAGGGTTGATACAATGACTCGGGGATGTTTGGCGTGGAGTTGGGGAAGCGGCTCCAAGAAGATTCCTGGTCTATGGCTCAAAATCACTTTGGAATCAGGTTTGCATCCTATAGGCTGAAGGAAGAAAATGGAACTTGCACTTAAAGAATTGTTACTTTGTTGTGAGCTTTCCTGTAATCATAAACTATTAATCAAGAGGAGAATCAGGTCATTCCTCCATCCCCAACCACAATGTAACTCGAGGGAAATAATTAATCTGTCACATTTCAAGATTTCTGACCATTTAGAGGGAATTGTTTTGAAGTCTCCATTGCCTGGCCTGAGAGGGAGTTGATGTGGAGACTTACTGGGTCATCTCATTTCACACCCATTGGTATAATCACTAGTATAAAACCAAGAGATAAAAACAAAAAAACTGCAGATGCTGGAAATCCAAAACAAAAACAGAATTACCTGGAAAAACTCAGCAGGTCTGGCAGCATCGGCGGAGAAGAAAAGAGTTGACGTTTCGAGTCCTCATGACCCTTCGACAGAACTTGAGTTCGAGTCCAAGAAAGAGTTGAAATATAAGCTGGTTTAAGGTGTGTGTGTGGGGGGCGGAGAGATAGAGAGAGAGAGAGGTGGGGGGGTGTGGTTGTATGGACAAACAAGCAGTGATAGAAGCAGATCATCAAAAGATGTCAACGACAATAGTACAATAGAACACATAGGTGTTAAAGTTAAAGTTGGTGATATTATCTAAACGAATGTGTTAATTAAGAATGGATGGTAGGCACTCAAGGTATAGCTCTAGTGGGGGTGTTTTTTTTTATATAATGGAAATAGGTGGGAAAAGGAAAATCTTTATAATTTATTGGAAAAAAAAGGAAGGGGGAAACAGAAAGGGGGTGGGGATGGGGGAGAGAGCTCACAACCTAAAGTTGTTGAATTCAATATTCAGTCCGGAAGGCTGTAAAGTGCCTAGTCGGAAGATGAGGTGTTGTTCCTCCAGTTTGCATTGGGCTTCACTGGAACAATGCAGCAAGCCAAGGACAGACATGTGAGCAAGAGAGCAGGGTGGAGTGTTAAAATAGCAAGCGACAGGGAGGTTTGGGTCATTCTTGCGGACAGACCGCAGGTGTTCTGCAAAGCGGTCGCCCAGTTTACGTTTGGTCTCTCCAATGTAGAGGAGACCACATTGGGAGCAACGAATGCAGTAGACTAAGTTGGGGGAAATGCAAGTGAAATGCTGCTTCACTTGAAAGGAGTGTTTGGGTCCTTGGACGGTGAGGAGAGAGGAAGTGAAGGGGCAGGTGTTGCATCTTTTGCGTGGGCATGGGGTGGTGCCATAGGAGGGGGTTGAGGAGTAGGGGGTGATGGAGGAATGGACCAGGCTGTCCCGGAGGGAGCGATCCCTACGGAATGCCGATAAGGGGAGTGAAGGGAAGATGTGTTTGGTGGTGGCATCATGCTGGAGTTGGCGGAAATGGCGGAGGATGATCCTTTGAATGCGGAGGCTGGTGGGGTGATAAGTGAGGACAAGGGGGACCCTATCATGTTTTTGGGAGGGAGGAGAAGGCGTGAGGGTGGATGCGCGGGAGATGGGCCCGACACGGTTGAGGGCCCTGTCAACGACCGTGGATGGAAAACCTCGGTTAAGGAAGAAGGAGGACATGTCAGAGGAACTGTTTTTGAAGGTAGCATCATCGGAACAGATGCGACGGAGGTGAAGGAACTGAGAGAATGGGATGGAGTCCTTACAGGAAGCGGGGTGTGAGGAGCTGTAATCGAGGTAGCTGTGGGAGTCGGTGGGTTTGTAATGGATATTGGTGGACAGTCTATCACCAGAGATTGAGACAGAGAGGTCAAGGAAGGGAAGGGAAGTGTCAGAGATGGACCATGTGAAAATGATGGAGGGGTGGAGATTGGAAGCAAAATTAATAAATTTTTCCAAGTCCCGGCGAGAGCATGAAGCGGCACCGAAGTAATCATCGATGTACCGGAGAAAGAGTTGTGGAAGGAGGCCGGAGTAGGACTGCAACAAGGAATGTTCCACATACCCCATAAAGAGACAGGCATAGCTGGGGCCCATGCGGGTACCCATAGCCACACCTTTTATTTGGAGGAAGTGAGAGGTGTTGAAGGAGAAATTGTTCAGCGTGAGAACAAGTTCAGCCAGACGGAGGAGAGTAGTGGTGGATGGGGATTGTTCGGGCCTCTGTTCGAGGAAGAAGCTAAGGGCCCTCAGACCATCCTGGTGGGGGATGGAGGTGTAGAGGGATTGGACGTCCATGGTGAAGAGGAAGCGGTTGGGGCCAGGGAACTGGAAATCGTTGATGTGACATAAGGTGTCAGAGGAATCACGAATGTAGGTGGGAAGGGACTGGACAAGGGGAGAGAGAAGGGAGTCAAGATAACGAGAAATGAGTTCTGTGGGGCAGGAGCAAGCTGAGACGATCGGTCTACCGGGGCAGTTCTGTTTGTGGATTTTGGGTAGGAGATAGAAGCGGGTCGTCCGAGGTTGGGCGACTATCAGGTTGGAAGCTGTGGGAGGGAGATCCCCAGAGGAGATGAGGTCAGTATAAAACCAATGTTTTTTTTTAATTCATTCATGTGACGTGGGCGTCGCTGGCTAGTTCAGCACTTATTGCCCATACCTAATTGCCCTGGAGAAGGTGATAGTGAGCTGCCATCTAGAACCGCTGAAGTCCATGTGGTGTAGGTACACCCAAAGTGCTGTTAGCAAGGGAGTTCCAGGATTTTGACCCAGCGACAGTGAACAAACAGTGATATATTTCTAAGTAAGGATGGTGAGTGACTTGGAGAGGAACTTCCAGGAGGTGATATTCCCATGAATCTGATGCCCTTTTCCTTCTAGCTGGTAGTGGTCGTGGGCTTGGAAGTTGCTATTTAAGGAGGCTTGGTGAGTTCCTGCAGTGCATCTTGTAGGATGTAAAACAGATGTAAGTGGCTGAACTTTAAGGAAACCTGTTCAGTCTTTAAACATCGAGTTTAGCCCACATTCTGCAGTCTGGTAAGAAAGGAAGCCTGCCTGATTCATCTGTTTCACCCTCCATTGATTTTGCTGCAGGTCTTACCAACATCTTATATACCCACACAAAGTTACAAGCACTTTAGGATATCTCAATCTAGAGGGTAATGGGTATGACTGCAACCTGGAGAAGGACATAAACCCTCACAGAAGTGATTGACAGTGAGAGGCATGGAGACCTGGATGCTGATGTCAGTGAGTCTACCAGTTATATGGCTGTGCTTCACCCTACTTCACCCTCAGCACTGCCACTGAGTTCTTTATTCTTTCAGGGGATGTGGGCATTGCTGGCAAGCCAGCAAATATTGCCAATCCCTAGTTTCCCTTGAACTGAGTGGCTTGCTGGGCCATTTCAGAGGCATTTAAGAGTCAGCTACATTGCTGTGGATCTGGAGTTACATGTAGGCCAGACCAGATAAGGATGGCAGATTTCCTTCCCTAAAGGACATTAGTGAACCAGATGGGTTTTTACAACAATCGACATTGGTTTCATGGTCACAATTACTGAGGCTAGCTTTCAATTCCAGATTTTATGAATTGAATTTAAATTCTACCAGCTGCTGTGGTGAGATTTGAATCCATGTCCCCAGTCTGGGCTTCTGGCCTGCCCAATGACATTAACAGCCTACCCCCATCCCCCCATAAAGGGTACAAACATCCCCATCCTTAGCACTGATGATAACCTCTGCAAAATGTTCACCAACCTGGCCAGATAACTGGGCACTCTCTCCTTTTCCCCAGCCCATCCAGAACACCAGCACCACTCTAGACTCTCTTAAAGCAATATTTCCACAATTAACTCTTTAAACACCCTCTAATTGAAGGGACTTCTAACCCAGTATCCTGCACTATGGTTACACGGCTTGCCTGTCATCAATTACTGGCACTCATCACCTGAATACCCCTCACCAACATCAATGTCCTCACATCCACAGACCTTTCATCCCACCTGTAATGGCTAAAAGCAGCAGGGCACCAGTGGGCATTTGCTCTAAACCCCTCACCAGGTTACAGAGCATCTACACTCACACTCTGTAACCCATCCTATCTTCCAGCCTCCTTTCCTGAAGGTCCACTGGGACTCTGGTGGTGCCCCAAGTGGGAGGAAGATGATGAGGAGGAGCTGGGGAGTTATTTCTTCTTCATTGGAGGATACAGAGAAGAAAGAGGAGGATGAGAACCAGTACACTATCATCATGCAGGTGTGTGATCTCAGTTTCTGCATCAACACCCTCCAGCTCACCACTAGTGGCATCCGCTCCTGCACTCTCAACTTCAGAGACTATCACCCAGGGAGGGCTGCTGGAATCGGACACTGGTGGTGAGGAATTGCTACCAGGTCATTCCCACAATACAAGGAGAGTGGGGGAGTGAGTATCAGGGCATCAGAGGTGGGAATGGCGGGGGTGTGGGGGAGCTGAGGCGTAGGGGAGGCTCTGGGAGTGGGGTTGTGGGGGAATCACTGGGAATGTGGATGTGGGGGAGTCACCGTTAGTGAGGTGTGGGGGATGGGAGTCACCGGGAGTGGGGGTGTGGGGGATGGGAGTCATCGGGAGTGGGGGGGGGGGGGGTGTGGGGGATGGGAGTCACCGGGAGTGGGAGCGTGAAGGATGGGAGCTGGGGGGACTGAGTCACTGGAACTGAAGAAGTTAGCCCACTCCATGTCCAGCCTCTTTAGAACACTTCTCTTGCACTGTGCAGGTCACTGTTGTTGTAACTATTAGCCATTGAAACAGAGGGTAGGCTTTATGACTGAGTAGCCATCCTTTGATTTGATGACATTCTCTGAAGAGATCAAGGAAACCCAAATTATAAAGGATGAAGTTATCATGACAGCTTCTTGCCCATTGATTGCTGACATGTCAGATCCTCTGATTGTTGTCACTCACTATCTGAACATTGAAGAATCGGAAGCCCTCTCCAGTCAAGGTAGCTGAGTGAATTTTCTGTGAATGCCCTCAAAAGTAATGTGTGTGCATCCTTTGCACCTGCAGAACCAAGGAAAGCCATCAAGGCACCATCAATTTTCATGGTTTTGATTCACTCCTGCCTCACCAAGATAATGAGTTGGCCTGGTCTCCTACCCATTGTCCATTCTGCACCTTGCTGAAATTCCCTCGATCCCTCGTGACTTTCTGAAGTAACCTTGTGCTGTAGAAGTTGAGGGCAGTGCAGGCAGATGGGACTGTTCTTTGTATAGTTATTGTGGGGCTACAGTACTTGCAATGGACAGGAAGAGAGCCTGAAAATAACTGAGTGTGTAATTGTCATCTAAATGTTGCTGCCGTTAACATTGATAAGGAAATTTCAGGATAACTATCAAGATGATAATGAATTGGTTTCTGATGGAATCTGACCAGTTGTCTTGTACCTCACAAAAAAGCTTTCACTGATCATTTTTCTATAAGTAACCTAAGAGAACAATTAATAAAATCTGATTTACAAAGGAGCTCCTGTCCCAGTGACCCTTCTCAATTTTTAAATTTAATCTCAGAATATGTGCATTGCTGACAAGGTCAATCATTAATGCCCATCTTTCATTGTGTTGGTTAGGTGATGCGTTGAAAGTTGCTCCAACCATCTGCTTTACAAGGTCACTACTGAAGGCAATTAAGAATCAACCACATTGATGTGGGACTGGAGTTGCGTAGATTTGTTTTTATTCATTCTTTCATGGGACATGGGCGTCACTGGCAAGGCCAGCATTTGTTGCCCATCCGAACTGCCCTTGAACTGAGTGGCTTGCTTGGCCATTGCAGAGGGCAGTCAAGAATCAATGACATGAGTGTGGATCTGGAATCACATCCCAGAAGGAAAAAACAGTTACATATGCCAGAGCAGGTAAGGGTGGCAGATTTCCTTCCCTAAAGGGCAGTAGTGAACCAGATAGGTTTTTGCAACAATCAATGATAGTTTCATGATCACTATTACTAAGGGGGAGAATTTTTCCTATGGCAGACTGGGCGGGTGCAGGCGCGGAGCCTATCGCCACCTGCTATCAGCTGCGCGCCACAATTTTACGCAGACGGGCCAATTAAGGCCCGCCCAGCGTAACGTGTGGCCGGTCAACGCTACCTGTGTGGGCAGGGGGAGGAGGGAGAGTCGGAGCCTGCGCTCTTTCACGCATGCACACATAAGAGTGCAGCAATCGCCCTGAGGCATGGAGCTGCCTCAGGGAGATTAAATGGATTATAAAACTTTTTAATAAATAAAGTGAAAAGTTATTTAAACATGTCCCCTCATGTGATAGTGTCACATGAGCTAGGACATGTTTCTGAATTTTGGAAAATTCATTTAATTATTTTATAACACTTCAGGAAACATCATCCCACCCATGGATGAGGTTTCCTGAAAAACACGAAGGCTACTTGGCCCCTTTGTCTGCCCACCAACCTTAAGTTCTAAACAGGTTTAATTACTTTTTTAATGGCCTTAATAGGCAGTTGACAGTTTGGCGGGCACCCACCAAACGAAATATCAAAATGACACATGATGACACTGGGATGCACACCTGACATCATCATTTTACATGTTGGGTCCACCCTTGCATGCCAACAGCAATACTTTACTCTAGCTTTCAATTCCAGATTTATTAACTGAATTTAAATTCCACCAACTGCCATGGTGGAATTTGAATCCATATCACCCAGGGTATTAACCTGGACCTCTGGATTAGTAATCCGGTGATATTACCACTATACCAACATCACCCCTTAAAATCAGACTGGGTGTGGCCAGCAGATTTCATTCTCTGTAGGATATTAAGGTTTTTATGACAATCTGACAGTCCCATAGTCACATTTTACTGAGACCAATTTTTTATTTCTAAAGTTTGTTAAATTTTACCAGTGGAATTTGAACTCTAGTCCAGTAACATAACCACTACATGACCATATCTTAGACAGTAGGAAATTCTTATCAGCACTCACTTTAAAAACATTCCAAATAAATAAAAAGAATGAATCAAGAAGATGTTCAAAGTTTTACTATTTGATTGTTATATCTACTGATATGTAATAAGATTTCTTTCAAATTGTTTCTGGATCTACATCAGAAAATTTGCTCCAAGTATCATTGATGGCTTCTCTGTTTATAAAAGGCAGCAACTTCTTATTGTTAAGTAACACTTTGTAATAAAAAAATCTCTGGGTGTAGTTAGGATACTTCTGTCTGCTTATCAAATATTGAAAAGTAGTTAATCTGAAGTCCAAAACATCAAAGTTTTTCTGCACAGAGGTTTAGGAGACTGAGCGGATATAGCAGCAAGTTACACTTGCCAATTTCACTAAAACCCAAGGATATCCAAAAGGAAGAGGATGGCTGATTGAATCCCCAGCATTGTTCCTTTGTTATTGCTGCTTTGTCCCATTCTTTTGTGGCAATGTAGAAAAGGATGAGGAAGTTCAGAGTTAAACTGGAAATCAAGGGAGGATCTTGTTAACATATGCAACCAGGGAATCGAAAGAAGGAAAGAAATCATCGCTGCAAATTATATTGGCAGGCAATTAATGTGCAGCAGTCCAATTTTCATTAAGCAGGGGTAATTACAAAAGTCATAATCATGCAAAATACTTTGTGTGATAATATTAAGAAAAGAAAATTTAATTATGCTTTGCCATAGCTGATGTTCAATGTTTGCATACACGTATAAATCAGAAAGATATTTTAGGAAAGATGTATCAGGGAAATTTTGTGAACTATGATCCTACAATTTAATTGAGGTTTATGCACAAGGTTTATGGTAATAATATTTGCAATCCACAGCATTCAATCACCCAAAGAACTGCTGAGTCAAAATATAAATCTATCCACCTAGTAGTGTTCATAGTGCATGCAACACAGAAGGGGGATATTCAGCCCATTGTGCCTGTGAAAGAGTAATCTAATTAGTGGCTCTCCCTTTCTTTCTCCATGATGGAGAGATGGTGGCATAGTGGTAATGTCACAAAACTAGTAATCCAGAGGCCCAGGCTAATGCTCTGGGGATGTGGGTTCAAATCCCAATCATAATAGCTGGCGAATTTAAATTCAATTAATAAAATCTGGAATATGAAGCTAGTGTCAGTAATGGTGATTGTGAAACTATGATTGATTGTTGTAACAACCCATCTGGTTCACTAATGCCCTTTAAGAAAGGAAATCTGCCATCCTTACCTGGTCTGGCCTACATGTGACTCCAGATCCACAGTGATGTGGTTGACTCTTATTAACTGCCCCCTGAAATGGTCCAGCAAGCCACTCAGTTCAAGAGCATTTAGGGACAGGTAACAAAGCCTGGCCTTGCCAGTGACGCCCACATCACTTTGAAAGAATAAAGAAAAAAGAGCTCAGCAAATTATTCTTTCCAATATCAAGATTATATTGTTAAACATGCACTAAATATTTTCTGTATTTTTACTTTACATGTCTGTGGTTAAAACAATGAATTCTTTATCCAAAGCCATGTTGAAAGATATCTGGAATTAAATCTATATATTTTTTATTCTTTTGTGGGACGTGGACACTGCTAAGGCCAACATTTATTGCTGATCCCTAATTGGCCTTGAGAAGCTGCCTTATTATTGAGTAGATTTGTAGGCAGTTAAGAATCAACTGCATTGCTGTGATCTTCTGCCACATTATTTAAAAATATTGCTCAAGAACAAAGTAGGAATGAGAAAGAAACTTTGCAGCCTGCCCAGATTACTCCAGTTGAAATGTCTATTGTGGACTTAAGTCTCAGATTCTATCTACTCCCCACCCTAACTCCAATGCTGTATCCTTCCTCTCCTTTCTTAATCAGGATCACATCCGTTTCCTTCTCAAATTTCACTGCCTTTGTAGCCATACTCTGTAAAAGCTGTGACAAAGCTATACCTCAAATCACACTCAGCCCATGACTCACTCAGCCATATAGATTCTGCTTCTCTGAAAACCTCTCTCCATATTTCTATCCAGTTTTTTTAAATACTTATTAAACTAATAAGAATAAATTAAGCTGTTTGAATCCTTCCCAAATCTCAGAATAGTTGGAGTGGGTTTTAAACGGCCCCTCCCCCCATGAATATATGGGTTGGAGGCAGGTAGATTGTTAAAATAAGTCATTTTTAAATTGTGACCACTGACCAGCTCCAACCTACCTCACTTCCAGTTTCACTGGAGCTGCTTTGGATGCCTCCAGGTAAACTCCTTGCTGAATTTGGGGTTTTAATTCATGCAAACGGTCAGGTACTTATTGCAGTGATTGAGTGCTACTCGTCCAGCAGGACTGAATACTTTGACAGTCTCCTAGCTCTGCCTGTGAAAAGACATTTAACACATAATTCTGAATAGTCCTATTCTTAACTGACAATGCATGGCACATATCTGCCCAATGGTCTCAGTGTCCCCGCTCAAAGAACATGGCTTCCCTTCACCACTTCTCCCCTCTTTTCCAGTTTTGCGATTAAAGAAGGAAACTCACATATCTGGACTCATGGTTCAACAGTGTCATAACTGAGGTAGGACTTCATAGCACCCTAGGAGCAATGCAATACAAATTAATCTTGTTCCTAAAGGGTCAGAATAAGAGGGCAGCCATTTAGGACTGAGATGAGAAATTGCCTCACTCAGAGGGTTGTGAATCTTTGGAATTCTCTACCCCAGCAAACTATGGGTGCTCAGTCAATGGGTATGTTCAAGATTGGGATCAATACATTTTTGGACATTAATTGATTTGGATATGGTTATAGGGCAAGAAAGTGGAGTTAATGTTCAGCCACGATCTTATTGAATGGTAGGGTTAATTGGCCTACCCCTGCTCCTAATTCTTATGTTCTCATGACAGATTTCACTGATAGAATTCTGCATAAGATGAGCACAATGGCATCTCATGCGTGCAGCTGGGGGTTTGCTGGTGATTCTGCCAGGCTGACTTTTGTTCTATGGCTATATGAGCTGCATTCATTAGCTGTGGCTCAATTTGCAGCACTCTGGTGGATTCAAACTCCACTTCAGAGACTTGAACACATAATCCAGACTGACTTTCCAGTGCAGTACGGAAGGAGTATTGCACTATCGAATGTGCCACCTATCAGATGAGTCATTAAACTGAAACCCTGTCTTCTCCCTCAGGAGGATATAAAAGATCCTATGGTACTGTTTCAAAGAAGAGCAGGGGAGTTCTCCCAGAGTCCTGGCCAATATTTATCCCTTAACTAATATCATTAAAGTTAATTATCTGATCATTGTCATATTGGCTGCTGCTTTTACTACATTATAATAGTGAGTGCACTTGAAGTGTATTCATTGGCTGTGAAGAATTTTGCAACATGCTAGTTCCCTTTTTGATATATAACCCAGATATAAGAAGAAATCAGGGAGAAGCCCTTCAGTTACAGAATCATCATTGGACTGTCTCAGAAAAGGATGTGAAAGAAGCTCCAAAGCTTGAATGGATATTTCAATCACAATAATCATCAGTCATCTCTCAACCCCAGCCTGTATACCACACCTTAAAACAGGGAAACCTTGAGATTCGGAGGTTTGTGTGTTTTGCAGAATGTCTTGCATGAGCTTTACATCCTCATTAGCATGTCATTCACAGGTAGTGAAGCATCATTGAGCTTCTAACTGCACTGATGTGTCAGCCTAGATTTTGTATTCCAGCCTCTGAAATGGGACTTGATCAAGGGTATTACCACTGAGACATTGTTATCAGTACTTGATTTGTGAGTGGGCAGTCTGGTCCCTTTTCTTTCTTTGAATGTTCCTGTTTCTTGTTCTCCTCTAGTGGAATGATGAGCTTTAGAGTTAGAGGATTAAACCATGGGTAGAGATGTCAATGAATCATAGGATTGTTACAACACAAAAGAAGACCATTCAGCCAATCATGTTTATGCCAGCTCTTTGCAAGAGCAAATCAGCTAGTCTACTCTGCAGCCTTCACACTGTAGCTCTGCAAATTTTTACTCTTCAGATAATTACCCAATTCTCTTTTGAATGCCTTGATTGACCCTGTCTCCACCACAATCTCAAGCAGTGCATTCCAGATCCTAACCATTTGCTACATAAAAAAAGTTTTCTCATGTCACCATTGGTTCTTTTGCCAATCATCTTAAATCTGTGCCCTCTGGTCCTTGATCCTTCCACCTTCCATGATTTTGAACACTTCCATCAAATCTCCTCTTCATCTTCCCTTCTCCAAGGGCAACATGCCCAACTTTTCAAAATCTACCTGTGTAACTTAATTTCCTCATCTCTGGAACATCCTATGTGCTTAAAAGATATATGAGAATGGTTCCAGGGATGAGACTACTTCAGTTATGTAAATAGATTGATGAAGCTGGGTCTGTCCTCCGTGGATGTGAGAAGGTTGAGAGGGGATTTGACAGAAATGAACAAAATCATGAAGGGTCTGGACAGAGTAGATAGAGACACATTGTTGAAAAGGTGGAGAACCAAAGGATACTGATTTCAGGTGATCGTCTAAAGAATCAAAGGCAACATGAGGAAAAAATATTTACGCAATAATAGTTAGGATCTGGAATGTACTGCCCGAGTGTGGTGGAGGCAGAACAATCGTGGCTTTCAAAAAGGAACTGAATAATTATTTGAAGAGAAAAGATTTGCAGAGCTTTGGGGAAAAAGCAGGGTAGTGTGATTAGCCGTATTGCTCTCACAGAGAACCGGCATGGACACGATGGGTTGATGGTCTTCTTCGGCACTGTAACCATTCTATGATTCCTTTGCCCTCTCCACCAGTTTGGAGGCTCTGGAGTTGGGCCAGACCTCTGAAGTCCCATATTCTGTCAGCTGAGCCTATCGGCAGCTCTGTGCCTCAGGGAGATTTCTGCGCTCTTTTTTGCGTGGGGCCCCGACTCAGCCTCCTCCCCCCCGCCTGCACAGGAAGCACTCAGTGTTTCCGGGTGCACATCATGCTGGGCGGGCCTTAATTGGCCTGCCCACACAAAATGGTGGCACGCAGCCAATTGTGGTTGGTGATCAGCTGCACACCCCCCTGCACCTGCTCCTGCCCAACCCCCCCGACAGGAAGAAAATTCTCCCCAGAATTCTATTCACCTTTTTGATTATTGTCTGTATCTGTCCACACCATTCTAATGATCTATATATCTGCATGCACAACCCTCTTTGGACATCCACTAGCTTTTCTCCATTTGGAAAGTACTCGTTCTATCCATTTTAGGTCCAAAGTGGATGGCCGTACATTTGCGTACATTGAAATCCATTTGCCACAGTTTTGCCTATTCATTTAATCTATCAACATCTCTTTGCAATCTTACTCTTCTATCTATACTTCTTACATTGCTACCTATCTTTGTGTCATCGACAAGTTTACACATTGCTTTCTATCACATATCTAAGATTAATAAATATGGTGAATACTTGAGATAAAAACTGCTCTTTTACTGCTCTTCAGTGAATAATTGAGACCCCAACACAGATCCTTGCGAGACACCACTAGTTACTTAATATTAATGAGAGTACATGTGCATTATCCCTTTTCTGTCTCCTGCCACTCAGCTAATTTCCTGACCAGGTCAAAATAATTTGCCTTCAATTCCACGAGATTTAACTTTGGCCACCAGTCTCTTATGAGGAACTTCATCAAATGCCATGTGGAAGTCCATATAAATAATATCCTTAGACATTTTCCTGTCCACTACTTTAACCACCTGTTCAAAAAATATCAGATTCATCAGCTATGACTTACCCTCTACGGTTCCATACAAAGTCTCTCATCGAATGAAATTTTTCATCCCATCCTTAAGTTGAGACTCTAGTAATTTTCCAACAACAAATGTTAGATTAACTGGTCTTTTTTTATTATTCTTTCATGGGATGTGGTTGTTGCTGGCTCGGCCAGCATTTTTATGACCCATCCTTAATTGACCTTGAGAAGGTGGTGGTAAGCTGCCTTCTTGAACTATTGTAGTCAATGCGTTGTAGATACACCCACAGTGCTGTTAGGGAGGGAGTTCCAGGTTTTTGACCCAGTGACAGTGAAGGAACAGTGATATAGTTCCCAGTCAGGATTGTGAGTGGCTTGGAGGGGAACTTGCAGGTGGTGGTATTCCCATCTATTTGCTGCCCTTGTCCTTCTTGATGGTAGTGGTTGCAGGTTTGGAAGGTGCAGTTGAAGGAGTCTTGGTGAGTTCCTTCTGTGCATCTTATAGATGGTACACACTGGTGCCATTGTTTATCAGTGGTGCAGGGAGTGGATGTTGGAGGTGGTGGATGTGGTGCCAATCTAACAGGCTGCTTTATCCTGGATGGTGTCAAGCTCCTTGAGTTTGATGGAGCTGCACTCATCCAGGCTAGTGGAGAGAATTACATTACACTCATGACTTGTGCCTTGTGGATGGTGAACAGGCTTTGGGGAGTCAGGAGGTGAGTTACTCTTTACAGAATTCCCAACCTCTGACCTGCCCTTGTAGCCACAATATTTATGTGGCTAGTCCAGTTCAGTTTTTGGTCAAAGGTAATCTCCAAGATGTTGATAGTGGGGGATGCAGTGATGGTAATGCCATTGAATATCAAGGGCAGATGGTTAGATTCTCTCTTGTTGAAGATGGTCATTGCCTGGCACTTGTGTGGTGCAAATGTTACTTGTCACTTATCAACCTAAGCCTGGATATTGTTCAGGTCTTGCTGCATTTGGACATGGACTGCTTTAATACCAGGGGAGTCGCGAATGGTGCTGAACGTTGTGCAATCATCAGCAAACGTCCCACTTCTGACCTTATGATGGAAGGAAGGTCATTGATGAGGCAGCTGAAGATGGTTGTACCTAGGATACTACCCTGAAGAACTCCTGCAGTGATGTCCTGGAACTGAGATGATTGACCTCCAACAACCACAACCACCTCCTCTAGTGCTAGGTATGACTCCAACCAGTAACTCCTTGGTTCCATCTCTCATCTTTCCTAGACAGTGGAGTGACATGCACAACTTTCCAATCTAAATGAATAGGCCCCAAGCTGAGAGAACTTTGGAAGATTATAGTTAGGATATCTGCAATGTTCTCACCAACTTCCTTTGAAATGCTGGGATGAAAACTATCTGATCCTGGGGACTTGTCATCTTTTAACCCCTTTATTTTCTTCATTGCCGATGTTAATTTGGTTGAATTCCTTTCTCTGATTCAGTAATGGTTTCCTTGGCCAGCATGCTGACTCCTTCCTGCACAGTAAATTCTGTTGCAAAGTAATTATTCAGTGGGTTAGCTTTAATGCTCCCTGCTGGTGGGTTCAAAGGCAAAGGGGGTTTGTTAAATCTAATGGGCAGCTAGCTCATGATCTACCTCCCTCCACCCCTCCCCACCCCCCCCCCCCCCCCCCCCACCCCCCACCAAACATTCCTGCTCCCACATCAATTTTTCCAGTGGCAGGGTTAGTATTGGGCAGCCCATCCACCAGTGGACCAATCAAGGCAGTAATCCCCATTTAAGGACCTCATCCCACCGCCTCTGGGATTAAACCAGCAACAGGAGAGGCCCAGGACTAGTAACCAGCCCAGCAAGGCCCCTCCTAAACTGACCCCCTAGGCCCATCTTTGCCCTCCCCCCTCAACACCCCAGGTACCCCCTCCTCCACAAGCTCTTATCCCTTGAAAATTTCTGTTCATTTTACCTTTATGTAACTCCTCCTAACTGCTTTGCCACCCTTTGCTGTTCTTTGTACCTTTTCAACTCACCAGGATTTGGGCTATTTTTGCATTTTTGTATTTTTATTGTTTTAGTTTTATATTGTCACTTACCTTTTTAGTTGTCTATGGATCTTTTGTTTTGGCAAACTGAGCTCTCTTAGGCATGTAACCTCGTTCTCTATCATATTAAATCCTCCTTTGAACACCTCTCACCAATCCTCTGTCATTTTACCCATTGACAGATTTGTCCAGTTTACTTCAGTCTTTGGCTGGGATTTTCCGGCCCTGCTGTGGGCGAGGCGGCACTCCAGCCAGGAGTCCATTGACTTGTGGCAGGACCGGAAGATCACGGCGGTGGGCAGGTGCGGAAAATGCCACTGTTTGTCTCATCACATTGAAATCAACCCTACCTAAGTCTAGAATCTTAGCAGCTGTTTCACATTTTCCCCCTTTCAAACACTATGTTGAACTCAATCCTATTAAGATTGTTATTAGATCAACTATCTTGCACCATTTAGGCTGTTTACTAATTCTTGGAGGGAGGGAGGTGGAGGTGCTCAGAGTTTTAAGTGGGGCACAAGAGTCTATTCCTTCTGCTTCTCCAGTCCAGACTGGGGTTGGTTAGGGGTGGGGGGGGTGGGGGGGGTGGGGGCTGGGGGTGTGGGGGGCGGGGTGCGGGTAGGTACCCCCAATCTGCTTTGAGGTGAGAGAGAGGAGCCCCATTGGTCAATCACTCAGGAGAGGACAGGATAAGTTTCCTGGCACTGGATGACTGGATGTGTCTACTTCTGACTTTTACCAGGAGCAGATAAATGATCCAGTCATACACAGTGCGGTGTGAGATCATGGTGATAATGGGTAAAGGTACTGGAGATAAAACACAAGGCCCTGGAACATCTTATGCAGTAAAGAATTACATAGATTCAGGAGTATTGAGAAGAAATGGAGCAATTTTGGGTGCCATGGAAACATCACAGGACAGTCTTTGGCCTGTCTCATTAGCACATATTTGAAGATCACCTGAGGATAGCAAAGACTCAAATGCTGTTGAGGTGATTCTTCTGGCTATGGATGAATTGTGGAAGTACGCTGGTTCTCTACCTCCTGCCCAGAGTGTCAGCTGTGTGGATCTAGGCCTCAGTATCACACTCCATTAATCCCTCTGCCCATCATTGAGGTGAGGTGCATTTGAAAAGAATTGCTATGAACCTAGTCGGGTTGCTGAAGAGGTCAGCACAAGAACGCCAGTATGTTTTAGTAGTCATTCTCTAGGCTGCATGATATCTCATGGCAATGTCACTATGGAATGCAAACTTTATAACCTTAGCAGATGGCTTAGTGAGGATATGACCCAGGTTAGGGATCCCAAAAGAGATCTCAACAGATCATAAGAAGCCTTTGTACCTTGCTCCATAATTAAGACTGAAAGACCTCCATGTACCATTCTCAATAGAATCCTTTTATTCACTCACCCATGAAGCCAATAAGGCCAGCATTTATTGCCCATCCCTAATTGCCTTTGACAAGGTGGTGGTGAGCTGCTTCTTGAACCACTGCAGTCCATGCAGTGTAGGTACACCCACAGTGCTGTTTGGGAGGGAGTTCAGGATTTTGACCCAGTGACGGTGAAGGAACAGCGATATATTTCCAAATCAGGATGGTGAGTGGCTTGGAGGGGAACTTACCAGTAGTAATGCTTCCTGTGCGTCTGCTGCCCTTGTCCTTCTAGGTGATAGAGGTCGCTGGAGCATTCAATTGTTCTGTGTTCGATTATAAGAGTATGTTTACTATTGATGCTCACTGTGCTTGATTAGTTAAGCCTGGGTGTGGACTTAGAGAAAAGTATACAAAGCTAGAAGCTACCTGCTAGAAGCATGAGAGATCAGACATTTTAAAGCACTGTGAATACATCCTGTACACACCTACAAGTTGATGTGTCTTCTCTGCATAGCTCTGTTATATAACATTTACAAAAAACTGGCAATAAGGGTGATGGAGCAAAGTTTAAATTTACTGACTCCAGCATTGTTTATTTCATCACCAGGTGATCTGCTCAAGCCATGGGATTGATGGATTTTGGGATTCTAGACCTATTTGCTTGCTACAGGTATAGAGAGTCCAGATGTTGCAGCAATCCACAAGACAATACTGGTACATTATCTTGGAGCAGACAATGAATATTTGAGTAGCTCACAGAGCCGTATACATTTGATAGGGCAGTAGGTAATCTCAAATATACTTCAGGCCAAAGAAAAGTGTGATGATCAGACGATACACATTCTGCCAGAGATACCAGGGAAATGTGGCAGCAGTTGCCTTCAACATATGAATTCGACACACTAACCAATTAACTAATTTGTGCCCAATTAATTGAAAAGACTTCAATTCCATGAATTAAGACATTTCCTTATGGAGGATGATGATTTTATCTTGGAAAAAGGCATGACCTTGGCAGTCCAAATCAAATCTGCCATGTTTCGTACAAAGAGGTTACACAGTTATGTACTTTCCGACTGAGGGTTGCAGAAACAGCTTGCCCAACCAGCTCATGGGCAAGAATTACGGACAAAGAGTCATCAGCAATCACATCAACACGTGCCCCATCATGGTTACATACCTTCAAAGCCATGCCTAAATTGTGGAGATGTACATCAATTCACAAAGCCATGTACAGATCTAGGGAAAAAGTGTAACTAATGCTTAAAGTGGATCCGCTTTACTAAGGTGCGTAGGTCAAAGAAGAGGACTTCATCAGTTTGACAAGTGGAAAAGTCTCTTCCTGAGATGAAGTATGACATGTATACTGTTACAGTCGGGGGGGGGAGTTAATTTAAACAGCACTAATTTTTCGTCTCGCCACCCGTCTGTAAACAGAATGGTGTTCTGATTCGTTTCCCTCTTTATAAGTGGTGGCATATTTCCCAAACCCTTGGCTTTGGTGTGATCCAATTTTCTATGAATAACCCCACAGCAAATTCAAGATAGGATGAACTCAAATGGTTAGCTTATGTGCACACACTCGAAACATGGGTGGAGAGTTGCAACATTGCCTCCTTTGCATTCATACAGTATAGATAAAAGAAAGATTTATAGGGCAGAGACCACAGAGAAAAGAAATATGGTTTCACATGGATTCCAGAGTCCAATGAAATATTCTTTCATAGAGGCAGTGAGCTGTAAACAAATGCTAGATACTTTGCTTTTCTGGTGGCGTTGACTGCACACAATAAGATAGGCATGCAGAGATAAATCAGTCTTGTAGGCAATGGTACAGAATTTTCAGCAGTAACAGTGTAGTGTCCAACCTGGGCCAGACTTCCTTTTCTGTGAGGCTGCTAGTTAGATGGTAAAAAAGCAACCTGAGACTTTGCGGTTAAGCAAGGCAATATTACTGGTTCCACAAGCCAGAGGTCCGTGTTACATGACTCCCAGCTCTCTCTTGTCAAAGGACATGTATCTCTCATCTGGGTCCCCGAGACTGTTAAATATCTCAACCATTAAGAATTGAAAGAAAGGTTGCAAGCCCCTTTGTCTTAGCAAATGAGCAGATTCCTGTATAGCAGCTTGGTATACGAAATGCAGATGCTCTCTTTGAATTTGGCCTGGGCAGCCTACAGGGGGTCGTTAGTGACTCTTCAGGGATAATGATGTGTGAGTTTCCCTGATACTGCCAGGTAGCTTCTTTTGTTCAGGGTCACAGACAGACATAGATTCAGCCATTTTAGGTCTTTGTCCAGTTTGAAATTTTTAGAGATAGCAATGAGCATATCAATAAGAAAAATACACAGGCTGAGGTCTTAGTCCCTCACAATACTACCACAAACAGTAAAGCACTGGGTCATTTTAAAGATTGCTCAGTCACGATTGTGGGCATCTCAAGTCGCTTCTCATCAATGTTGGCATGAAATTATCAATTTTGAGTGACAAACTCTACCACCAGTAGTTTTCACAACTTTCTTTCACTCCTGTGACAGTCTTCCAGCTTACAATGACTCTATTATTCCTGTTTTTGGGAACGATCACAGTTCCAGTACAATACAAAGTGACAGGTTCACTTTCTATGTAGCTAAAGGCAGAAGCCATATGGGGATAATGCTTTTTGATAAGTTTGAATTCATACTTGATGATCCCACCAGAACACACATTAATATGGTCAATAACACAGACTATATCTTTATTTATTTACCAGATTTGGAGAGATTAAGGGGTACTATCATGTTTCTCACATTGACAAATCAATTCCACCAGTTCCACAAAATTTGAGACAGTTGCTGTTTACATTCCATGCTGAAGTGTTACAGGAGCTGAAATGACAATAAGCAGACAGTATCATTGAGCAAATCAACTCATTACTGTGGATATCGAACCTGGCACGTCGCAAAATGGCAAATTTAGACCATGCTTCGTCCTTAAGGCGGTCAACAAAGCAATCTATCCTAACAAGTATCCACTTCCTATAATCCAAGAACGATCAGCATCATTTCATGACTCCACATTCTTCATAAAGCTCGACATGTGAAGGAGCTATCTTCAGTTACCACTATCAGAGCAATGCTTTTGTTACACATGAAGGTGTGTTTCAGCACCACAGAATGACCTATGGACTAAGTTCAGCACCTAGCGCATTCCAGAAGATAACTTCTTGAGTCGTGTTGGACGTTGAGGAACGCTCAACCGACTTGACAACATCATTGTCCATGGAAGGAACATAGCAGAACACGAACAGCAGTTATCAGTAGTGCTCACTTGACTCGCATAACACGATATGACGCTCAACAAGAACAAACATCTTCGCAGCATCTGAGATTGACTTTCTAGGGTACAGAGAAATGGCAGTTGGAGTAAAGCCTACACATGACAATGTCAACACCATTCATGTGTTCTGACTCTGTTTAATGTGAAAGAGTTGATATTGTTCTTCTCTACTACCCACTTTTATCACAAATTTGTTTCTATGTACGCAGAGATTGCAGAGCTTCTTTAGAAGCTACTGCGCAAAGGTACACAATGGGAGTGGACAATTGCACAGTAAAAAGTGCTTGATAGGTTAAAGGTGGAGATAGCATCGCTGCCAGTCCTTGCACATTTCGACCCAAATGTGAAAACATACGTCATCATAGATGCGGCAGGGATGTGACAGAATCTTTACTTTCATAGTCCACTGAAGGAAGCGAATGACTAATTGCTTATGCATCAAGACCATTATTGGAAACTGAATGTAAATACTCTATGGAGAGCAGGAAACAGTAGCTTGTATCTATACTTGTGACCATTGGCACATGTATCTCTGTGGTAGAAAGTTCACTCTCTGCACTGATCACCAAGCACTGAGTACATTGTTAGCCACATCGGGATCCGGTCATTGACTTCTTCATTAGCATAGCTTCAAGGTTGAGTACCTCACAAGCTCATGCAATTGTGTAGTTGACATGCTTTGCTATATATACTACTATCACAGGCAGCATTAGTGATAGCGATTTGATTTGCGACTATGTTTATACTGTTAGAACCGGGATGGGAGGAGTGTGCGAATTATCAAGCCCCACTACTCCACAGGCTGTACCATTAATTTTAAATGTTTAATTTTCTCACTGAAATGGCCAATTGTGTATCTATATCTCTATTACTGAAAAGAAAAGAGGCTCTGACCAAGCTTCTCTTGAAAACTCTGAGTGATTAATTTATTTTAAAACAAAACCTCTTTTAACATGTTACAAGTACTGGTTAACACACAATTATAATCAGGAAGTGTAACTATGTATTTCTTCCTAAAGAATTCCCCCAGCACATACACAGACACACACAGACAAACAGATAGAGTCTCGCTACAGAAATGAGTTTTGGAGGGTGGGCATTATAAAATAAAGGATAAAGTCTGCATGGTATTGACGCTGTCGACCCGGAGTTCTCTTATGCTGGTCCCGTGAATGCCTGGAAGTTCTCACCACTGGTCTCAGCTTTGCAGGTCCAAATGCAGACAAGTTACACTCAGATGAGGTTCCCTGGTTACAGGTTGATAGCCACACAAAATTTTAGCCAAGGTAGAGAGAGAGAGGGAGCCAGTCAAGGTAGTCTTCTTTCCTCAGCTTGTTCTCCAACAAGACTACCTTCCAAACAAGCAGGTTCACAACTTAAGCTCTTTTCCCTCTGCCATGTGATTCCCTTTTTGTCTCCCAGCTTTTCATTAATTAAAGTCCTTTGCAGTTCGACACAAACAAACAACTCCTTCTCAGTATCATGTAGGTCAGGTGATTTCTTGGAAGAGGTCTGCTTGTTGACAGTTCCAAGGTGAACTTATGATCTTCCTTTAAAAAAAATCCCAGGTTAGCATCCAGATCATGCCATGTCCTTCCATTTTGTAAAAGGAAATTTGTCTTGAGAGATATGATTCTAAAATTTCTTAGAGAAAATGGACAAGCTGAACACTAAGAAATAATTCAATTTACATATGTTTGTTGTTTAGGATGGTTTAACTTAAAAAAGATCTTTAGTTTTACAAGGGATAAAAGATGTAGTGTTCAATTGTTCTATGTTTGATTATGTCAGTCTGTTTACTATTGATGATCACTTTGCTTGATTGGTTAAGCCTGGGTGTGGACTCACAAAAGTAAATAAAGCTACAAGCTAGCTGCTAGAGAACCGACATTTCAAAGGACTGAGAGTAAATTCCTGTTACACATATATAAGCTAGTGTGTCCTCTCTGCATAGCTCCAGTATATTAAACACATAACAGTTGTGGGTTTGGAAGGTGCTGTAGAAGGAGCCTTGGTGAGTTGCTGCAATGCATCTTGCAGATGGTACACACTGCTGCTTCTGTGCACTGGTGGTGGTGGGAGTGAATGTTTATTGTGGTGCATGGGGTGCCAATCAAGTGGGCTGCTTTCTTTTGGATGACGTTGGGCTTCTCGAGTGTTGTTGGATTGCATTCATCTGGGCAAGTGGAGAGTATTCCAGCACACTCCTGATTATGCCTTGTAGCTGGTGGACAGACTTTGGAAAATCAGGCTATGAGTTACCAACCACAGAATTCCCAGTCTCTGACCTGCTCTTGTAGCCACAGTATTTACATGACTGATCCAGTTCAGTTTCTGGTCAATGGTAACCCCCAGGATGTTGACTGTGGGGATTCAGTGATGGTAATGCCATTGAACATCAAGCGGAAAGGGTTAGATTCTCTTTTGTTGGAAATGCCTTTGGTGCAAATGTTATTTGCCACTTATCAGCCCAAGTCTGTGTTGTTCAGGTCTTGTTGCATATGGACGTGGGCTGCTTCAGTATCTGAGACCATACAGCCCCTTGAGCCTGCTCCACCATTCAATCATGACTGGTCTTCAGCTTCAACTCCACTTTCCCAGCACCTCCCCATATCCTTTGATTCCCTGTGTCACGGAGAGAATTTTGTGTTTAACTATTGTCCACGATCAAAGTGTTTGTATGTCAGGTGTATGTGTTTTCTCATCCTCAGAGTGGTTGTCCAATTCAAGTAATTCCAGCAGCAAGCTGTTTTGTATTTTCAAAAATAAAGATTATCTATTACTCCACACTTATCCCAGAGGTTTAAAAATGCAACGTCTCGCACACACTATCACTCACATGAAGATTAGATATGAATGAAAAAAGAAAAACAATACATTTACAACTTGGGGACTAATTCAGTCTCTTTTCTAGCATGCCTGTAGGTTCTTAGATGAGTTGCTGCTTTGAAAGTCTTAAAAAGCAGAGGATTCTCAGTAAGCTGTGAACTCCTTCTTGTAGTTGATTTTCCAGGAGGTTGGTTCTCAGGTGAACTTGAAGTTGAAAAGGTTGGAGAGAGTCCTTTGCCCACTTTTAAGGCATGGTTCTTTATTACCTTGGCTGCTTAGTTGACTGGAGCTGGTTTGCTGACTTTCTGCTGGTTTCGCCATCTCTGCAGAGCTGATTCTTACTGTTTTAAAAGCAGGTGACAAACATGGTCGTCTCACACACGTGACCTGTTACAAGTCCAAAGTTCTTTTCCAAATAAAGTAGTGTATCAGGCCAATAAACATCCTGTTTGAAAGTTTGAGACAGCCATGGTCTTTGTGTTTGAATGAGAGGCCATCACAATACAATGATAGGTCAATTTCACATTCGTCTGACACCCATTGATATCCCTGGTGAAACATGGAGAAGAGTTAGCTGCAACCCCCATTGCCTGTAGGTTTTGGACCATATTTAATCAGGCCTTGGTTGCAGACTCTACTGTCTGCAGTTTAAATACCAACAATCACGTGGAATGCTGCAGCCACCTTAAAAGCTTTTGTGTTCACTTTTTAAAATATGCCTTTAAAATTTGTGATATCTTCATGCCTGTAATGGTCATGACACCCTGAGAAACCAGAAATCAATTTATCTAATTCATAAATATATTCTACGATGGAGTAACAAAAATCCTCTGGGGTAGTGAATTCCAAACATTCACATACTTTTGAATGAAGAAATTTCTCCTCATCCCAGTCCTAGGTGCTCAGCCTCTGATCCTGTGACTGTGCCCTGTGTTCTAAATTCTCCAGCCAGGGGAAACAATTATCAGAATTTTCCATGCCCATTAGTGTTGGGTTTCACAGCAGCTGTGAGCGGACAATATGGCGAGAAGGCCGAAAATTGGCTTCACGTAGTGGTGAAAACAGTTTGCGATCGTCCACTCCACCCGTCAATGCCTTTGTCACCGCCACACGTCAGGAACCTCATTGTAATACATCTGCATCTAATTATAAGCCTGCTAGCCAAAATCATCCCCCGCACATCAAATTGCCACCCATGTCGGTGGGAAAACACGCTAGTTCAGAATACATCTTGACTTACATCGGGACATACTCACATCACAGACATCCGAGGAGTAGAAGATGCAGGAGCCCTAAAGCAACAGACCCTGGAGGAAAATGTGCATCGGGTGCTGGGTTGATTCTCATGGACTTGGCTCCACCACTAAAAAGCTCATGGAAGGTGGAAGGTGATTATGGTTTTATTTAGTGTGTAATGTAACTTTAAGAATAATATTTGTTAAGGAAGATCACATGATCTGTAGTAACTAATAGGAGAGTAGCTCAGGCTACCTCAGCAGACAGTGCAGGGTGGTGGAGGAGGGTGTAATGGGGGAGAATGCAACAACTAAGCAGGCAGGTGTAGGGGGGAGGAAATTTTAAAGGAAGGAGTTTGGAGCAGAGGAAGGACCTCGATGGGGAAGAAGGAGTTCGGAGGGGGACAGGAGCCCAGGGGGTGGAAGGAGTCTGGGGGAGGAGAGAGTTTGCTGTGGTAAGGAGGTGGGGGGGGGGGGTGGGGGAGGAGGGATTTCAGAGCGGGGAAGAGTCTGAGGGGGAAGAGGGAATTTGGAGTAGGAAGGAGTCCAAGGGGAGGAGGGAGTTCAGAGGGGGGAAGGAGTTTGGGGAGAAGAGGGAGTTTGGAGGAGGAAGGAGTCTAGGGGGAGGAGGGGCAAATGAGTCCAGGGGGAGGAAGGAGAAGGAGACTGGGGGAGGAAGGAGTCCTGGGGAAGAAGGAGTGTGGAGAATGAAGTAAGGGTAGAGGAAGGGATAAGAGCGGAAGAAGGAGTAGGGAGGGGGTTGTCCAGGTGAACATGCAAAGGAAGGGGTCTGTGGAGTCAATGGGTGGAATCATCCCATAATTGTGCTAAGTGCGGAAGTGGACGGGTAAAACAACATATTACCCGTTGGCCGTGATGGTGGGTTTTCACACTGTATCGTCCCAAACCTGCCACATTATTTATACATTGCTGGGAAACGCACCATTTCCATGATGGAGGGCCCTTACTCGCCTGTCCACAATCAATTCACCACTTCATCATGCTGGGTGCCATATTTAAAGTCCAGCCACGTGCACACATCTCAGTGTTTCCAGCCCACGGCTGCTGCAGGGAAGATGTCCACAAAAGGCAAAAAGCCAGCAGCCTTCAAGTTTAGTGACATTTTGGATGCTGTGGAGTCCTGCCGGGATGTCCTCTACCCCTGCTCTGGCCGCAGGATGGCAGCAGGATGACCAACCAGACTTGGGAGGTATTGGCAGTGGTGGTCAGTGCCAACGCCCTTCAAAAGAGGACAAACGCCCTGTGCCACAAGTGGATGAATGATCTCCTCTGCCCAGCAGTGCAACATATATCAGACAACCATGCCATAAGTGATGTCCTCTTTCACATCACTCTGCCATGCAATAATTATCTCTCCTTGCTTTCACAGGCACATCTGGGAAGCAGCCAACGGAGTCCATGACCCAGGGCCTCCAATCAAGCCCCAATAATACCTCTGAAGAGGAATCTGGAGGTACCCTCCTTGAAGTCCTGTCACAGTGCTCACCCACACCCTCCTCCAGTGCAGAGACACACATCTCGGTGGGACCTAGCATTAGAGTAGTTTCGGTGTCACAATCTGGTGAGCACATTGCACTGTCTGATCCACAGCAGACGGAGGCAGGGACTTCCCAGGTCCCCTGTAATCGGAGGACTGCTGGAGACCAGAAATTTACTGAGTCCGAGTCAGGTGATGAGCCTCTGGACTCCGCCATGTCACAGTTGCTGGAGCTGCAATGACAAGCTCGGGAACATCAGGAAGGGATGATCGCTGCACTCCTCAGATTGCAAGGTACGATGGAGGAGTCTGTCACCCTTCAGGCTGAGGTGATAGCACCAGCATTGCAAAGCACCGAGGTCAACACTGGCAGGGTGGCGGCCTTGATCCAGGACTTCACTCCTGCACTGCTGCGCAGGCTCAACTCTATCGCTGATGCCATAGTTGGCCAACAACATGTACACGTGAGCACCAAGACGCAGCGGCAGGATTAGGAAAGTTAAGGAGAATTAGTTGCACAGCCTGGGCATGGGTGGTAATCACTTGTACATACTGTTCACTATTGTAAATAAACTCCCAAGAATGTCTCCCTGCCAATGGCTCCTTGTTCTGATGAGCAGTGTTCTTGTCACTCAGATGTGAAACCTTTCTGCACAAGATAAAGGCAGGTGCCTCAGTCCAGGGCCTCTTCCCTGTGCTCCGTACAGCCTTCAGACCAAAGTGATGGTCCAGCCTCACACTCACTGGACACATTACTGATGCCTGCACCTTGGTGGTGCTGGTCATTGCTGCCAGAATGTAGTGGGCAGGTGTCACAGAGTTCCGTCATTCTCTCTGTGTGCTCTCAGCACCTTTAAAGTGTGGCTGCCCCAATCTTGTCAGCATCTGTGACCAGTGATGCTGTGCCCCTGAAGGGCTCAGGTGCTGAAGGCTGACAAAGGATCAGATGCTTCTATTGTTTCATGGCTGTGTCTCTATGATATGATCCTGATCAAGGAGCGCAAGTGAGCTGCCCTCAGCCAGACAGGAGTCAGACATTCTCAGAGGCTATGTGAAGATTTATGGAGTGTCCTCACTGCAAGATGTCATCATCCTCCCTGCAATCGAGCAACTATTAGGGCTTCCACGGTGTCTCCATGACAGGAGTCGCATCACAGAGGGTATTCGCGCTGCCATAAGCCAGACTGGAGTCAAACGTTCACAGATGCAACTAAGAGGTCACCTCACTTCATGTTGTCATCATCCTCCACAAATCGCAGCTTTGAGGGTCTCCCGAGCACGCCTGCCTCGTCTAGCCAGTGCAGGGGCTTCATCTCCGTCAATGTCACCTTCGAGGACCTCCTCATCCTCATCCCCTCGGCGTCCTCCTCATTGAAGGAGACTTCCAGCCCATCCATCTTCTCCTCAGCGAGTTCCTCTCCCCGTTGCAACACCAG
This sequence comes from Isurus oxyrinchus, assembly GCA_026770705.1. Taxonomy (NCBI): domain Eukaryota; kingdom Metazoa; phylum Chordata; class Chondrichthyes; order Lamniformes; family Lamnidae; genus Isurus; species Isurus oxyrinchus. The sequence goes on along the minus strand of JANJGN010000013.1, from coordinate 81,551,405 downwards.
GTTGTAAAGAGCACAGCAGATGATGACGATGTGTGACACCCTGTGTGGACTGTATTGCAGGGCTCCACCAGACTGGTCCAGGCACCGGAATCTCACCTTCAGCATCCCAGTGGTTTGCTCCACGGAGATGCGAGTTGCTGCATGAGACTTATTACACCGTTGCTCTGCTGCAGTCTGAGGCCGCCGCATAGGAGTCATCAGCCCCAGACTCTGCGGGTATCCCTTGTTCCTGAGGAGCCATCCCTGCAGCTTCTGTGGACCCTGAAAGACATCAGGGATCTGTGACCGACTGAGAATATCAGAGTTGTGCACACTCCCTGGGAACGATGCGCACATCTGCAGGATGTGTTTCTGGTGGTCGCACATCAGCTGCACATTCAGCAAATGGAAGCCCTTGTGGTTGATATAGTTGACCATATATTTTGATGGAGATCTGAGCTTCAAGTGAGTGCAGTCGATCGCACCCTGCACCTGTGGGAAACCCGAGATCTGGGAAAATCCCAGTGCTCTTGTATCTTGGCTGTCCCCGTCCCGGGTGAAATGCACAAAGTTGTGTGCCCTCAAGAAGATGGCATCCATGACCTCAAGGATGTATTTGTGGGTGGAGGCTTGTGAGATCCCGCACAGAACACCTGTGGAGTCCTGGAAGGAGCCACTTGCATAGAAATTGAGCACCGCAGTCACTTTCACAGCCACAGGCAGTGGATGCCCTCCATGTCTCCCTGGCACCAAATCCTGCAGCAGATGGCAGATGTTCCCTGAACATGCACAGTCTTCAGTGACACTGGTTCTCAGTTGTCTGCAGGAATGAAAGGCGGTGTCTATAGACCCTGGATGTCACAAGGCACCAATCAGCGATGCCTCGCTGTGAATCTTCAGTGACATGTGTGGGAGTCCCAGCCGCCCCTTCTTCCAAAAGGCGCTGCTCCTCCCTCTGCACAGCCAGGAACCTCAGTCACTCTCTCCTCCAACGTCTTCACTCTCTGTAGGCCATCAGGCATACAACTAATTCACCAGGCTCCATACTCCTGATGTACTCCTCCTGCAGCATGAGAGAGAGAGACACGTGGGTTAGCTTGGGTGTAATAAAAACCTATCCTGGTTAAGTCTGAAGGCCTCTTAACACATCCTGGAGAGTGCTGGCCACCACTTGGATGGCCAGTGTGTAGTGTGCTGCATGGCTGTGTGAGACTGCACCCACCTCCGTCCCACTCCACCTGACTGATTGGTGACAGCTTTGCCCATTGGACTGCCTGCTGTGTTCTCAGCTCAGGCGCAGGCATTCCCCTAACCCATACTGCAAGGCTGCAATGTTAGCTTGAACCATGGGGGGCACTGGCCCAAACCGGGATGCTGACATTGCAAGGGGCTGTGAGCGACTCCCTCAGTGACTGCTCCATAGCCAGCTTTAGCGAGAAGATTGTACAACATGTGCAGTCGTCCAACTGTTCTGCAGTCCACTAAAACACTCATGGCATTGCAGTCTGTGTGCGGGTGGGGGGGGGGTGGTGCGTGGTGAAAAGCTCTGGGGCACTTGGTGACACTTTGATGCCTCTGCGCTGCTTGAGTGGACAGAAAAGCTAGAAGCCCGACTCCAATCATATCAATGTGGCTGCGCCTGACTTGTCCCAGCTGCAGAGGAAAGGTTACATTAAACAGGGTGTCCCTAATGTGTGGCCGCTTCCCTCTACCCCCCACCCCAAATGCTTGTGCTTTATATTCAACTACAAGGCAGTCCATGCCTCATCCCGACAAGTGGCCTCAGTGGCAGGGCTGCCATTGACCACCCCTCCCCCAACACTCCTCAAGCTTGAAGTCCAACAGGTGACCCTGGCAAGCACTGCACATCATTGCTGTGCACTCACAACTCACACCTGGGTCCCCTCAAAGTCCCCCACCAAGTGCCTGTCATTTATATGCTGTTGTGAAAAATGTTGGCGTGCTTTCCCGCTGATGTGAACAAATGATCAAGCCAGGGTGGGGTGTGGAGGGAGGGGTGGGGTGGGCGGGATGTGGGGCGGTGGGGGGAGTGGATTCTGGAGGGCTGGCCTCATAGTGATATGCAGATGTATTACAATGAGGTTCCTAACACTGGCAGGCATGGAAAATCCCAGCCAATGGCTGCCTCCTGGGGAGTGAATTGAGTCTGGGCGTGGTGGGAGGTAATAGTGAGTATGAGAGAGGGCAGAGTGAAGCGGTAGTGTGGGAGGGTGACAGTGCAACAGTAGCAGTAGAAGGAATGGTGAGGGTGGTTGGTGGGAACTCGGGGACAAGCACGGACCCTGGGGGTGGGAAGGAGGAGGTCGGGGAGGTTGCTGTGGATGGGGGTGGGATTCATAGGAAGGTAGAGAATGCACATTCACCTGGACATGCTGGAGCGACAAGGGTTCTGGCTAGAAGGTGACAGTGGGGAGTTGGAAGGTGAGGCTGGACGGTCCACAGTGATGGGTGAAAGGATATGGGTGAATGGGACCTGGAAAAGGATGGGGGAGCTGGAAACATGCTTAACAAGCACCATGTTTCTGAAATCTGAAAGCCAAAGGAGCCTCATGTTGATCGGGCACAGGCGCTGCATGGGAGTGTGATCAGTGGGTGGGCAGAGACGCAGGTTGGCTCAGATGGACAACTGAAAGAGAACCTCAGCAGGCAAAACACTCAGCAGATTGAAATAAGTATGACGGGGAGAGTGCTTGCCCGAGGATCCAAAAGGCTCTGTCACATACACACTTCTCCCTTCAGAAGCACTCGTGGGCCAGCTGTGTGCAGCTGAACCGCTAGTCGGGGGATGGGGGGGGGAATGCAGGGGGAAGACTCGTAAAGCCTGTAAATGAAGCTGAAAGATACCATTACGCTGGATTCAGTGAAAGTGAATATATTTTCAAATTATTAAGTGACAAAATGTATGCACCCGTGCAACTGCATGTGATCAGAATTTCTTAGCTTTTCTAGGTCCACCACTTCTTCTAGGTGCTGCCCTGACATCCGCAGCACCGGTGGAGACAGCCTGGGCAATGGTTGGCCCTGATGCCTCTGATGATATTGACTTTCACTGCAGTTCGGCTTCCAGGTCAAAACCCTCAAGCTGCTGACATTTGCTGCAGATGTGTTTGTCCTGGATCGCCTTGGTGTCCAAATGACCCACATTCCACAGGTGCAACATAACCTCTTCTGATATTGTTACTTATGTAGTTAGTTAGTTTAATTTAATTATTTTCTTAATTAACTGAGAATAACACCCACATATCCTAAAATTTCCTGTGCTTATTGAAAACTAGTACCACCTACAACTAAAAGTTATACATTACTTAATTGCACAGGTATGTGTTTGGGTTGTTTATTTTAATTACTTTGTTTCATTGATTTTACTTTAAAGTTAATTTTATTTATTTATATTGATTTATTTTTGTTAAATTTATTTTAACTAATGAACCCTACTACTCCCTATAAGCTTTACTATTGCTATCACAAAAACCTATGAAGAACTTTATGTTGTAAATAAGTTGTACCTGTATTTAAATGAAAAATAGTGAATTAAGTAAAATACTGACCAACCAATCGCTTACCTAGTTCCCTATAATGTCACACTTGATTTTAACCACATTGGTTGGTCCATTGAGGCCCACACCATCTCCACCAGCACCAGCACCACCAGTGCCAGTGCCTCCACCAGCATCACAAATACCACCAGCAATACCAGCACCGCCACCACAACCAACATCACCACCACCACCACCACCACCACCACCAGCGCCAGCGCTAGAGCCTCCACAAGCACCACCACATCCTCTAGCACCACCAGCGCCAGCACCTCCACCAGCACCACCACAACCATGAGCACCACCACCACAAGCACCACCAGCACCTCCATCAGCAACACCACCACCTACACCAGAACAACCACTACCACAGCCACCAGCACCAGCATCTCCACCAGCACTACAAAAGCTACGAGCACCAGCACCACCACCAGCATCAACATCACCAGCACCACAGCCACCACTACTGGCACCATCACCACAAGCGCCAGCACCACCACCACCAGCACCAGCACCACCACCACCACCACCACCACACGCACCAGCACCACCAGTACCACCACCATCAGCAGCAACAGCACCACCAGCAGCACCACCACAACCACCAGCAGTAGCATCATTATCAGCAGCAGCAGCACCATGGCCAGCACCACCAGCACCAGCACCACCAGCAACTCCACTAGTACCACCACCGGCATCACTACCACCACCACCAGCACCACCACAACCAACACCACCGCGAGCACCACCACAACCAGCACCATCACCACCAGCAGCAACAGCACCACCACCACCACAACCACCACCAATGCGAGCACCACCACAACCAGCACCACCAGCACAACCACCACCAGCAGCAACAGCAATACCACCACCACAACCACTAGCAGTAGCACCAGTACCAGCACCAGCAGCACCACCAGCACCACCACCAGCACCAGCACCACCAGCAGCACCACCACTAGCAGCAGCACCACCACCAACACCACCAACACCACCAGCAACACCATCATCACCAGCACTACATCCACCAGCAGCACAACCACCAGAAAAACCAGCACCAGCACCACCACCAGCAACACCATCACCAGCACCACCATCACCAGCACCAACAGCAGCAGCACCACCACGAGCACCAGCAGCACCACCAGTGCCACCAGCACCACCACCAGCACCACCACCACCTGCAGTAGCTCCAGAACCACCATCACCAGCACCACCACCATCAAAAGAACCACCACCAGCACCACCAGCACCAGCATCCCCAGCAGCACCACCACCAGCACCACCACCACCAGCAGCATCACCATGAGCACCACCACCAGCACCAACACCAGGACCACCACCACCAGAACGACCACCATCGCCAGCACCAGCAGCATCAGAAGCACCACCACCACCATCAGAACTACCACCAGCACCATCAGCACCATTAGCAGCACCAGCACCGCCAGCAGAACCCACACTAGCAGCACCACTAGCAGCAGCACCACTACCAGCACCACCACCAACACCACCAACACCACCAGCAACACCATCATCACCAGCACTACATCCACCAACAGCACAACCACCAGAAAAACCAGCACCAGCACCACCACCAGCAACACCAACAACAGCACCACCACCACCAGCACCAACAGCAGCAGCACCAACACAAGCACCAACAGCACCACCAGTGCCACCAGCACCACCACCAACACCACCACCACCTGCAGTAGCACCAGAACCACCATCACCAGCACCACCACCATCAAAAGCACCACTACCAGCACAACCAGCACCAGCATCCCCAGCAGCAGCACCACCGGCACCACCACCAGCAGCAGCATCACCATGAGCACCACCACCAGAACCACTTCCATCACCAGCACCACCAGCACCAGCACCACCACCACCACCAGCACCATCAGCACCATTAGCAGCACTAGCATCACCAGCAGAACCGACACTAGCACCACAACCACCAGCAGCACCACTGCCAGCACCAACACTGCCAGCACTTCCAACAGTTCCACCAACACAACCACCACCAGCACCACCAGCACCACCATCACCACTAGCACCACCACTAGCACCACCACCACCAGCACCAGCACCACAAGCAACACCACCACCATCAGCACCACTACTACCAGCACCACCACCAACACCACCACCAGCAGCACCACCACCAGCACCACCAGCAGCACCACAACCACCAGCACCACCAGCACCACCACTACCAGCACCACCGCCACCAGCACCACCAGAAGCACCACAACGACCTGCACCATCAGCAGCAGCACCACCAGCAGAACCACCGCCACTAGCACCAGCACCACCAGCACCACAACAAGCACTACCTCCACCAGCACCTCCACCAGCATCACCAACACCACTAGCACCACCACTAGCACCAGCACCAAAAGCAACACCATTGCCAGCATCTCCGCCAGCACCACATCCACCACCAGCACCACCACCAGCACCATCATCACCACCACCACCAGCACCACCACCGCCAGCACCACCAACACCATCATCACCAGCACTACATCCACCAACAGCACCACTACCAGCAAAACCAGCACAAGCACCACAACCAGCAACACCACCAACAGCACCACCACCAGCAACACTAACAGCAGCAGCACCACCATGAGCACCAGCACCACCACCAGTGCCACCAGCACCACCATCACCAGCACCACCACCACCAAAAGCACCATCACCATCACCACCAGCACCAGCATCCCCAGCAGCACCAACACCAGCAGCATCACCAGGAGCACCACAACCAGCACCACCACCACCAGAACCACCACCATCACCAACATCACCAGCACCAGCACCACCATCACCACCATCAGAAGCACCACCAGCATCATCAGCACCACCAGCAGCACCACTAGCACCACCACCAGCAGCACCAGCAGCAGCACCACCAGCAGCACCACATCCACCACCAGCACCACCACCAGCACCATCATCACCACCACCGCCAGCACAACCACCGCCAGCACCACCAACACCATCATCACCAGCACTACATCCACCAACAGCACCACTACCAGCAAAACCAGCACAAGCACCACAACCAGCAACACCACCAACAGCACCACGACCAGCAGCACTAACAGCAGCAGCACCACCATGAGCACCAGCACCACCTCCAGCGCCACCAGCACCACCATCACCAGCACCACCACCACCAAAAGCACCATAACCAGCACCACCAGCACCAGCATCCCCAGCAGCACCACCACCAGCAGCATCACCAGGAGCACCACCACCAATACCACCACCAGAACCACCACCATCACCAGCATCACCAGCACCAGCACCAGCACCACCACCACCACCATCAGAAGCACCACCAGCACCATCAGCACCATTAGCAGCACCAGCAACACCAGCACCACCTGCACCAGTACCACCAGTAGAACCCACACTAGCAGCAACAACACCAGCAGCACCACTGCCAGCACCAACACTACCAGCACTTCCAGCAGCTCCATCAACACCACCACCACCACCACTAGCACCACCACTAGCACCACCACCACCAGCACCGGCACCACAAGCAACACCACCACCATCAGCACCACCACCAGCAGCACCACCACCACCAGCACCAAGAGCAGAACCACCACCACCAGCACCAGCAGCACCACCACTACCAGCACCACCAGCACCACCACCACCAGCACCACCAGAAGCATCACAACGACCTGCACCACCAGCAGCAGCACCACGAGCAGAACCACCAGCGCCACTAGCAGTAGCAGCCCCAGCACCACCACAAGCACTACCTCCACCAGCACCTCCACCAGCATCACCAACACCACCAGCACCACCACTAGCACCAGCACAAAAAGCAACACGATTGCCAGCATCTCCGCCAGCACCACCAGCACCACCACCACCACCAGCACCACCACCATCAAAAGAACCACCACCAGCGCCACCAGCACCAGCACCACCACCAGCACCACCACCACCTGAAGCATCACCACCAGCACCACCACCAGCACCAGCACCACCAGAACTACCACCATCACCAGCACCACCAGCAGCAGCACCGCCACCACCACCATCAGAACCACCACCAGCACCATCAGCACCATTAGCAGCAACAGCACCACCAGTAGAACCCACACTAGAACCAAGACCACCAGCAGCACCACTGCCAGCACCAACACTGCCAGCAATTCCAACAGCTCCACCAACACCACCACCAGCACCGCCACCACTAGCATCACCACTAGCACCACCACCACCAGCACCACCACCATCAGCACCACTACTACCAGCACCACCACCAACACCACCAGCAGCAGCACCACCACCAGCACCACCAGCAGCACCACCAACACCAGCACCACCACTACCAGCACCACCAGCACCACCACCATCAGCACCACAATGACCTGCACCACCAGCAGCAGCACCACCAGCAGGAGCACCACCAGCACCAGCAGAACCACAAGCGCCACTAGCACCAGCAGCCCCAGCACCACCACAAGCACTACCTCCACCAGCACATCCACCAGCACCACCAACACCACCAGCACCATCACTAGCACCAGCACCAAAAGCAACAACATTGCCAGCATCACCACCAGCACCACCACCAGCACCAGCACCACCAGAACTACCACCATCACCAGCACCACCAGCAGCAGCACCGCCACCACCACCATCAGAACCACCACCAGCACCATCAGCACCATTAGCAGCAACAGCACCACCAGTAGAACCCACACTAGAACCAAGACCACCAGCAGCACCACTGCCAGCACCAACACTGCCAGCAATTCCAACAGCTCCACCAACACCACCACCAGCACCGCCACCACTAGCATCACCACTAGCACCACCACCACCAGCACCACCACCATCAGCACCACTACTACCAGCACCACCACCAACACCACCAGCAGCAGCACCACCACCAGCACCACCAGCAGCACCACCAACACCAGCACCACCACTACCAGCACCACCAGCACCACCACCATCAGCACCACAATGACCTGCACCACCAGCAGCAGCACCACCAGCAGGAGCACCACCAGCACCAGCAGAACCACAAGCGCCACTAGCACCAGCAGCCCCAGCACCACCACAAGCACTACCTCCACCAGCACATCCACCAGCACCACCAACACCACCAGCACCATCACTAGCACCAGCACCAAAAGCAACAACATTGCCAGCATCTCCGCCAGCACCACCAGCACCACCACCACCACCAGCACCACCAGCAGCAGCACCACCACCAGCAGCACATCCAGCACCAGCACCACCACCATCACCACCACCATCACCACCACCGCCAACACCACCAACAACACAATCATCACCAGCACTACATCCACCAACAGCACCACCACCAGCAAAACCAGCACCAGCACCACAACCAGCAACACCACCAACAGCACCACCACCAGCAGTGCTAACAGCAGCAGCACCACCACCAGCACCTCCAGCACCACCACTACCAGCACCACGAGCACCACCACCACCAGCACCACCACTATCACCAGCACCACCAGCATCAGCACCATTACCATTAACATCAACAGCACCACCAGCGCCAGAACGACCACCACCAGCAACACTACCAGCACTATCAGCACCATTACCATTAGCACCACCAGCATCAGAAGCACCAGCAGCATTCACACCAGCACCCCCAGCACCAGAACCAGCACCACCACAAACAGCACCACCACTAGCACCAACAGCTCCAGCACCACCACCACCAGTACCATCAGCACCAGCACCACCAGCAGCACCACCACCATCAGCAGCACCACCACCATCAGCAGCACCACTACCAGCACCACCACCACCATCTGCAGCACCACTACCAGCACCAGCACCACCACCACCAGCAGCACCACTACCGCCACCACCATCACCACCAGCACCAGCACCACCAGCACCGCCACCACTTCCAGCACCACCACCACCAGCTGCAACACCACCAGTACCAACCCTACCAGCACCACCAACACCACCAGCAACACCACCACTGCCAGCACCATCATCACGTGCACCACCGGCAGCTGCACCACCAGCAGGAGCACTACCATTAGCACCAGCGTACCACCAGTGCCACTAGCACCATCACACCCAGCACCGCCACCAGGATTACCACCACCAGCACCTCCACCACCACCACCACCAACAACACCAGCAACAGCACCACCGGCACCGCCACCAGCAACACCACCACCACCAGCACCACCACCAGCAGCACCACCACAAGCACCAGCACCACCATCAGTACCACCACCACCAGCAGCACCAACACCAGCAGCAAAACCAGTACCAGCACCACCACCAACACCACCATCATCACCAGCAGCACCATCATCACCAGCACCACATCCACTAACAGCACACCTACCAGCACCACTAGCAACACCACCAACAGCACCAGCACCACCAGCATCCCCCGCAGCACCACCACAAGCACCACCACCACCAGCATAACCACCAGCACCAACACAAGCACCAATTCCACCAGCACCACCACCACCAGCAGCACCCAGTCCAGCACCACCAGCACCTGCAGCACCGCAGTCACCAGGGGCACCAGCATCATCACCATCACCAGCACCACCACCTGTAGCACCACCACTGCCAGCAGCGCCACTGCCAGCACATGCACCAGCTCCACCAACACTAGCCACACCAGCGCCACCACAAGCACCAAACACCACTACCACCACCAGCACCACAGCCAGCAGCACTACCACCAGCAGCAGCACCCAGTTCAGCACCACCAGCACCAGCACCACAACCATCACCACCAGCGCCTTCATCAGCAGCACAACCGGCACCACCACCAGCACCACCTACACCAGCACCACCACCGTCACCAGCAACACCACCACCAGCAACACCACCTTCAGCAGCACAACTGCCCTGCCAGCACCACCACTGCCAGCTCCACCAGCATCAGCACCACCACCATTAGCACCACCAGCACCAGCACCACCAAAACCACCATCAGCACCACGTAAACTAGCACCAACACCATCGCCAGCTCCACCAACATCACGCCACCACCATTTGCACCACCACCAACAGCAGCATGACCAAAAGCACCACCAACACCACAGGCACCAGCACCAGCAGCACCAGCACCACCACTACCAGCTCCACTAGCAGCACCAGCGGTACCACCAGCAAGAGCACCACAACCAGCAGCACCACCACTGACCCAACCACCACCAGCACCACCACCACCAGCAGCAGCAGAACTAATAGCACCAGCACCAGCACCACCACCATCAGCAACACCACTACCAGCAATACCACCACCGGCAGCAGCACCACCACCAGCACCACCAGCACCACCTCTACCAGCATAACCAGCACCAGCTCCACCACCAACAGCACCACCTTGACCTGCACCATCAGCAGGAGCACCGCCACCAGCACCAGCAGGACCAGCAGCACCACCATCACACCCAGCACAAACCTCAGGTCTAACACCACCAGCACCACCACCAGTACCACCAGCAAAACCAGCACCACCACCACCAGCACCACCAGCAGCAGCAGCAGCACCACCAGTGCCAGCAGCACCACCAGCACCACCACCAGAAACACCACCACCAGCACTAGCACCGCCACCACTATCGGCACCACCACCAGTGCAACCAGCACCAACAGAAGCACCAGCTCCACCAGCACCACCACCACCACCAGCACCCATTCCAGCACCACCAGCACGTGCAGCACCACCATCACCAGGGGCACCAGCACCACCACCATCACCAGCAGCACCACCTGCAGCACCCACCCCAGCACCACCACTGCCAGCAGCGCCACTGCCAGCACTTGCACCAGCTCCACCAACACCAGCCACACCAGCACCACCACAAGCATCAGCACCACCACCACTGACTAAACCACCACCAGCACCACCACCACCACCACCAGCAGCAGAACAAATAGCACCAGCACCAGCAACACCACCATTAGCAACATCACTACCAGCAACACCACCACCAGCAGCAGCAACACCACCAGCACCACCAGCACCACCTATACCAGCACTGGGAGCACCAGCTCCACCACCAACAGCACCACCTTGACCTGCACCACCAGCAGGAGCACCTCCACCAGCACCAGCAGCACCACCAGAACCACCAGCAAAACCAGCACCACCACCACCAGCACCACCAGCAGCAGCAGCAGAACCACCAGCACCACCACCACCAGCAACACTACCACCACCAGCACCACCACCAGAAACACCACCACCAGCACTAGCACTACCACTACTATCGGCACCACCACCAGCGCCACCAGCACCAGCATCCCCAGCAGCACCACCACGAGCACCACCACCAACAGCATAACCACCAGCACCAACACAAGCACCAATTCCACCAGCACCACCACCAACAGCACCACCTCTATCAGCATGACCAGCACCAGCTACACCACCAACAGCACCACCTTGACCTGCATCACCAGCAGGTGCAACGCCACCAGAACCACCATCGCACCCAGCACAACCACCACAACTAACACCACCAGCACCACCACCAGTACCACCAGCAAAACCAGCACCAATACCACCACCAGCACCACCACCAGCAGCAGCAGCACCACCAGGACCATCACCACCAGCAACATTACCATCACCAGCACGACCAACAGAAACACCACCACCAGCACTAGCACCACCACCACTATCGGCACCACCACCAGCGCCACCAGCACCAGCATCCCCAGCAGCACCACCACAAGCACCACCACCACCAGCATAACCACCAGCACCAATACAAGCACCAATTCCACCAGCACCACCACCACCAGCAGCACCCAGTCCAGCACCACCAGCACCAGCAGCACCACTGTCATCAGTGGCACCAGCACCACCACCATCACCAGCACCACCTGCAGCACCCACACCAGCACCACCACTGCAAGCAGTACCACTGCCAGCACATGCACCAGCTCCACGAACACCAGCCACACCAGCACCACCATGAGCACCACCACCACCAGCATAACCACCAGCACCAACACAAGCACCAATTCCACCAGCACCTCCACCACCAGCACCACCTCTATCAGCACGACCAGCACCAGCTCCACCACCAACAGCACCACCTTGACGTGCACCACCAACAGGTGCAACGCCACCAGCACCACCATCACACCCAGCACAACCACCACAACTAACACCACCAGCACCACCACCAGTACCACCAGCAAAACCAGCACCACCACCAGCACCTCCACCACCAGCAGCAGCACCACCAGTGCCAGCAGCACCACCAGCACCATCACCACCAGCAATACTACCATCACCAGCACGACCAACAGAAACACCACCACCAGCACTAGCACCACCACCACTATCGGCACCACCACCAGCGCCACCAGCACCAGCATCCCCAGCAGCACCACCATGAGCACCACCAACACCAGCATAACCACCAGCACCAACACAAGCACCAATTCCACCAGCACCACCACCAGCAGCAGCACCCAGTCCAGCACCACCAGCAGCAGAAGCACCACTGTCACCAGGGGCACCAGCACCACTACTATCACCAGCACCACCACTGCCAGCAGCACCACTGCCAGCACATGCACCAGCTCCACCAACACCAGCCACACCAGCACCACCACAAGCACCATCCACCACTACCACCACCAGCACCACTGCCAGCAGCACCACCACCAGCAGCAGCACCCAGTTCAGCACCACCAGCACCAGAACCACAACCATCACTACCAGTGCCTGCATCAAGCACGACCACCAGCACCACCTACACCAGCACCACCACCGTCACCAACAACACCACCACCAGCAACACCACCATCAGCACCACCATTAGCACCACCAGCACCAACTGTACCAGCAGCACCAACACCAGCACCACCACCATCAGCAGCACCACTGCCCCGCCAGCACCACCACTGCCAGCTCCACCAGCATCAGCACCACCACCATTAGCAGCACCACCACCAGCACCACCAGCAGCACCCACCCCACCAGCACCAGCACCACCACCACCAGCAGCACCACGCCACAAGCACCAGCAGCAGCACCAGCACCAGCACCACCAGCAAAACCACTACCATTAGCACCACCACTACCAGCACCACCAACACTACCACCAGCAGCACCACTACCAGCACCTCCACCACCAGCACCAGCAACACCACCACCACATTGACCTGCACCACCAGCAGCAGCACCACCAGCAGGAGCACCACCAGAACCACCACCACCCCCAGTAGCACCACCACTACTATCAGCACCACCACAGCTCCACCAGCACAAGCATCCCCTGCAGCACTACCCCCAGCACCACCACCACCAGCACCACCACCAGCAATAACACCACCACCAGCAACAGAACCACCACCAGCACCAGCACCATCACCGGCACCACCACCACCAGCAGCAGCACCACCACCAGCACCACCAGCAACAGCACCACCAGCTGCACCACCATCATCAACACCACCACCACCAGAACCACCAGCACTACCACCACTACCACCAACAGCACTACCATAACTACCATCACCAGCAGCACCAGCACCAGCACCACCACTACCAGCTCCACTTGCAGCACCAGCGGTATCACAAGCAAGAGCACCACAACCAGCACCAATACCGACACAACTACCACCAGCACCACCACCACCCCCAGCAGCAGAACAAATAGCACCAGCACCAACACCAGCACCACCATCATCAGCAGCACCACTGCCCCACCAGCACCACCACTGCCAGCTTCACCAGCATCAGCACCACCACCATTAGCAGCACCATCACCAGCACCACCAGCAGCACCCACCCCACCAGCACAAGCACCACCACCACCAGCAGCACCACCCCACAAGCACCAGCAGCAGCACCAGCACCAGCACCACCAGCAAAACCACTACCATTCGCACCACCACTACCAGCACCACCAACACTACCACCAGCAGCACCACTACCAGCACCTCCACCAGGACCACCACTACCAGCACCAGCAACACCACCACCACATTGACCTGCACCACCAGCAGCAGCACCACCAGCAGGAGCACCACCAGAACCACCACCACCCCCAGTAGCACCACTACCACTATCAGCACCACCACAGCTCCACCAGCACAAGCATCCCCTGCAGCACTACCCCCAGCACCACCACCACCAGGACCACCACCAGCAGTAACACCACCACCAGCAACAGAACCACCACCAGCACCAGCACCATCGCCGGCACCACCACCAGCACCACCAGCAACAGCACCACCAGCTGCACCACCACCATCAACACCACCACCACCAGAACCACCAGCACTACCACCACTACCACCAACAGCACTACCATAACTACCATCACCAGCAGCACCAGCACCAGCAGCACCAGCACCACCACTACCAGCTCCACTAGCAGCACCAGCGGTATCACAAGCAAGAGCACCACAACCAGCACCACTACCGACACAACCACCACCAGCACCACCACCACCACCAGCAGCAGAACAAATAGCACCAGCACCAACACCAGCACCACCACCATCAGCAACACCACTACCAGCAATACCAGCACCGGCAGCAGCACCACCACCAGCACCACCAGCCCCACCTCTACCAGCATGACCAGCACTAGCTCCACCACCAACAGCACCACCTTGCCCTGCACCACCAGCAGGAGTACCACCACCAGCACCAGCCGGACCACCAGCACAACCCTCAGGACTAACACCACCACCAGTGCCACCAGTACCGCCAGCAAAACCAGCACCACCACCACCAGCAGCAGCACCACCAGTGCCAGCAGCACCACCAGCACCACCACCAGCAGCAACACAGCCACCACCAGCACCACCACCAGAAACACCACCACCAGCACTAGCACCACCACCACTATTGGCACCACCACCAGCGCCACCAGCACCAGCATCCCCAGCAGCACTACCCCGAGCACCACAACCACCAGCATAACCACCAGCACCAACACAAGCACCAACTCCACCAGCAGCACCACCAGAAGCACCTGTAGCACCACCATCACCAGGGCACCAGCACCACCACCATCACCAGCAGCACCACCTGCAGCACCCACACCAGCACCACCACTGCCAGCAGCACCACTGCCAGCACTTGCACCAGCTCCACCAACACCAGCCACACCAGCACCACCACAAGCACCAGCACCACCACCACCGACACAACCACCACCAGCACCAGCACCACCACCATCAGCAACACCACTACCAGCAATACCACCACCAGCAGTAGCACCACCACCAGCACCACCAGCAGCACCTATACCAGCACTACCAGCACCAGCTCCACCACCAACAGCACCACCTTGACCTGAACCACCAGCAGGAGCACCTCCACCAGCACCAGCAGCACCACCAGAACCACCATCACACCCAGCACAACCATCAGGACTAACAGCACCAGCACCACCACCAGTACCGCCAGCAAAGCCACCACCATCAGCACCACCACTACCAGCACCACCAACACCACCACCAGCAGCACCACTACCAGCACCTCCACCAGCAACACCACTACAAGCAACAGCAGCACCACCAGCACCAGCACCATCACCAGCACCAGCACCACCAGCAGCACCACCACCAGCACCACCACTATCAGCTCTACTAGCACCACCAACACTGCCAGCACGAGCACCACAACCAGCACCACCACCACCGACACAACCTCCACCAGCACCACCACCACCAGCAGAACAACCAGCACCAGCACCACCACCAGCACGACCAGCAAAACCAGCAGCACCACCACCACCAACACCACCACCACCAGCACCACCAGCAACAGCACCACCAGCTGCACCACCATCAACACCACCAGCAGCAGTACCCACACCAGCACTACCGCCACTACCACCAACAGCACCACCAGCACTATCACCACCGGCACCACCAGCGCCACCACCACCAGCTCCACTAGCAGCACCAGCAGCACCACCAGTATGAGCACCACAACCAGCACAACCACCACTGACACAACCACCACCAGCACCACCACCACCAGCAGCAGAAAAAATAGCACCAGCACCAGCACCACCACCATTAGCAACACCACTACCAGCAATACCACAACCAGCAGCAGCACCACCACCAGCACCACCAGCACCACCTCTATCAGCACGACCAGCACCAGCTCCACCACCACAGCACCACCTTGACCTGCACCACCAGCAGGAGCAACACCACCAGTACCAGCAGCACCACCAGCACCACCATCACACCCAGCACAACCACCAGGACTGACACCACCAGCACCACCACCCGTACCATCAGCAAAACCAGCACCACCACTACCAGCACCACCACCAGTAGCAGCAACAGCACCACTGCCAGCAGCACCACCAGCACCACCACCACCAGCAACACCACCACCACCAGCACCACCAACAGAAACACCACCACCAGCACCAGCACCACCACCACTATCGGCACCACCACCAGCACCGCCAGCACCAGCAACCCCAGCAGCACCACCACGAGCACCGCCACCACCAGCATAACCACCAGCACCAATACAAGCACCAGCTACACCAGCACCACCACCACCAGCAGCACCCAGTCCAGCACCAGTAGCACCTGCAGCAACAACATCACCAGGGGCACCAGCACCACCACCATCACCAGCACCACCATCTGCAGCACCCACACGAGCAGCCCCACTGCCAGCAGCACCACTGCCAGCACATGCACCAGCTCCACCAACACCAGCCACACCAGCACCACCACAAGCACCAGCACCACCACTACCAGCACTACCACCACCAGCACCACTGCCAGCAGCACCACCAAGAGCAGCACCCAGTTCAGCACCACCAGCACCAGCACCACAATCATCACCACCAGCGCCTGCACCAGCAGCACAACCAGCACCACTACCAGCACCAACTACATGAGCACCACCGCCGTCACCAGCAATACCACCACCAGCAACACCACCATCAGCACCACCATTAGCACCACCAGCACCAGTAGCACCCATACCAGCACCACCACCATCAGCAGCACCACTGTCCCGCGAGAACCACCACTGCCAGTTCCCCCACCATCAGCACCGCCACCATTAGCACCACAACGACCAGCAGCATGACAAAAAGCACCACCACAACCAGCACCACCAGCAGCACCACTCAAGCACCACCACCACCACCAGCAGCAGCAGCACCACCCCCACCAGCACCAGCAGCAGCACCACCAGCAAAACCACCACCATCAGCACCACCACTACCAGCACCTCCAGCACCACCACCAGCAGCACCACTACCAGCGCCTCCAGCAGCACCACCACTACCAGCACCAGCACCAGCACCACCACCAGCACCACATTGACCTTCTTCACCAGCAGCCGCAATCACCAGCAGGAACACCACCAGATCCACCACCACCCCCACTAGCACCACCACCAATATCAGCACCACCACAGCGCCACCAGCACAAGCATCCCTAGCAGCACCACCCGCAGCACCACCACCACCAGCATCACCACCAGCAGTGCCACCATCAGCACCACCACCATCAGCTCCACTAGCACCACCAGCACCGCCAGCACGAGCACCACAAGCACCACCACCACTGACACAACCACAACCAGCACCACCACCACCAGCAGAACAACCAGCACCAGCACCACCACCAGCACCAGCACCACCAGCAAATCCAGCAGAACCACCACCACCAACACCACAACCACCAGTACCACCAGCAACAGCACCACCAGCTACACCACCACCAACACCACCACCACTAGCACCACCAACATGACTGCCACTACCACCAACAGCACCACCAGAACTACCACCACTAGCAGCACCACCACCAGCACCATCAGCACCACCATTAGCACCACCAGCACCAGCAGCACCCACACCAGCACCACCACCATCAGCAGCACCACTGCCCCGCCAGCACCACCACTGCCATTTCCACGACCATCAGCACCACCACCATTAGCACCACAACCACCAGCAGCATGACAAAAAGTACCACCACCACCAGCACCACCAGCAGCACCACTCAAGCACCACCACCACCACCAGCAGCAGCAGCACCACCCTAACCAGCACCAGCAGCAGCAGCAGCACCACCAGCAAAACCACCACCATCAGCACCACCACTACCAGCACCACCAGCACCACCACCAGCACCACATTGACCTTCTTCACCAGCAGCCGCAATCACCAGCAGGAGCACCACCAGATCCACCACCACCCCCACTAGCACTACCACTAATATCAGCACCACCACAGCGCCACCAGCACAAACATCCCTAGCAGCACCACCCCCAGCACCACCACCACCAGCATCACCACCAGCAGTGCCACCACCAGCACCACCACCATCAACTCCACTAGCACCACCAACACCGCCAGCACGAGCACCACAACAAGCACCACCACTACAGACACAACCACAACCAGCACCACCACCATCAGCAGAACAACCAGCACCAGCACCACCACCAGCACCAGCACCACCAGCAAATCCAGCAGAACCACCAACACCAACACCACAACCAACAGCACCACCACCAACAGCACCACCAGCTACACCACCATCAACACCACCACCACTAGCACCACCAGCATGACTGCCACTACCACCAACAGCACCACCAGAACTACCACCACTAGCAGCACGACCACCAGCACCACCACTACCAGCTCCACTAGTAGCAGCAGCAGCAGCATCTTAGGCATGAGCACCACCACCACCTACACAACCACCACCAGCATCACCACCACCAGCAGAACAAATAGCACCAGCACCAGCACCAGCACCACCACCATCAGCAACACCACTACCAGCAATACCACCACCAGCAGCAGCACCACCACCAGCACCACCTCTACCAGCACGACCAGCACCAGCTCCACCACTAACAGCACCACCTTGACCTGCACCACCAGCAGGAGCACCACCACCAGCACCACCAGCACCACCATCACACCCAGCACAACCACCATGACTAACACCACCAGCACCACCACCCGTACCACCAGCAAAACCAGCACCACCACCACCAGCGTCACAACCAACAGCAGCAGCACCACCAGTGCCAGCAGCACCACCAGCACCACCACCACCAGCAACACCACCACCACCAGCACCACCAACAGGAACACCATCACCAGCACTAGCACCACCACCACTATCGGCACCACAACCAGCGCCACCAGCACCAGCATCCCCAACAGCACCACCAAGAGCACCACCACCAGCATAACCACCGGCACCAACACAAGCACCAGCTCCACCACCACCACCACCAGCAGCACCCAGTCCAGCACCACCAGCACCTGCAGCACCACCATCACCACCAGCGCCTGCACCAGCAGCACAACCAGCACCGCCATGAGCACCACCTACACCAGCACCACCACCATCACCAGCAACACCACCACCAGCAACACCACCACCAGCAACACCACCATCAGCACCATCAGCACCACCATTAGCACCACCAGCACCATCTGCACCAGCAGCACCCACACCAGCACCACCACCATCAGCAGCACCACTGCCCCAGTACCACCAGCAGCACCCACTCCAGCACCACCACCACCACGAGCAGCAGCACCACCCCCACCAGCACCAGCACCAGCACCACCAGCAAAACAACTACCATCAGCACCAACACTACCAGCACCTCCACCAACACCACCACCAGCAGAACAAATCGCACCAGCACCAGCACCACCACCATCAGCAACACCACCACCAGCACCACCACTATCAGCCCCATCTCCGTGCCACCAGCACCAGCTTCCCCAGCAGCACCACCACCCGCATCACCACAACCAGTAGCATCACCACCAGCACCACCATCAGCAGCAGAACACAGACCAGCACCACCACCACCAGCAGCACCACTGCCACCGCTGGCACCATCACCATCAGCACCACCTCCATTAGCACCACCAGCACCTCCAGCACCTGCACCACCAGCAGAACCCACATCAGCACCACCACCACCAGCAGCACCACAGCCACTGCCAGCATCACCACTGCTAGCACCACCACTGCCAGCACCTCCACCAGCTCCACCAACACCACCTCCACCAGCGCCACAACCACCAGCACCACCACCAGCAGCAGCACCAGCAGCATCAACAAAACCACCACCATCAGCACCACCACTACCAGCACCACCAACACCACCAGCAGCAACACTACCAGCACCTCCACCAGCACCACCACCACCAGCACGTGCACCACCACCAGCACCACATTGACAAGCACCACCAGCAGCAGCACCAACAGCAGGAGCACCAAGCAGCACCACCAGCGCCACTAGCACCAGTACACCAGCACCACCACCAACAACACCACTGCCAGCATCACCTCCAGCCCCACCAGCAAAACCAGCACCAGCACCACCACCAGCACCACCACCAACAGCAGCACCACCACCACCAGCACCACCACCAGAAACACCACCACCTCCGCCAGAACCACCACCATTATCAACACCACAACCAGCGCCACCAGCACCAGAATCCGCAGCAGCAGCACCCCCAGCACCACCACCACCAGCAGCATGACCACCAGCACCACCACAAGCACCACCACCACCACCAGCAGCACCCAATCCAGCACCAGCAGCACCAGCACCACCACCAGCCCCACAACCTGCACCACCTACACCAGCATGAACAGCATCGCCAGCTCCACCACCATCAGCACCACCACCATTAGCACCACCAGCACCACCAGCACCAGCACCACCAGCAGCATCCGCACCAATACCACCATCAGCAGCACCACTGCCCCGCCAGCACTACCACTGCCAGCCCCACCACCATCAGCACCACCACCATTAGCACCACCAGCACCAGCACCACCACCAGCACCATCAGCACCACCACCAGCCCCACAACCTGCACCACCTACACCAGCATGAACAGCATCGCCAGCTCCACCACTATCAGCAACACCACCATTTGCACCACCAGCACCACCAGCTCCAGCACCACCATCAGCACCCACACCAGCACCACCACCATTAGCACCACCAGCACCAGCACCACCACCAGCACCATCAGCACCACCACCAGCAGCACCACCACCACCAATACCTACACCAGCACCAACACCATCGCCAGATCCACCACCATCAGCACCACCACCATTAGCACCACTAGCACCTCCAGCACCTGCACCACCAGCAGAACCCACACCAGTACCACCAACGACAGCAGCACACTGCCACTGCCAGCACCACCACTGCCAGCACCTCCACCAGCTCCACCAACACCACCAGCACCAGCACCACCACCAGCACCACCACCAGCAGCAGCACCAGCGGCACCAACAAAACCACCACCATCATCACCACCACTACCAGCACCACCAGCAGCACCACTACCAGCACCTCCACCAGCACCACCACCACCAGCACCTGCAACACCACCAGCACCACATTGACCTGCACCACCAGCAGCAGCACCACCAGCAGGAGCACCACCAGCACCAAGCAGCACCACCAGCGCCACAAGCACCAGCACCCCAGCACAACCACCAACAACACCGATGCCAGCATCACCTCCAGCACCACCAGCAAAACCAGCAACAGCACCACCACCAGCACCACCACCACCACCACCACCATCAGCACCACCACCACCAGCAGCACCATCACCACCAGAAACACCACCACCCCCACCAGAACCACCACCGTTATCAGCACCACCACCAGCGCCACCAGCACCAGAATCCCCAGCAGCACCACCCCCAGCACCACCACCACCAGCAGCATGACCACCAGCACCACCACAAGCACCACCACCACCACCAGCACCACTGCCAGCAGCACCCACTCCAGCACCAGCAGCACCAGCACCACCACAAGCATCAGCACCAGCACCAACACCAGCAACAACACCACCAGCAGCACCATCAGCAACAGCACCACCACGAGCATCAGCACCATCACCAGCACTACCACCACCAGCAGCACCACCACCTGCACCACCAGCACCACCACTATCAGCTCCACTTGCAGCACCAACACCGCCAGCACGAGCACCACAACCAGCACCACCACCGACACAACCACCACCAGCACCACCACCACCAGCAGAACAACCAGCACCAGCACCACGACCAGCACCAGCACCAGCACCAGCAGCAAACCCAGCAGCACCACCAACATCAACACCACCACCACCAGCACCACCAGCAACAGCACCACCAGATGCACCACCACCATCAACACCACCACCACCAGCACCACCAGCACTACCGCCACTACCACCAACAGCACCACCAGAACTACCACCACCAGCAGCACCACCACCAGCACCACCAGCACCACCACTACCAGCTCCACTAGCAGCACCATCAGCACCACCAGCACGAGCACCACAACCAGCACCACCACCACCGACACAACCACCACCAGCACCACCACCATCAGCAGAACAAATAGCACCAGCACCAGCACCACCACCATCAGCAACACTACTACCAGCAATACCACCACCAGCAGCAGCATCACCACCAGCACCACCAGCACCACCTCTACCAGCATGACCTGTACCAGCTCCACCACCAACAGCACCACATTGACCTGCACCACATGCAGGAGCACCACCAGCCGCACCACCAGCGCCACCATCACACACAGCATAACCACCATGACTAACACCACCAGCACCACCACCAGCACCACCAGCAAAACCAGCACCACCGCCACCAGCACCACCAGCAGCAGCAGCACTACCAGCGCCACCAGCACCAGCATCCCCAGCAGCACCAACACAAGCAGCAGCTCCACCAGCACCACCACCACCAGCAGCACCACTGCCAGCACATCCACCAGCTCCACCAACACCAGCCACACCAGCACCCGCACCGCCACCAGCACCACCACCACCACCAGCACCCGGTTCAGCACCACCAGCACCAGCACCACAACCATCACCACCAGCACCTGCACCAGCAGCACAACCAGCACCACCACCAGCACCACCTACACCAGCACCATCACCGTCACCAGCAACACCACCACCAGCAATACCACAATCAGCAGCACCACCATTAGCACCACCAGCATCAACATCACCACCACCAGCACGCTCAGCACTATCACCACTACCACCAACAGCACCACCAGAAATATAACCACCAGCAGCACCACCACCAACACCACCAGCACCACCACTACCAGCTCCACTAGCAGCACCAGCAGCACCACCAGCATGAGCACCACAACCAGCACAACCACCACCGACACAACCACCACCAGCAGAACAAATAGCACCAGCACCACCACCATCAGCACCACCACCATTACCAACACCACCACCGGCAGCATGACCAAAAGCACCACCACCATCAGCACCACCAGCAGCACCCACTCCAGCACCACCAGCAACACCACCAGCACCACCACCTGCACCACCTACACCAGCACAAACAGCATCGCCAGCTCCACCACCATCAGCACCACCACCATTAGCACCACCAGCACCAGTACCACCAGCAGCACCCCCACCAGCACCACCAACATCAGCAGCACCACTGCCCTGCCAGAACCACTACTGCCAGCTCTACCACCATCAGCACCACCACCATTAGCACCACCACCACCAGCTGCATGACCAAAAGCACCACCACCATCAGCATCACCAGCAGCATCCACACCAGCACCACCACCACCAGCAGCACCCACTCCAGCACCACCACCAGCAGCAGCCCCCCCCCCACCAACACCAGCATCAGCACCAGCACCAGCACCACCAGCAAAACCACCACCATCAGCACCACCACTACCAGCACCACCAACACCACCACCACCAGCAGCACCACTACCGGCACCTCCACCTGCACCACCACTACCAGCACCAGCACCAGCACCACCACCACCACCACCACCACATTGACCTGCACCACCAGCAGGAACACTACCAGAACCACCACCACCCCCACTAGCACCACCACCGCTATCAGCACCACCACAGCGCCACCAGCACAAGTATCCCCAGCAGCACCAACCCCAGCACCACCACCACCAGCACCAACACCAGCAACAACACCACCACCAGCACCACCAGCAACAGCACCACTACCAGCACCAGCACCACCACCACCAGCAGCACCACCACCAGAACCACCACTATCGGCTCCACTAGCACCACCAACACCACCAGCACGAGCACCACAACCAGCACCACCACCTCTGACACAACAACCACCAGCACCACCACCACCAGCAGAACAACCAGCACGAGCACCACCACCAGCACCAGCACCACCACCAGCACCAGCACCACCAGCAAAACCAGCAGCCCCACCACCACCACTGCCACCAGCACCACCAGCTGCACTACCACCATCAACACCACCACCACCAGCACCACCAGCACCACCAGCAGTACCACCACTACCACCAACATCACCACCAGAACTACCACCACCAGCAGCACCACCGCCAGCACCACCAGCACCACCACTACCAGCTCCACTAGCAGCACCAGCAGCACTACCAGCATAAGCATCACAACCAGCACCACCAACACCGACACAACCACCACCAGCACCACCACCACCAGCAGAACAAGTAGCACCAGCACCAGCACTAGCACCACCACCATCAGCAACAACACTACCAGCAATACAACCACCACCAGCAGCACCACCACCAGCACCACCTCCACCAGCACAACCAGCGTCAGCAGCAGCACCACCACCAGCACCACCTCTACTAGCATGACCAGCATCAGCTCCTCCACCAACAGCACCACCTTGACTTGCACCACCAGCAGGGGCACTGCCACCAGCACCAGCAGCACCATCAGCGCCACCATTACATCCAGCACAACCACCAGGACTAACACCACCAGCACCACCACCAGCACCACCAGCAAACCCAGCACCAACACCACCAGTGCCACCACCAGCAGCAGCAGCACCACCAGTGCCAGCAGCACCACCAGCACCACCACCACCAGCAACACCACCACCAACAGCAACACCAACATAAACACCACCACCAGCACTAGCACCACCACCACGATCGGCACCACCCCCAGCACCGCCAGCACCAGCATCCCCAGCAGCACCACCACGAGCACCACCACCACCAGCAGCACCCAGTCCAGCACCACCAGCACCTGCAGCACCACCATCACCAGGGGCACCAGCACCACCACCATCACCAGCACCACCAGCTGCAGCACCCACACCAGCACCACCACTGCCAGCAGCACCACTGCCAGCACATCCACCAGCTCCACCAACACCAGCCACCAGCACCTCCACCTGCACCAGCACCACGACTACCACCAACAGCACCACCAGCACCACCGTCCCCAGCACCACCACCACCACCAGCACCCAGTTCAGCACCACCAGCACCAGCATCACAACCATCACCACCAGTGCATGCACCAACAGCACAACCAGCACCATCACCAGCACCACCTACACCAGCACCACAACCGTCACCAGCAACACCACCACCAGCAACACCACCATGAGCAGCACCACCATTAGAACCACCGGCATCACCAGCACCACCAGCAGCACTCACTCTAGCACCACCAACACCAGCACCACCACCAGCACCACAACTACCAGCACCAGCACCACCAGAAATACAACCACCAGCAGCACCACCAGAAGCAGAACCCACACCAGCACCACCACCACCAGCAGCACCACTGCCACTGCTGGCACCATCACCATCAGCACAACCACCATTAGCACCACCAGCACCTCCAGCACCTGCACCACCAGCAGAACCCACTCCAGCACCACCACCACTAGCAGCACCACTGCCACTGCCAGCACCACCACTGTTGCACCATCGCTGACAGCACCACCACCAGCTCCAACACCACCACAACCAGCACCATCAGCCTCACCACCATGACCATCACCACCAGCAGCATCCACTCCAGCACCACCACCAAAACCACCACGACCAGCAGCACCACCCCCACCAGCACCAGCAGCAGCACCAGCACCAGCACCACCAGCAAAACCACCACCATCTGCACCACCACTACCAGCACCACCAACACCAGCACCACCAGCACTACCGAAACTACCACCAGCAGCACCACTACTGGCACCTCCTCCAGCACCACCAATACCAGCACCAGCACCAGCACTACCACCAGCACCACATTGTTCTGCTCCACCACCAGCAGCACCACCAGCAGGAGCACCACCAGAAGCCACCACCACCCCCACTAGCACCACCACCACTATCAACACCACCACAGCGCCACCAGCACAAGTATCCCCAGCAGCACCACCCACAGCACCACCACCGCCAGCACAACTCCAGTAACAACACCACCACCAGCACCACCAGCAACAGCACCTCCAACAGCACCAGCACCACCACCAGCACCACCACCACCAGCATCACCAGCACCACCACTACCAGCTCCACTAGCAGCACCAGCAGCACCAACAGCATGAGCACCACAACCAGCACCACCACCAACACAACTGCCACCAGCACCACCACCACCAGCAGAACAAATAGCACCAGCATCAGCAGCAGCACCACCACCAGCACCACCTATACCAGCATGACCAGCATCAGCTCCACCACCAGCAGCCCCACCTTGACCCGCACCACCAACAGGGGCACTGCCACCAGCACCAGCAGCACCACCAGCACCACCATCACACGCAGCACAACCACCAGGACTAACACCACCAGCACCACCACCAGTACCACCAGCAAAACCAGCATCACCACCACCAGCACCACCACCACCAGCACCACAACCAGAAGCAGCAGCATCACCAGCACCACCACCACCAGCAACACCAACATAAACACCACCACCAGCACTAGCACCACCACCACTATCGGCACCACCACCAGCACCGCCAGCACCAGCATCCCCAGCAGCACCACCATGAGCCCCACCACCACCAGCATAACCACCAGCACCAACACAAGCACCAGCTCCACCAGCACCACCACCACCAGCAGCACCCAGTCCGCATCACCAGCACCTGCAGCACCACCATCACCAGGGGCACCAGCACCACCACCATCACCAGCACCACCACCTGCAGCACCCACACCAGCACCACCACTGCCAGCATTACCACTGCCAGCACATCCACCAGCTCCAACACCAGCCACACCAGCTCCTCCACCAGCACCAGCACCACCACTACCACCACTAGCACCACCAACACCACCGCCACCAGCACCCCCACCACCAGCAGCACCCACTTCAGCACCACCAGCACCAGCATCACAACCATCACCACCAGCGCATGCACCAACAGTACAACCAGCACCACCACCAGCACCACCTACACCAGCACCACCACCGTCACCAGAAACACCACCACCAGCAACACCACCATCAGCAGCACCACCATTAGCACCACCGGCATCACCAGCACCACCAGCAGCACTCACTCCAGCACAACCAACACCAGCACCTCCACCAGCACCAGCATCACCACTAACACCACCAGCAATACCAGCACCACCAGCACCACCGCCACCACTGCCAACACGACCACTTCCAGAACCTGCACCAGCTCCACGAACACCACCAGCACCAGCACCACCAACAGCAGCACAACTACCATCACCAGCACCACCACAAGC
This sequence comes from Isurus oxyrinchus, assembly GCA_026770705.1. Classification (NCBI taxonomy): domain Eukaryota; kingdom Metazoa; phylum Chordata; class Chondrichthyes; order Lamniformes; family Lamnidae; genus Isurus; species Isurus oxyrinchus. The sequence continues at coordinate 81,523,241 of JANJGN010000013.1, read as the reverse complement.
TGCACCCAAACCAGCACGAACACTGCCAACAGCACCACCGCCAGCATCTCCACCAGCTCCACCAACACCACCACCACCAGCACGACCAGCACTACCGCCACTACCACCAACAGCACCACCAGAAATACAACCACCACCAACACCACCACCAGCACGACCACTACCAGCTCCACTAGCAGCACCAGCAGCACCACCAGCATGAGCACCACCACCAGCACAACCACCACCGACACAACCACCACCAGCACCACCACCACCTGCAGAACAAATAGCACCAGCACCACAACCACCTGCAGAACAAATAGCACCAGCACCACCACCATCAGCAACACCACCATCAGCAGCACCACCATTAGCACCAAAAGCATCACCAGAACCAGCACCACCAGCATCACCCACTCCAGCACCACGAACACAAACACCACCACCAGCGCTAGCACCACCACCACTATCAGCACAACCACCAGCACCAGCACCACCATAAGCACCACCTATACTAGCACCAACACCATCACCAGCTCCACCACCACCATTAGCACCACCAGCACCACCTGCACCAGCAGCACCCACACCAGCACCACCACCATCAGCAGCAACACTGTCCTGCCAGCAACACCAGCACCACCACTGCCAGCTCCACCACCATCAGCACCACCACCATTACCACCACCACCCACTCCAGCACCACCAGCAAAACCACCACCATCAGCACCACCACTACTAGCACCACCAACACCACCACCAGCAGCACCACTACCAGCACCTCCACCAGCACCACCACTACCAGCACCAGCAACAGCACCACCACCACCACCACATTGACCTGCACCACCAGCAGCAGCAACACCAGCAGGAGCACCACCAGAACCACCACCACCCCCACTAGCACCACCACCGCTATCAGCACCACCACAGCGCCACCAGCACAAACATCCCCAGCAGCACCACCTCCAGCACCACCAGCACCAGCACCATCACCAGCAACAACATCACCTCCGGCACCACCAGCAACAGCACCACCTCCACCAGCAGCACCACCACCAGCACCACCAGCACCAGCAACACCACCAGCATGAGCACCACAACCAACAGCAGCACCACTGACACAACCACCACCAGCACCACCACCAGCAGCAGAACAACCAGCAACAGCACCACCACCCGCACCAGCACCAGCACCATCAGCAAAACTAGAAGCACCACCACCACCAACACCATCACCACCAGCACCACCAGCAACAGCACCACCAGCTGCACCACCACCATCAGCACTACCACCACCAGCACTACCACCAACAGCACCACCGGAACTACAACCACCAGCAGCAGCACCAGCAGTACCACCACTACCATCTCCACTAGCAGCTCCTGCAGCACCACCAGTATGAGCACCACAACCAGCACCACCACCACCGACACAACCACCACTAGCACCTCCACCACCAGCACCTCCACCTCCATCAGCAACACCACCACCAGCAACACCACCAGCACCACCACTATCAGCCCCACCACCTGTGCCACCAGCACCAGCATCACCAGCAGCACCACCACCCATATCACCACAACCAGTAGCATCACCACCAGCACCACCACCACCACCAGAAGCAGAGCCCACACCAGCACCACCACCACCAGCAGCACCATTGCCACTGCTAGCACCATCACCATCAGCACAACCACCATTAGCACCACCAGCACCTCCAGCACCTGTACCACCAGCCGAACCCACTCCAACACCACCACCACCAGCAGCACCACTGCCACTGCCAGCACCACCACTGCTAGCACCACAGCTGACAGCAGCTCCACCAGCTCCGCCAACACCTCCACCACCAGCACCACCAGCCCCACCACCACGACCACCAACACCAGCAGCACCCACTCCAGCACCACCACCACCACCTCCACCACCAGCAGCACCACCGCCACCAGCACCAGCAGCAGCACCAGCACCAGCACCACCAGCAAAACCACTACCATCAGCTCCACCACTACCAGCACCACCAACACCACCACCAGCAGCACCACTACCAGCACCTCCACCAGCACCACGACTACCAGCCCCAGCACCAGCACCACGATCAGCACCACATTGTTCTGCACCACCAGCAGCAGCACCACCAGCTGGAGCTCCACCAGAACTATCACCACCCCCACTAGCACCACCAGCACTATCAGCACCACCACAGCGCCACCAGCACAAGTATCCCCAGCAGCACCAACCCCAGCACCACCACCACCAGCACCAACACCAGCAACAACACCACCACCAGCACCACCAGCAACAGCACCACTACCAGCACCAGCACCACCACCACCAGCAGCACCACCACCAGAACCACCACTATCGGCTCCACTAGCACCACCAACACCACCAGCACGAGCACCACAACCAGCACCACCACCTCTGACACAACAACCACCAGCACCACCACCACCAGCAGAACAACCAGCACGAGCACCACCACCAGCACCAGCACCACCACCAGCACCAGCACCACCAGCAAAACCAGCAGCCCCACCACCACCACTGCCACCAGCACCACCAGCTGCACTACCACCATCAACACCACCACCACCAGCACCACCAGCAGTACCACCACTACCACCAACATCACCACCAGAACTACCACCACCAGCAGCACCACCGCCAGCACCACCAGCACCACCACTACCAGCTCCACTAGCAGCACCAGCAGCACTACCAGCATAAGCATCACAACCAGCACCACCAACACCGACACAACCACCACCAGCACCACCACCACCAGCAGAACAAGTAGCACCAGCACCAGCACTAGCACCACCACCATCAGCAACAACACTACCAGCAATACAACCACCACCAGCAGCACCACCACCAGCACCACCTCCACCAGCACAACCAGCGTCAGCAGCAGCACCACCACCAGCACCACCTCTACTAGCATGACCAGCATCAGCTCCTCCACCAACAGCACCACCTTGACTTGCACCACCAGCAGGGGCACTGCCACCAGCACCAGCAGCACCATCAGCGCCACCATTACATCCAGCACAACCACCAGGACTAACACCACCAGCACCACCACCAGCACCACCAGCAAACCCAGCACCAACACCACCAGTGCCACCACCAGCAGCAGCAGCACCACCAGTGCCAGCAGCACCACCAGCACCACCACCACCAGCAACACCACCACCAACAGCAACACCAACATAAACACCACCACCAGCACTAGCACCACCACCACGATCGGCACCACCCCCAGCACCGCCAGCACCAGCATCCCCAGCAGCACCACCACGAGCACCACCACCACCAGCAGCACCCAGTCCAGCACCACCAGCACCTGCAGCACCACCATCACCAGGGGCACCAGCACCACCACCATCACCAGCACCACCAGCTGCAGCACCCACACCAGCACCACCACTGCCAGCAGCACCACTGCCAGCACATCCACCAGCTCCACCAACACCAGCCACCAGCACCTCCACCTGCACCAGCACCACGACTACCACCAACAGCACCACCAGCACCACCGTCCCCAGCACCACCACCACCACCAGCACCCAGTTCAGCACCACCAGCACCAGCATCACAACCATCACCACCAGTGCATGCACCAACAGCACAACCAGCACCATCACCAGCACCACCTACACCAGCACCACAACCGTCACCAGCAACACCACCACCAGCAACACCACCATGAGCAGCACCACCATTAGAACCACCGGCATCACCAGCACCACCAGCAGCACTCACTCTAGCACCACCAACACCAGCACCACCACCAGCACCACAACTACCAGCACCAGCACCACCAGCACCACCGCCACCAGCATCACTACCAGCACCACCAACATGACCACCATCACCAATACAAGCACCAGCACCACCAGCACCACCAGCACCAGCAGCACCGAGTTCAGCACCACCAGCGCCTGCACCAGCAACACAACCAGCATCACCTACACCAGCACCACCTACACCAGCACCATCCCCATCACCAGCAACACCACCATCAGCAGCACCACCATTAGCACCACCAGCATCATCAGCACCAGCACCACCAGCATCTCCCACTCCAGAACCACGAACACAAACACCACCACCAGCACTAGCACTACCACCACTATCAGCACCACCATCAGTGCCATCAGCACCAGCATCCCCAACAGCACCTCCACGAGCACCAACACCACCAGCATGACAACTAGCACCAACCCAAGCACCAGCACGAACACCACCAACACGACCATCACAACCAGCACCACCACCATCACCAGCACCACCACCAACAGCACCCACACCAGCACCACCACTGCCAGCAGCACCATTGCCAGCACCTCCACCAACACCATCTGCACCAGCATCACCAGCACCACCAGCACCACCACCACTACCGCCACCAGCAGCACCAGCTGCACCACCACGATCAACACCACGACCACCAGTACTACCACAACCACCACCACCACCACAAACAGCACCAACAGCACCAGCAACACCACCCCCATCAGCCCCACCACTACCAGCACCACATCCACCACCAGCAGTAACACCTCTACCAGCACCACCAGCACGACCATGACCTGCACCACCAGCAGGAACACCACTACCAGCACCACCAGCACCACCACTGCCACTAGCACCGGCACTCCCAGCACCACCACCAGTATTACCACCACCAGCACCACCACCAGCGCCACCAGCAAAACCAGCACCAGCACCACCACCACCAGCAACACCACCACCAGCATCACTGCCAACACCAGCAGCACCACCAGTGCCACCAGCACCACCAGCACCACCACCACCACCAGCACCAACCCCAGCACCACCACCACCAGCATGACCACCATCACCAACACAAGCACCAGCACCACTAGCACCACCACCACCACCAGCACCCAGTTCAGCACCACCAACACTAGCTCCACAACCATCACCACCAGCACCAGCACCACAACCAGCTCCACTACCAGCACCAACTACACCAACACCACCACCATCACCAGCAACACCACCATCAGCAGCAACACTATAAGAACAATCAGCATCACCAGCACCAGCACTACCAGCAGCACCCACTCCAGCACCACCACCACCAGCATCAACATTGTAACCGCCAGCACCACCACTGCCAACACAATCACTTTCAGCACCTGCACCAGCTCCATGAACACCACCAGCACCAGCACCACCAACAGCATCACAACTACCATCACCAGCACCACTACAAGCTGCACCCGAACCAGCACCACCACTGCCAGCAGCACCACCACCAGCATCTCCACCAGTTCCACCAACACCACCAGCACCAGCACCACCAGCAGCACCAGCACCACCAACACCACCACCGGCACCACCACCACCACCACCACCACCAGCACCACCACCAGCACCACCACCAGCATCACCATCACCAGCACCAGCACCACCACCACTATCAGCACCACCTCCCCCACCACCAGCACCAGCATCCCCAGAAGCACCAACACCAGCACCATCACCAGCTGCACCACACCAGCAACAACAGCACAAATGCAACACCACCAGCAGCAGCACCACCACTATCAGCCCCACCACCCGCACCACCACCACCAGTAGCATCACCACCAACACCACCACCACAAGCAGCACCAGCATCACCACCACCAGCACAACCCACACCAGCACCTCCAACACCAGCAACACCACTGCCACTGCCGGCACCACCACCATTAGCACCAACGGCACCTCCAGCACCAGCACCACCAGCAGAACCCACACCAGCACCACCACCACCAGCAGCACCACTACCACTGCCAGCTCCACCCACACCAGCACTACCAGCAAGCCCAGCCCCAACACCACCACCAACACCAGCACCAGCACCACCAGCAAAACCACCACCATCAGCACCACCACCACCAGCAGCAGCACCACCACCAGCACCATCACCAGCACCACCTACACCAGTACCAACACCATCGCCCGCTCCACCAACATCAGCACAACCACCATCAGGACCACCAGCACCAGCATCACCTGCAGCACCCACACCAGCACCACCACCATTAGCACCAGCACCACCACCAGCACCACCAGCACCACCAGCAACACCACCACCACCATCACCAGCACCACCACCAGCAGCACCCACACCACCACCACTGCTGCCAGCAGCACCACTGCAGGCTCCTCCACCTGCTCCACCAACACCACCAACACCATCACCACCACTACCACCAACAGCACCACCTGCAACATCACCACCAATGCAAGCAGCACCACCACCAGTACCACCACCACCACCATTCTCGGCACCACCTCCGGTGCTACCAGCACCAGCAACTCCAGCAGCACCACCAGCAGCCCCACCAACACCAGTACCACTACCACCAACACCACCACCAGCCCCAGCACCACCAGAAACAGCACCACCACCAGCAACAAAACCTGCACCAGCCCCACCACCAGCACCACCAGCAGCAGCACCACCACCACCAGCACCATCACTATTAGCCCCACCACCACCACCACCAGTGGCATCACCACCAGCACCACCAACACAAGCACCACCAGCATCAGCAACACCAGCAGAACCCACACCAGCACCACAACCACCAGCAGCACCACCATTAGCACCACCAGCACCTCTAGCGCCAGCACCACCAGCAGCAGCCATGCCAGCAGCAACCCCACCAACTGCACCTATGCCACTGCCAGCTCCACCAACACTACCACCACCAGCACCAGCACCACCACTACTACCACCAGCACCACCAAAACCACCACCACCAGCACCACCACCACTATCAGCACCTCCTCCAGCACCACCAGCACCAGCATCCACAGCAGTACCACTACCAGCACCACCACCACCATCACCAGCACCACCACGAGCAGCACCCACACCAGCACCACCACCCCCACCAGCACCACGGCCACTTCCAGCACCACCACTGCCAGCACCATCCCTGCCTGCACCTCCACCAGCTCCACCAACACCAGCAGCACCAGCACCACCACCAGCACCAGCACAACCACTATCACCACCAGCATCACCACCACCACCAGCAGCAGCACTACCACCAGCACCACCAGCAGCACCACCACCAGCACCACCACCACCATCACCAGCACCAGCACCAGCAGCACCCACAACACCACCACTGCCAGCAGCACCACTGCAGGCTCCTCCACCTGCTCCACCAACACCACCAACACCAGCACCACCAGCAGCACCAACAGCACCACCAGCACTACCACCACCACTGCCACGAGCACCACTACCACCACCACCACCAGTACCAGCACTACCACCACTATCAGCACCACCTCCGGTGCCACCAGCACCAGCAACCCCATCAGCAGCACCACCAGCCCCACCAACACCAGCACCACCACCACTAACACCAACAACAGCACCACCAGCAACAGCACCACAACCAGCACCAGCACCCCCACCACCAACAGCACCACCACCAGCAGCAAAACCAGCACCAGCTTTACCACCAGCACCATCAACAGGGGAACCAGCACCACCACCATCACCAGCACCACCACCTGCAGCACCCACACCAGCACCACCACTGCCAGCAGCACCACTGCCAGCACATCCACCAGCTCCACCAACACCAGCCACCAGCACCTCCACCTGCACCAGCACCACCACTACCACCACCACCACCACCAGCACACAGTTCAGCACCACCAGCACCAGCATCACAACCATCACCACTAGCACATGCACCAACAGCACAACCAGCACCACCACCTACACCAGCACCACAACTGTCACCAGCAACACCACCACCAGCAACACCACCATCAGCAGCACCACCATTAGAACCACCGGCATCACCAGCACCACCAGCAGCACTCACTCCAGCACCACCAACACCAGCACCACCACCAGCACCAGCACCACCAGCACCACTGCCACCAGCATCACTACCAGCACACCCACATGACCACCATCACCAATACAAGCACCAGCACCACCAGCACCACCAGCGCCTGCACCAGCAACACAACCAGCATCACCTACACCAGCACCACCTACACCAGCACCATCCCCATCACCAGCAACACCACCACCAGCAACACCACCATCAGCAGCACCACCATTAGCACCACCAGCATCACCAGCACCAGCACCACCAGCATCTCCCACTCCAACACCACGAACACAAACACCACCACCAGCACTAGCACTACCACCACTATCAGCACCACCATCAGTGCCACCAGCACCAGCATCTCAAACAGCACCTCCACGAGCACCAACACCACCAGCATGACAACCAGCACCAAACCAAGCACCAGCACGAACACCACCAACACCACCATCACAACCAGCACCACCACCATCACTAGCACCACCACCAGAAGCACCCACACCAGCACTACCACTGCCAGCATCACTACTGCCAGCACATCCACCAGCTCCAACACCAGCCACACCAGCACCTCCACCAGCATCAGCACCACCACTACCACCACCAGCACCACCGCCACCAGCACCCCCACCACCAGCAGCACACAATTCAGCACCACCAGCACCAGCATCACAACCATCACCACCAGCGCATGCACCAACAGCACAACCAGCACCACCTACACCAGCACCACCACCATCACCAGAAACACCACCACCAGCAACACCACCATCAGCAGCACCACCATTAGCACCACCGGCATCACCAGCACCACCAGCAGCACTCACTCCAGCACCACCAACACCAGCACCACCACCAGCACCAGCATCACCACTACCACCACCAGCAACACCAGCACCACCGCCACCACTGCCAACATGACCACTTCCAGCACCTGCACCAGCTCCACGAACACCACCAGCACCAGCACCAACAGCAGCAGCACAACTACCATCACTAGCACCACCACAAGCTGCACCCAAACCAGCACCACCACTGCCAGCAGCACCACCGCCAGCATCTCCAACAGCTCCACCAACACCACCACCACCAGCACGACCAGCACTACTGCCACTACCACCAACAGCACCACCAGAAATACAACCACCAGCAGCACCACCACCAGCAGCACCAGCACCACCACTACCAGCTCCACTAGAAGCACCAGCAGCACCACCAGCATGAGCACCACAACCAGCACAACCACCACCGACACAACCACCACCTGCAGAACAAATAGCACCAGCACCACCACCATCAGCAACACCACCATCAGCAGCACCACCATTAGCACCAACAGCATCACCAGAACCAGCACCACCAGCAGCACCCACTCCAGCACCACGAACACAACCACCACCTGCAGAACAAATAGCACCAGCACCACCACCATCAGCACCACCACCACTATCAGCACCACTACCAGAACCAGCACCACCATCAGCACCACCTATACTAGCACCAACACCATCGCCAGCTCCACCACCATTAGCACCACCAGCACCACCTGCTCCAGCAGCACCCACACCAGCACTACCACCATCAGCAGCAACACTGCCCTGCCAGCACCACCACTACCAGCTCCACCACCATCAGCACCACCACCATTACCACCACCACCACCAGCAGCATCCATACCAGCACCACCACTGCCAGCACCACCACTGCCAGCACCTCCACCAGGTCCACCAACAGCACCAGCACCAGCAGCAGCACCACCACCAGCACCACCAACACCACCACCACCACTGCCTTCAGCATCACTACCATCACCAGCACCAGCACCACCACCACTATCAGCACCACCTCCGGCGCCACTAGCACTAGCAACCCCAGCGGCACGATCAACACCACCACCACCACCACCAGCACCACCAGCACTACCATGACCACCACCACCAGCACCACCAGCACCAGCAGCACCACCACCACCATCAGCACCCCACCACCAGTAGCATCACCACATGCACGACCACCACAAGCATCACCAGCACCAGCACCCCCAGCAGAACCCACACCAGCAGCACCACCACCAAGACCACCCCCAACAACTGCACCATGACCACTGCCAGCACCGCCACTGCCAGCACCTCCACCAGCTCCACCAACAACACCACCACCAGCACCAGCAGCCCCACCACCACCAGCACCAGCACCACCAGCAAAATCACCACCATCAGCACTCAGTCCAGCACCACCGGCACCAGCACCACCAACATCACCAGCAGCACCAGCCCAACCATCACCAGCACCACTACCAGCAGCACCCACACCAGCACCACCTCTGCCAGCACCACCACTGCCAGCACCTCCACCAGCTCCACCAACTCCAACACCAGCACCACCAGCAGCAGCAGCACCACCAGCACCACCACCACCACCACCAACAGCAACACCAGCACCACTACCATTGCCACCAGCAGCACCACCACTACCAGCACCACAACCAGCACCACCACCACGAACACCACCACCAGCAGCAGCACCACCACCATCACCAGCAGCAAAACCAGCACCAGCATCACCACCTGCAGCAGCACCATCACCAGCAACACCTGCTCTACCAGAACCACCACCAGCGCCACCAGAACCAGCATCCCCAGCAGCACCACCACCAGTTCCACCACCACCAGCATGACCACCAGCATCAACACAAGCACCAACATAAGCACTACCAGCAGCACACAGTCCAGCACCAGCAGCACCATCACCATTGCCATCACCACCAGGATCAGCACCACAACCAGCACCACCACCAGCACCGCCTACACCAGCACCACCACCATGATCAGAAACAACACCATCAGCAGCACCACCAGCCCCAGCACCACCAGCTGTGCCCACTCCAGCACCACCACCAGCAGCACCACTGCCACTGCCAGCATCACCACTGCCAGCACAACCACTTCCAGCACCTCCATCAGCACCACAAATACCACCAGCACCAGCACCACAACCAGCACCACCACCAGCAGCACCACCACCATCACCAGCACCACCACTGCCAGCAGCACCACTGCCAGCACCTCCACCTGCTCCACCAACTACCAGCACCAAAATCAGCACCACCACCACGAACATCAAGAACCACGACCACCATCAGCAGCACCACCACCACCATCACCAGCACCACCACCAGCAGCAGAAGCAGCACCAGCAGCACCAGCACCATCACTACCTACAGCAGCACCACCATCAGCACCACCAGCTCTATCAGCACCACCACCAGCAGCACCAGCTCTATCAGCACCACCACCAGCTCCACCAGCACCAGCATCCCCAGCAGCCGCACCACCAGCACCACCACAACCAGCACCACCACCACCAGCATGACCACCAGCATCAACACAAGTACCCACACCACCACAACCAGCAGCACCCACTCCAGAATCACCAGCAGCAGGACCACCACCACCAACACCAGCAACACAACCAGCACCACCACCAGCACCACCTACACCAGCACCACCACCATCACCAACAACACCACCATCAGCAGCACCACCATTAGCACCACCAGCACCACCAGCCCCAACGGCACCAGCAGCACCCACTCCAGCAACACCACCAGCAGCACCACTGCCACTGCCATCACCACCATTGCCAGCACCACCACTTCCAGCACTTGCACCGGCTCCACAAACACCACCAGCACCAGCACCATCACCAGCACCACGACCAGCAGCACCACCACCATCACCAGCACCACCACAAGCAGCACCCACACCACCACTGCCAGCAGCACCACTGCCAGCACCTCCACCTGCTCCACCAACACCACCAGCACCAGCAGCACCACCACCACCACTGCCTCCAGCACGACCACCATCACCAGTACCAGCACCACCACCACTATCAGCACCACATCCGGTGCCACCAGCACCAACAACCCCAGCAGCACCACCACTAGCCCCACCAACACGAGCACCACCACCACCACCACCACCAGCCCCAGCACCACCAGCACCAGCACCACCACCAGCAACAGCACCACCACCAGCTCCACCACCACCAGCAGCACCACCAGCAGCAAAACCGCCACCAGCACCATCACTGGCACCAGCACCACCAGCAGCACCAGCACAACCACTACTACCACCAGCACCACCGCCAGCAGCACCACCACCACCACCACCAGCATGACCACCACCACCAGCAGCAGCACCACCACCAGAACTACCACTTCCAGCAACAGCACCACCACAACTATCAGCACCACCTCCAGAATCACCAGCATCAGCACCATCACCACCAGCACCACCACCACCAACACCACCAGCAACAGCACCACCAGCTGCAACACCACAATCAACACCACCACCGCAAGCACCACCAGCACTACCACCACCACCACCAGCAGCAGCACCGCCAGCACCAGCACCACCAGCACCCCCAACACCACCACCAGCACCACCACTATCAGTCCCACCACCACCACCACCAGTAGCATCACCACCAGCACCACCACCACAAGCACCACCAGCACCAACACCATCAGCAGAACCCACACCAACAACACCACCACCAGCTGCACCACCATTAGCACCACCAGCACCTCCAGCACCAGCACCACCAGCAGCACCCACACCAGCACCACCCCCACCAACTGCACCAATGCCACTGCCAGCACCACCACTGCCAGCACCTCCACCAACACAAGCACCACCAGCAGCACCAGCCCCACCACCACCACAACCACCAGCACCAGCACCAGCACCAGCACCAGCACCAGCAAAATCAACACCATATGCACCCAGTCAGCACCACCAGCACCAGCACCACCAACCTCACGAGCAGCACCAGCACCACTACCATGACCACAACCACCACCAGCAGCACCCACACCAGCACCACCACTGCCAGCACATCCACCAGCTCCACCAACACCACCAGCACCACCACCAGCAGCAAAACTAGCACCAGAACCATCACCACCTGCAGCAGCGCCACCACCAGCACCACCAGCACTATCAGCACCACCACCAGCGCTAACAGCTCAAGCATCCCCAGCAGTACAACCACCAGCACCACCACCACCAGCATGACCACCAGCACCAACACAAGCACCAGCATCATCACCACCAGCAGCAGCACCCAGTCCAGCACCACCAGCACCACCACCACCAGCATCAGCACCACAACCAGCACCACCACCAGCACCACCTACACCAGCACCACCATCATCACCAGCAACACCATTATCAGCAGCACCACCATTAGCACCACCAGCACCACCAGCCCCAGCACCACCAGCAGCACCCACACCACCAACAACCACTGCCAGCAGCACCACTGCCAGCACCTCACCTGCTCCACCAACACCACCAGCACCAGCACCACCAGCAGCACAAGCACCGCCACCACAATCAGCACCATCTCCGGAGCCAGCAGCACCATCAACCCCAGCAGCACCACCAACAGCCCCACCAATATGAGCTCCACCACCACCAACAGCACCACCACCACCTGAACCACCACCAGCAGCACCACCACCAGCAGCAAAACCAGCACCAGCACCACCAACAGCAACAGCACCAGCAGCAGCAGCACCACCACCACCAGCACCCCCAGCAACACCACCAGCGCAACCACTATCAGCCCCACAACGACCACCACCAGTAGCATCACCACCAGCACCACCACCACAAGTACCACCAGCATCACCAGCAGAACCCACATCAGCACCACAACCACCAGCAGCATCACCATTAGCACCACCAGCACCTCCAGCAACAGCACCACCAGCAGCACCCACACCAGCACCACACCCACCAACTGCACCAGTGCCACTGCCAGCACCACCACTGTCAGCACCACCACCAGCTCCACCAACAACACCACCACCACCATTAGCACCATCAGCTCCACTAGCACCACCACCACCACCACCACCAACAGCACCACCAGCTACATCACCAGCACCAGCACCACCACCAGCTCCACCACCACCAGCAGTACCACCACCAGCAGCAAAAGCAGCACTAGCACCACCACCAGCATCAGCACCACCAGCAGCAGCAGCACCACCACCAGCAACCCCAGCACCACCACAAGCACCACCTACACCAGACACCAACACGATCGCCAGCTCCACGACCATCAGCACCACCAACATTAGCACCACCAGCACCACCAGCACTAGCACTACCAGCAGCACCCACACCAACACCACCACCATCACCAGCACCACAAACATCAACACCACCACCATTAGCACCACCAGCACCAGCACCAACAGCAGCACCCACACCAGAACCACCACTATCAGCAGCACCACTGCCTCACCAGTACCACCACTGCCAGCTCCACCACCAGCAGCAGCCCCACCACCACCAGCACCACCACCAGCACCACCTACACCAGACACCAACACCATCGCCAGCTGCACCACCATCAGCACCATCACCATTAGCACCACCAGCACCACCTGCACCAGCAGCACCAGCAGCACCCACACCAGTACCACCACCAACAGCAGCACCGCTGCCCCGCCAGCACGACTACTGCCAGCTCCACTACCATCAGCACCACCTCCATTAGCACCACCACCACCAGCAGCATGACCACCAGCACCGCCACAAGCACCACCACCACCAGCAGCACCATCACCAGCACCACCCACTCCAGCACCTCCAGCACCACCACCAGCACCACCTACACCAGACACCAACACCATCGCCAGCTCCACGACTATCAGCACCACCAACATTAGCACCACCAGCACCACCAGCACCAGCACCAACAGCAGCACCCACACCAACACCACCACCATCACCAGCACCACAAACATCAGCACCACCACCATTAGCACCACCAGCACTAGCACCACCAGCAGCACCCACACCAGCACCACCACTATCAGCAGCACCACTGCCTCGCCAGCACCACCACTGCCAGCTCCACCACCATCAGCACCACCACCACCAGCAGCCCCACCACCACAAGCACCACCACCAGCACCACTACACCAGACACCAACACCATCGCCAGCTCCACCATCATCAGCACCATCACCATTAGCACCACCAGCACCACCTGCACCAGCAGCACCCACACCAGCACCACCACCAGCAGCAGCACCGCTGCCCCGCCAGCACCACTACTGCCAGCTCCACTACCATCAGCACCACCTCCATTAGCACCACCACCACCACCAGCACCACCAGCACCCATCAACACCACCACCAGCACCACCACTATCAGCCCCACCACCACCACCAGTAGCATCACCACCAGCACCACCACCACAAGCACCACCAGCACCAACACCACCAGCAGAACCCACACCAACACCACCACCAGCTGCACCACCATTAGCACCACCAGCACCTCCAGCACCAGCATCACCAGCAGTACCCACACCAGCATCACCCCCACCAACTGCACCAATGCCACTGCCAGCACCACCACTGCCAGCACCTCCACCAACACCAGCACCACCAGCACCACCAGCCCCATCACCACCACAACCACCAGCACCAGCACCAGCACCAGCACCACCAGCAAAATCAACACCATAAGTACCCAGTCAGCACCACTAGCACCAGCACCATCAACACCACAAACAGCACCAGCACCACCACCATCACCACAACCACCACCAGCAGCACCTACACCAGCACCACCACTGCCAGCACATCCACCAGCTCCACCAACACCACCAGCAGCAAAACTAGCACCAGAACCATCACCACCTGCAGCAGCGCCACCACCAGCACCACCAGCACTATCAGCACCACCACCAGCGCTACCAGCACAAGCATCCCCAGCAGCACCACCACCAGCACCACCACCACCAGCATGACCACCAGCACCAACACAAGCACCAGCATCATCACCACCAGCAGCACCCAGTCCAGCACCACCAGCACCAGCACCATCACCACCAGCATCAGCACCACAACCAGCACCACCACCAGCACCACCTACACCAGCACCACCATCATCACCAGCAACACCATCATCAGCAGCACCGCCATTAGCACCACCAGCACCACCAGCCCCAGCACCACCAGCAGCACCCACACCACCAACAACCACTGCCAGCAGCACCACTGCCAGCACCTCACTTGCTCCACCAACATCACCAGCACCAGCACCACCACCAGCACGAGCACCGCCACCACAATCAGCACCATCTCCGGAGCTAGCAGCACCATCAACCCCAGCAGCACCACCAACAGCCCCACCAAAACCAGCACCAGCACCACCAACAGCAACAGCACCAGCAGCAGCAGCACCACCACCACCAGCACCCCCAGCAACACCACCAGCGCAACCACTATCAGCCCCACCACCACCACCAGTAGCATCACCACCAGCACCACCACCACAAGTACCACCAGCATCACCAGCAGAACCCACATCAGCACCACAACCACCAGCAGCATCACCATTAGCACCACCAGCTCCTCCAGCAACAGCACCACCAGCAGCACCCACACCAGCACCACACCCACCGACTGCACCACTGCCACTGCCAGCACCACCACTGTCAGCACCACCACCAGCTCCACCAACAATACCACCACCACCATTAGCACCATCAGCCCCACCACCACCACCACCACCAGCACCACCAGCTACATCACCAGCACCAGAACCACCACCAGCTCCACCACCACCACCAGCAAAAGCAACCCCAGCACCACCAGCATCAGCACCACCACTATCAGCCCCACCACCACCACTACCAGTATCATCACTACCAGCACAACCACCACAAGGATCACCATCACCAGCATCACCAGCAGATCCCACACCAGCATCACCACCACCAGCACCACCACCACCAGCACACCACCACCACCAGCACCACCACCACAAGTACTACCATGACCTGCACCACCATCAGGGGCACCACCAGCAGCACCAGCAGCACCACTTGCACCACTAGCACCAGCACTCCCAGCACCACCACCAGGACTACCACCACCCGCACCACCAGCAGCACCACCAGCAAAACCAGCACCAGCAACACCACCAGTACCACCACCACCAGCAACATCACCACCAGCACCAGCACCAGCACCAGCAGCACCACCAGCGCCACCAGCCCAGCACCACCAACACTAGCAGCACCACCAGCACCACCACCAGAAACACCACCACCAGCACTAGCACCACCACCACTCTCAGCACCACCACCAACACCACCAGCACCAGCATCCCCAGCAGCGCCACCAGCACCACCACCACCAGCATGACCACCATCACCAACACAAGCAACAGCACCACCAGCACCACCACCACTAGCAGCACCCAGTTCAGCACCAACAGCACCAGCACCACAACCATCACCACCGGCGCCAACACCAGCACCACAACCAGCACCACTACCAGCACGACTACCAGCACCACTGACACTGCCAGCACCACCTCTTCCAGCACCTCCACCAGCTTCATGAAATCCGCCAGCACCAGCTCCACCACCAGCACCACCACCAGCAGCATGACCACCATCACCAGCACCACCAGAAGCAGCACCCACAGCAGCACCACCACTGCCAGCAGCACAACTGCCAGCAGCTCCATCAGCTCCAGCAACACCACCAGCACCAGCGCCACCACCAGCACCAGCACCATCACTATGACCACCAGCACCACCCGCACCAGCACCACAACGATCACCACCAGTCCCAGCACCACCGGCAGCACCCACACCACCTCCACCACTGCCTGCACCTCACCTGCTTCACCAACACCACCAGCAGCACCACGACCTGCACCACCAGCAGTGGCACCACCAGCAGCAGTACCATGACCAGCACCAGCAGCACCACCAGCACCACCATCCCCAGCACCAGCACCAGCACCTCCACCAGCACCACCACCACCAGCAACAACACCACCAGCACCACCAGCAGCAGTAGTACCACCAGCACCAGCACCACCACTGCCAGCACCACCACAACCAGCACAACCGGCAGCAGCACCACCTGCAGGAGCACCACCACCACCAGCAGCACCACCACCACTAGCACCACCACCACCAGTAGCACCCAGTTCAGCACCACCATCGCCAGCACCATCAACATCTCCACCACCACCTACACCAGCACCACCACCATCACCAGCAACACCACCATCAGCAGCTCCAAAATGAGAACCACCAGTCCCACCAGCACCAGCACCACCAGCAGCACCCACTCCAGCATGACCACCACGAGCAGCACCGCCACCACCAGCACCAGAACCACCACCGCCAGCACCACCATGACCTGCACCCCCAGCAGCAGCACCACCTGCAGGAGCACCACCAACAGCACAAGCAGCAATACCAGCGCCACTACCACCAACATCCCCAGCACCACTACCAGCACTATGACCACCAGCACCACGACCAGCACCACCAACACCACCAGCACCACCAACATCACCACCAGCAGCACCACGAACTGCACCACCAGCAGCAGAACCACCTTCAGCAGTACCACGACCAGTACCTGCGGCACCACCAGCACCACTAGCACCACCAACACCAGCACCAGCACCAGCACCTCCACCAACACCACCACCACCAGCAACAACACCACCAGCACCACCAGCAGCAGTAGCACCACCACCACCAGCGCCACCACTGCCAGCACCACCACAACTAGCAGCACCACCAGCAGGAGCACCACCACCAGCACCAGCAGCACCACCAGCAACACTAGCACCAGCATCCCCAACACCGGCAGCAGCACCAAAACCAGCACCACCACCACCAGCACAACCAGCAGCAGCACCACCACCAGAAGCACTATCAGCACCACCAGCACCACCACCAGCAAAACCAGCACCAGCACCACCACCACAAGCACCACCAGCAGCAGCACCCACATGTAGCACCCACACACCACCACCACCACCACCACCACCGCCACTAGCACCACCACCACTAGCAGCACCACCACCATTACCACTACCAGCACAACCAGTGCCACCAGCACGAGCACCAGCACCACCACTGCCAGCACCACCACGACCTGCAACACCAGCAGCAGCAGCAGCAGTAGGAGCACCACCAACAGCACAAGCAGCAATACCAGCTTCACTACCACCAGCTTCCCCAGCACCTCAACCAGCACTATGACCACAGCACCTTGACCAGCACCACCAAAACCACCAGCACCACCAGCACCACCACCAGCAGTACCACGACCAGCACCAGCAGCACCACTAGCACCACCAACCCCAGCACCAGCACCAGCACCTCCACCAGCACCACCACCACCAGCAACAACACCACCAGCACCACCAGCAGCAGTAGCACCACCAGCACCAGCACTAGCACCACCACCACCAGCACCACCACCACAAGCACCACCGGCAGCAGCACCACCAGCAACACTAACACCAGCATCACCAGCACCAGCACCACCATCAACAAGAGCACCACCACCAGCACCAGCAGCACCACCAGCAGGAGCACCATCACCAGCACCACCAGCAGCACCAAAGCCAGCACCACCAGTACCAGCACCAGCAGCATCTGCACCACCACCACCACCACCACCAGCACCACCACCAGCAGCACCAGCAGCCACACCACCACCAGCACCACATTCACCACAACCCCCGCCAGC
This sequence comes from Isurus oxyrinchus, assembly GCA_026770705.1. Lineage (NCBI taxonomy): Eukaryota > Metazoa > Chordata > Chondrichthyes > Lamniformes > Lamnidae > Isurus > Isurus oxyrinchus. Next base: position 81,503,754 of record JANJGN010000013.1, on the reverse strand, counting down.
ACCACTAGCAGCACCACCAGCAAAACCACCACCGGCACCATCACCAGTACCACCCACTCCAGACTCTCCAGCACCAGCACCACCACCAGCACCACCACCTGCACCACCTACACCAGACACCAAAACCATCGCCAGCTGCACGACCATCAGCACCACCACCATTAGCACCACCAGCACCACCACCAGCAACACCACCAGCAGCACCCACACCAACACCACCACCATCACCAGCACCACAAACATCAGCACCACCATCATTAGCACCACCAGCAGCATCACCATCAGCAGCGCCACTGCCCCTCCAGCACCGCCACTGCCAGCTCCAGCACCACCAGCACCACCTACACCAGCACCAACACCATCGCCAGCTCCACCACCAGCACCACCTGCAGCAGCAGCACCAGCAGCACTCACACCAGCACCACCACCAACAGCAGCACTGCTGCCCCGCCAGCACCACTACTGCCAGCTCCACCAACATCAGCACCACCTCCATTAGCACCACCACCAGCAGCAGCATGACCACCAGCACCACCACAAGCACCACCACCACCAGCAGCACCGCCAGCAGCACGCACTCCAGCACCACCAACACCAGCACCAACACCAGCACCACCACCAACACCACCTACATGAGCACCAACACCATCGCCAGCTCCACCACCATCAGCACCATCAGCATCGCCCCTAACAGCACCACCAGCACCACCTGCACCAGCACCACCAGCAGATCCCACACCAGCACCACTGCCATCGCCAGGACCACCACTGCCAGCACCACCACGGCCAGCAGCTCCACCAGCTACACTAACACCACCGACACCAGCACCAACACCAGCACCACCACCAGCACCACCACCAGCAGCACCGGCACCATCACCAGCACCACAACCATCAGCACCACCACCATTAGCAATAACAGCACCATCAGCACCAGCAGCACCAGCAGCACCCACACCAGAACCACCACCACTACCAGCACCACGGCCACTGCCATCACCAGCACTGGCAGAACCACCATTGCCAGCACCACCACCAGCTCCACCAACATCAGCACCAGCACCACCACCAGCACCAGCACCACCTGCATCATCACCACCAGCACCACCAGCACTGGAACCAGCACCACCACCACCAGCACCAGCATCCCAGCACCACCAGCAGCACTACTACCACCAGCACTACCACCACCAGCACCTCGACCGGCACCACCACACCACCAGCACAACCACCAGCAGCACCATTACCTCCACCACCAGCAGCAGTGCCACCAGCAGGAGCACAGCCACCAGCACCAGCAGTAACACCGGCACCACTAGCACCAGCATCCCCAGAACCAGCACCAGCACCACCGCCAGAAACACCAGCACCAGCACCACCACCAGCACCACCACTAGCAACAACACCAGCACCACCAGCAGCACCCACACAAGCACCACCAACACCAGCAGCACCACTGCCATCGCAAGGACCACCACTGCCAGCACCACCAGCCCCAGCAGCTCCACCAGCTTCACCAACACCACCAGCACCAGCACCAACACCAGCACAACAAACATCACCACCACCACCAGCACGACCATGATCACCAGCACCACAAACATCAGCACCACCACTATTAGCACCATTAGCACCACCAGCACCAGCACCACCAGCAGCACCCACACCAGCAAAACCACGACTAGCAGCACCATGGCCACTGCCAGCACCAACACTGGCAGCACCACCACTGCCAGCACTAGCTCCACCAACACCAGCAAAAGCACCATCACCAGCAGCACCATGACCTGCACCACCAGCAGCACCACCACCACCACTAGAACCACCATACCCAGCACCAGCACCAGCACCTCCAACATTACCACCACCAGCAGCAACAGCACAATCAGGACACCATCGGCAGCAGCACCACCAGCAGGAGCATCACCAAAAGCACCAGCAGCACCACCAGCAACACTAGCAGCAGCATTCCCAGCACCAGCAGCAGCAGCAGCACCAACACCACCAGCACCACTACCGGCACTATCAGCATTACCACTATTAGCAACAGCAACACCAGCAGCACCACCAACAGCACTCACACCAGCACCACAACCACCAGCAGCACCACTGCTACTGCCAGGACCACCATCACCAGCACCACCACTGCCACCAGCTCCACCAGCTACACCAAAACCAAGAGCACCAGCATCATTATCAGCACTATCACCAGCACCACCAACACCAGCACGACCACCATCACCAGCACCACCATGAACACCAGCACCATCAGCACCACCACCTGCAGCAGGAGCACAACCAACAGCAGCACCAGCACCAGCAGCACTAGCACCAGCTTCCCCAGCACTAGCACTAGCACCAGCACCACCACCAGCAACACCACCAGCACCACCAGCAGCACCCACACCAGCACCAGCACCACCAGCAGCACCACAGCCACCACCAGGACAACCACTGCCAGCACCACCACTTCCCGCAGCTCCACCAGCTTCACCAACACCACCAGCACCAGCACCAACACCAGCATGACAAACAGCATCTCCACCGCCAGCACGACCATGATCACCAGCACCACAAACATCAGCACCACTACTATTAGCACCATCAGGACCACTAGCACCAGCACGACCAGCAGCAACCACACCAGCACCACCACCACTAGAAGCACCATGGCCACTGCCAGCACCACCACTGGCAGCCCCACCACTGCCAGCACCAGCACCGGCTCCACCAACACCACCAGCACCAGCACCAGCAGCACCATGACCTGCACCACCAGCAGCAGTACCATGACCCGCACGAGCAGCACCAACAGCACAACTAGAACCACCAACCCGAGCACCAGCACCAGCCCCTCCACCATAAAAACACCACCACCAGCACCACCAGCAGCAGTACCAGCACCAGCACCAGCACCACCAGCACCACCACGACCTGCACCACCAGCATCGCCACCACTAGCATGAGCACCACCAACAGCACATACAGAACCATCAGCGCCACTAGCACCAGCATCCCTAGCACCAGCACCACCAGCTACAACACCACCAGCACCACCAGCAGCAGTAGCACCACTAGCACCAGCACCACCACCGCCATCACCACCACCACAAGCACCACCAGAAGCAGCACCACCAGCAACACCAGCACCAGCATCCTCAGCACCAGCACCAGCACCACCAGCACCACCAGCACCACCAGCACCACCACCAGCAGCACCACAACATGCACCAACAGCAGCAGCGCCACAAGCAGGAGCACCAGCACCAGCACCAGCAGCACCACCAGCGGGAGCACCACCACTAGCACCAGCAACAGCACCAAAACCAGCACCACTAGCACCAGCACCACCAGCATCTGCACCACCACCACCACCACCACCAGCACCACCAGCAGCACCAGCAGCAGCACCAGCAGCCACACCATCACCAAGCACCACATCCACCACCAGCACAAGCAGCACCACCAGCGGGAGCACCACCACTAGCACCAGCAACAGCACCAAAACCAGCACCACTAGCACCAGCACCACCAGCATCTGCACCACCACCACCAGCACCACCAGCAGCACCAGCAGCAGCACCAGCAGCCACACCATCACCAAGCACCACATCCACCACCAGCACCACATCCACCACAACCCCCGCCAGCACCACTAGCAGCACCACCAGCAAAACCAGTACCAGCACCACCACCAAGCACCAGCACCACCAGCACCACCACCACCAGCACCACCAGCAGCTGCACCACCACCAGCTCCAGAACCATCTCCAGCACCAGCACCACCACCAGTACCAGCACCTCCACTGCCAGTACCACCACCTCCAGCACAACCAGCAGCAGCACCACCAGCAGGAGCACCACCAACAGCACCAGCAGCCCCACCAGGAACACTAGCACCAGCATCCCCAGCACCACCGCCAGCACCATCGAAATCACCACTATTAGCACCAGCATCACCAGCAGCAGCACCCACACCAACACCACCACCACCAGCAGCAACACTGCCATCACCAGGACTGCCACTGCCAGCACCACCACTGCCAACATCTCCACCTCTACCAACCACCATCAGCACCACCACCCGCAACAGAAGCACCACCACCAGCACCATCAGCACTACAACCACCAGCACCACCAGCACCAGCACCAGCACCACCATGAGCAGCACCACGACCAGCAGCAGCACCACCAGTGGCAGTAACACAACCAGCACCAGCAGCACCACCAGCAACACTGGCACCATCTTCCCCAGCACCAGCACCAGAAACACCACCATCACCACCACCACAAGCACCACCAGAAGCAGCACCACCAGCAACACCAGCACCAGCATCCTCAGCACCAGCACCAGCACCACCAGCACCACCAGCACCACCACCAGCAGCACCACAACATGCACCAACAGCAGCAGCGCCACAAGCAGGAGCACCACCACCAGCACCAGCAGCACCACCAGCGGGAGCACCACCACTAGCACCAGCACCAGCACCAAAACCAGCACCACTAGCACCAGCACCACCAGCATCTGCACAACCACCACCACCACCACCAGCACCACCAGCACCACCAGCAGCAGCACCAGCAGCCACACCATCACCAAGCACCACATCCACCACTAGCACCACATCCACCACAACCCCCGCCAGCACCACTAGCAGCACCACCAGCAAAACCAGTACCAGCACCACCACCAAGAACCACCACCACCAGCACCACCACCACCAGCACCACCAGCAGCTGCACCACCACCAGCTCCAGAACCATCTCCAGCACCAGCACCACCACCAGTACCAGCACCTCCACTGCCAGCACCACCACCTCCAGCACAACCAGCAGCAGCACCACCAGCAGGAGCACCACCAACAGCACCAGCAGCCCCACAAGCAACACTAGCACCAGCATCCCCAGCACCACCGCCAGCACCATCGAAATCACCACTATTAGCACCAGCATCACCACCAGCAGCACCCACACCAACACCACCACCACCAGCAGCAACACTGCCATCACCAGGACTGCCACTGCCAGCACCTCCACATGCCAACATCTCCACCTCTACCAACCACCATCAGCAGCACCACCCGCAACAGAAGCACCACCACCAGCACCATCAGCACTACAACCACCAGCACCACCAGCACCAGCACCAGCACCACCATGAGCAGCACCACGACCAGCAGCAGCACCACCAGCGGCAGTACCACAACCAGCACCAGCAGCACCACCAGCAACACTGGCACCATCTTTCCCAGCACCAGCAACAGAAACACCACCATCGCCAGCACCACAACCAACACCATCAGCATTACCACTATTAGCACCAGCAACTCCACCAGCACCACTAGCACACGCACCACCAGCAGCATCCACACTAACTCCACCAAAACCACCAGCACCAGCACCACCACCAGCACCAGGACCACCTGCACCACCACCACCGCCACCAGCACCACCACCACTAGCACCACCAGCATCACCAACACCAGCACCACCATGAACACCAGCACCATCAGCACCACCACCCGCAGCAGAAGAACCACCAACAGCACCATCAGCACTACAACCACCAGCACCACCAGCACCAGCACTAGCACCACCATGAGCAGCACCACGACCTGCACGACCAGCAGCAGCACCACCAGCAGCAGTACCACAACCAGCACCAGCACCACCACCAGCAACACCACCAGCAGCACCACCAGCAGGAGCACAACCAACAGCAGCACCAGCACCACCAGCAACACTAGCACCAGCTTCCCCAGCACTAGCACTAGCACCAGCACCACCACCAGCAACACCACCAGCACCACCAGCAGCACCCACACCAGCACCAGCCCCACCAGCAGCACCACTGCCACCACCAGGACAACCACTGCCACCACCACCACTTCCAGCAGCTCCACCAGCTTCACCATCACCACCAGCACCAGCACCAACACCAGCATGACAAATAGCACCTCCACCGCCAGCATGACCATGATCACCAGCACCACAAAAATCAGCACCACTACTATTAGCACCATCAGGACCACCAGCACCAGCACGACCAGCAGCAACCACACCAGCACCACCACCACTAGCAGCACCATGGCCACTGCCAGCACCACCACTGGCAGCCCCACCACTGCCAGCACCAGCACCAGCTCCACCAACACCACCAGCATCAGCAGCACCACGACATGCACCACCAGCAGCAGTACCATGACCCGCACCAGCAGCACCAACAGCACAACAAGAACCACCATCCCGAGCACCAGAACCAGCACCTCCACCATCATAACCACCACCAGCAACACCAGCACCAGCACCACCAGCAGCAGTACCACCACCAGCACCACCAGCACCACCGGCAGCAGCACCACCAGCAGGAGCATCACCACCAGCACCAGCAGCACCAGCAGCAACACTAGCAGCAGCATTCCCAGCACCAGCACCAGCATCAACACCACCAGCTCCACTACCAGCGCCATCAGCATTACCACTATTAGTACCAGCAACTCCAGCACCACCACCAACAGCACTCACACCAGCACCACCACCACCAGCAGCACCACTGCTACTGCCAGGACCATCACTGCCAGCACCACCACTGCCAGCAGCTCCACCAGCTAAACCAACACCACCAGCACCAGCATCATTACCAGCACAACCACCAGCACCACCACCACCAGCACAACCAGCAACACCAGCAACAGCACCATCAGCAGCACCATGGCCACCAACAGCACCATCACCAGCAGCACCGCCACCTGCACCACCAGCAGCACCACCAGCACCACTAGAACCACCATCCCCAGCACCAGCACCAGCACCTCCACCATTACCACCACCAGCAGCAACACAACCACCAGCACTACCGGCAGTAGCACCGCCAGCAGGAGCATCACCACCAGCACCAGCAGCACCAGCAGCATCTCCAGCAACACTAACACCAGCATTCCCAGCACCAGCACCAGCACCAACACCACCAGCACCACTACCAGCGCCATCAGCATTACCACTATTAGTACCATTAACACCAGCAGCACCACCAACAGCACTCACAAAAGCACCACCACCACCAACAGCACCACTGCTACCGCCAGGACCACCACTGCCAGCACCACCACCACCAGCAGCACCGCCACCTGCACCCCAGCAGCACCACCAGCACCACTAGAACCACCATCCCCAGCACCAGCACCAGGACCTCCACCATTACCACCACCAGCAGCAACACCACCACCAGCACTACCGGCAGCAGCACCGCCAGCAGGAGCATCACCACCAGCACCAGCAGCACCAGCAGCATCTCCAGCAACACTAACACCAGCATTCCCAGCACCAGCACCAGCACCAACACCAACAGCACCACAACCAGCGCCATCAGCATTACCACTGTTAGTACCAGCAACACCAGCAGCACCACCAACAGCACTCACACCAGCACCACCACCACCAACAGCACCACTGCTACTGCCAGGACCACCACTGCCAGCACCACCAGTGCCAGCAGCTCCACCAGCTAAACCAATACCACCAGCATCAGCACCATTACCAGCACCACCACCACCAGCACGAACACCATCACCACAAACATGAGCACCACCACCATTAGCACCACCAGCAACACTAGCACGACCACCGCCAGCAGCACCATGGCCACCGCCAGCACCACCACAAGCACTACCAGCAAAACCGCCACCGCCCCCAGCACCAGCAGCACTGCCACCAGCACCACCATCAGCAGCACCATCACCATCTCCAGCACCACCAGCACCACCAGCACCACCAGCACCACCACAAGCAGCAAAACCAGCAACAGCACCACCAGCACCATCACCACCACCACCACCAGCACCACCACCATCTCCACCAAGAGCACCACTGCCAGCACCACCACAAGCACCACCAGAAAAACCAGCACCACCACCACCACCAGCAGCACCGCCACCAGCACCACAAGCAGCACACCATCACCAACTCCAGCACCAGCACCAGCACCACCAACACCATCAGCACCACCATCAGCAGCAGCACCACCACCATCTCCACCAACAGCAGCACCACCTGCACTACCATTACCAGCACCATCAGCACCACCAGCAACACCGCCACCATCAGCAACACCACTACCAGAACCACCACCACCACAAGCAGCAGCACCACAACCAACACCAGCAGCACCACCACTACCAGCACCAGTAGCACCACATTGACCTGCACCAGCACAAGCAGCACCACCTGCGCCACTAGCACCAGCACCCACAGCACCACCACCAGTAATTCCACCGCCAGCACCTCCACCAGCATCACCAACTCCACCAGCACCATGAGCACCACCACCAAATGGAACAACACAGTCAGAACCTCCACCAGCACCACCAACAGGAGCACCACAACCAGCACCAGCAGCTCCACTAGCACCATTAGCACCAGCATCCCCAGCACCAGCACCACCACTGACAGCAACACCACAACCAGCACTACCAGCAGCAGCACCAGCACCAGCACCACCATCAGCACCATCAGCATCGCCACTAACAGCACCACCAGCACCACCTGCACCAGCACCACCAGCAGATCCCACACCAGCACCACTGCCATTGCCAGGACCACCACTGCTAGCACCACCACTGCCAGCAGCTCCACCAGCTACACTAACACCACCGACACCAGCACCAACACCAGCACCACCACCAGAACCACCACCAGCAGCACCACCACCATCACCAGCACCACAACCATCAGCACCACCACCATTAGCACTAACAGCACCACCAGCACCAGCAGCACCAGCAGCACCCACACCAGAACCACCACCACTACCAGCACCACGGCCACTGCCATCATCAGCACTGGCAGCACCACCATTGCCAGCAACACCACCAGCTCCACCAACATCAGCACCAGCACCACCACCAGCACCAGCACCACCTGCATCATCACCACCAGCACCACCAGCACTGGAACCAGCACCACCACCACCAGCACCAGCATCCCAGCACCACCAGCAGCACTACTACCACCAGCACTACCACCACCAGCACCTCGACCAGCACCACCACACCACCAGCACAACGACCAGCAGCACCATTACCTCCACCACCAGCAGCAGTGCCACCAGCAGGAGCACAGCCACCAGCACCAGCAGTAACACCGGCACCACTAGCACCAGCATCCCCAGAACCAGCACCAGCACCACCACCATCTCCACCAACAGCACCACTGCCAGCACCACCACAAGCACCACCAGAAAAACCAGCACCACCACCTCCACCAGCAGCACCGCCACCAGCACCACAAGCAGCAGCACCATCACCAACTCCAGCACCACCACAAGCACCACCAACACCACCAGCACCACCATCAGCAGCAGCACCACCACCATCTCCACCAACAGCAGCACCACATGCACTACCATCACCAGCACCATCAGCACCACCAGGAACACCGCCACCATCAGCAACACCACTACCAGCACCACCACCGCCACAAGCAGCAGCACCACAACCAACACCACCAGCACCACCACTACCAGCACCAGTAGCATCACATTGACCTGCACGAGCACAAGCAGCACCACCTGCGCCACTATCACCAGCACCCACAGCACCACCACCAGTACTTCCACCGCCAGCACCTCCACCAGCATCACCAACTCCACCAGCACCATGAGCACCACCACCAAATGGAACACCACAGTCAGAAACTCCACCAGCACCACCAACTGGAGCACCACAACCAGCACCAGCAGCTCCACTAGCACCATTAGCACCAGCATCCCCAGCACCACCACCACCACTGACAGCAACACCACAACCAGCACTACCAGCAGCAGCACCAGCACCACCACCACCACCAGCACCATCAGCATCACCACTAACAGCACCACCAGCACCACCTGCACCAGCACCACCAGCAGATCCCACACCAGCACCACTGCCATCACCAGGACCACCACTGCCAGCAGCTCCCGCAGCTACACCAACACCACCAGCACCAGCACCAACACCAGCATCACCACCAGAAGCACCACCACCATCACCAGCACCACAACCATCAGCACCACCACCATTAGCACTAACAGCACCACCAGCACCAGCAGCACCCACACCAGAACCACCACCACTACCAGCACCACTGGCAGAACCACCATTGCCAGCACCACCACTAGCTCCACCAACATCAGCACCAGCACCACCACCAGCACCAGCACCACCTGCATCATCACCACCAGCACTGGAACCAGCACCACCACCACCAGCACCAGCATCCCAGCACCACCAGCAGCACTACTACCACCAGTACTACCACCACCAGCACCTCGACCGGCACCACCACACCACCAGCACAACCACCAGCAGCACCATTACCTCCACCACCAGCAGCAGTGCCACCAGCAGGAGCACAGCCACCAGCACCAGCAGTAACACCTCCACCACTAGCACCAGCATCCCCAGAACCAGCACCAGCACCACCGCCAGAAACACCAGCACCAGCACCACCAGCAGCAGCACCATCACCAGCACCAGCAGCACCACCAGCACCACCACTAGCAACAACACCAGCACCACCAACAGCACCCACACAAGCACCACCAACACCAGCAGCACCACTGCCATCGCAAGGACCACCACTGCCAGCACCACCAGCCCCAGCAGCTCCACCAGCTTCACCAACACCACCAGCACCAGCACCAACACCAGCACAACAAACATCACCACCACCACCAGCACGACCGTTATCACCAGCACCACAAACATCAGCACCACCACTATTAGCACCATTAGCACCACCAGCACCAGCACCACCAGCAGCACCCACACCAGCAAAACCACGACTAGCAGCACCATGGCCACTGCCAGCACCAACACAGGCAGCACCACCACTGCCAGCACCAGCACCAGCTCCACCAACACCAGCAACAGCACCATCACCAGCAGCACCATGACCTGCACCACCAGCAGCACCACCACCACCACTAGAACCACCATACCCAGCACCAGCACCAGCACCTCCAACATTACCACTACCAGCAGCAACACCACAATCAGGACACCATCGGCAGCAGCACCACCAGCAGGAGCATCACCAAAAGCACCAGCAGCACCACCAGCAACACTAGCAGCAGCATTCCCAGCAGCAGCAGCAGCACCAACGCCACCAGCACCACTACCGGCACTATCAGCATTACCACTATTAGCAACAGCAACACCAGCAGCCCCACCAACAGCACTCACACCAGTACCACAACCACCAGCAGCACCACTGCTACCGCCAGGACCACCAGCACCAGCACCACCACTGCCAGCAGCTCCACCAGCTACACCAAAACCAACAGCACCAGCATCATTACCAGCACTATCACCAGCACCACCACCACCAGCACGACCACCATCACCAGCACCACCATGAACACCAGCACCATCAGCACCACCACCCGCAGCAGGAGCACAACCAACAGCAGCACCAGCACCACCAGCAACACTAGCACCAGCTTCCCCAGCACTAGCACTAGCACCAGCACCACCACCAGCAACACCACCAGCACCACCAGCAGCACCCACACCAGCACCAGCACCACCAGCAGCACCACTGCCACCACCAGGACAACCACTGCCAGCACCACCACTTCCCGCAGCTCCACCAGGTTCACCAACACCACCAGCACCAGCACCAACACCAGCATGACAAACAGCACCTCCACCGCCAGCACGACCATGATCACCAGCACCACAAACATCAGCACCACTACTATTAGCACCATCAGGACCACTAGCACCAGCACCACAAGAGCAACCACACAGCAGCACCACCACCACTAGAAGCACCATGGCCACTGCCAGCACCACCACTGGCAGCCCCACCACTGCCAGCACCAGCACCTGCTCCACCAACACCACCAGCACCAGCACCAGCAGCACCACGACCTGCACCACCAGCAGCACTACCATGACCCGCACCAGCAGCACCAACAGCACAACTAGAACCACCAGCGCCACTAGCACCAGCATCCCTAGCACCAGCACCACCAGCTACAACACCACCAGCACCACCAGCAGCAGTAGCACCACTAGCACCAGCACCACCACCGCCATCACCACCACCACAAGCACCACCAGAAGCAGCACCACCAGCAACACCAGCACCAGCATCCTCAGCACCAGCACCAGCACCACCAGCACCACCAGCACCACCACCAGCAGCACCACAACATGCACCAACAGCAGCAGCGCCACAAGCAGGAGCACCACCACCAGCACCTGCAGCACCACCAGTGGGAGCACCACCACTAGCACCAGCACCAGCACCAACACCAGCACCACTAGCACCAGCACCACCAGCATCTGCACCACAACCACCACCACCACCACCAGCACCACCAGCACCACCAGCAGCAGCACCAGCAGCCACACCATCACCAAGCACCACATCCACCACTAGCACCACATCCACCACAACCCCCGCCAGCACCACTAGCAGCACCACCAGCAAAACCAGTACCAGCACCACCACCAAGCACCACCACCACCAGCACCACCACCACCAGCACCACCAGCAGCTGCACCACCACCAGCTCCAGAACCATCTCCAGCACCAGCACCACCCCCAGTACCAGCACCTCCACTGCCAGCACCACCACCTCCAGCACAACCAGCAGCAGCACCACCAGCAGGAGCACCACCAACAGCACCAGCAGCCCCACAAGCAACACTAGCACCAACATCCCCAGCACCACCACCAGCACCATCGAAATCACCACTATTAGCACCAGCATCACCACCAGCAGCACCCACACCAACACCACCACCACCAGCAGCAACACTGCCATCACCAGGACTGCCACTGCCAGCACCACCACTGCCAACATCTCCACCTCTACCAGCCACCATCAGCACCACCACCCGCAACAGAAGCACCACCACCAGCACCATCAGCACTACAACCACCAGCACCACCAGCACCAGCACCAGCACCAGCACCACCATGAGCAGCACCACGACCAGCAGCAGCACCACCAGCGGCAGTACCACAACCAGCACCAGCAGCACCACCAGCAACACCACCAGCAGCACCACCAGCAGGAGCACAACCAACAGCAGCACCAGCACCACCAGCAACACTAGCACCAGCTTCCCCAGCACTAGCACTAGCACCAGCACCACCACCAGCAACACCACCAGCACCACCAGCAGCACCCACACCAGCACCAGCCCCACCAGCAGCACCACTGCCACCACCAGGACAACCACTGCCACCACCACCACTTCCAGCAGCTCCACCAGCTTCACCATCACCACCAGCACCAGCACCAACACCAGCATGACAAATAGCACCTCCACCGCCAGCATGACCATGATCACCAGCACCACAAACATCAGCACCACTACTATTAGCACCATCAGGACCACCAGCACCAGCACGACCAGCAGCAACCACACCAGCACCACCACCACTAGCAGCACCATGGCCACTGCCAGCACCACCACTGGCAGCCCCACAACTGCCAGCACCAGCACGAGCTCCACCAACACCACCAGCATCAGCAGCACCACGACATGTACCACTAGCAGCAGTACCATGACCCGCACCAACAGCACAACTAGAACCGCCATCCCGAGCACCAGCACCAGCACCTCCACCATCATAACCACCACCAGCAACACCACCACCAGCACCACCAGCAGCAGTACCACCACCAGCACCACCAGCACCACCGGCAGCAGCACCGCCAGCAGGAGCATCACCACCAGCACCAGCAGCACCAGCAGCACCAGCAGCAACACTAGCACCAGCATTCCCAGCACCAGCACCAGCATCAACACCACCAGCTCCACCACCAGCGCCATCAGCATTACCACTATTAGTACCAGCAACTCCAGCACCACCACCAACAGCACTCACACCAGCACCACCACCACCACCAGCAGCACCAATGCTACTGCCAGGACCATCACTGCCAGCACCACCACTGCCAGCAGCTCCACCAGCTAAACCAACACCACCAGCACCAGCACCATTACCAGCACTAATACCAGCACCACCACCACCAGCACGACCAGCAACACCAGCAACACCACCACCAGCAGCACCACGGCCACCACCAGCACCACCACCAGCAGCACCGCCACCTGCACCACCAGCAGCACCACCAGCACCACTAGAACCACCATCCCCAGCACCAGCACCAGCACCTCCACCATTACCACCACCAGCAGCAACACCACCACCAGCACCACTGGCAGCAGCACCGCCAGCAGGAGCATCACCACCAGCACCAGCAGCACCAGCAGCATCTCCAGCGACACTAACACCAGCATTCCCAGCACCAGCACCAGTACCAACACCACGAGCACCACTACCATCGCCATCAGCATTACCACTATTAGTACCATTAACACCAGCAGCAGCACCAACAGCACTCACAAAAGCACCACCACCACCAACAGCACCACTGCTACCGCCAGGACCACCACTGCCAGCACCACCATCACCAGCAGCACCGCCACCTGCACCACCAGCAGCACCACCAGCACCACTAGAACCACCATCCCCAGCACCAGCACCAGCACCTCCACCATTACCACCACCAGCAGCAACACCACCACCAGCACCACCGGCAGCAGCACCGCCAGCAGGAGCATCACCACCAGCACCAGCAGCACCAGCAGCATCTCCAGCAACACTAACACCAGCATTCCCAGCACCAGAACCAGCACCAACACCACCAGCACCACTACCAGCGCCATCAGCATTACCACTATTAGTACCATTAACTCCAGCAGCACCACCAACAGCACTCACAAAAGCACCACCACCACCAACAGCACCACTGCTACCGCCAGGACCACAACTGCCAGCACCACCACCACCAGCAGCACCGCCACCTGCACCACCAGCAGCACCACCAGCACCACTAGAACCACCATCCCCAGCACCAGCACCAGGACCTCCACCATTACCACCACCAGCAGCAACACCACCACCGGCACCACCGGCAGCAGCACCGCCAGCAGGAGCATCACCACCAGCACCAGCAGCACCAGCAGCATCTCCAGCAACACTAACACCAGTATTCCCAGCACCAGCACCAGCACCAACACCACCAGCACCACTACCAGCGCCATCAGCATTACCACTGTTAGTACCAGCAACACCAGCAGCACCACCAACAGCACTCACACCAGCACCACCACCACCAACAGCACCACTGCTACTGCCAGGACCACCACTGCCAGCACCACCAGCCCCAGCAGCTCCACCAGCTAAACCAACACCACCAGCACCAGCACCATTACCAGCACCACCACCACCAGCATGAACACCATCACAACAAACATCAGCACCACCACCATTAGCACCACCAGCAACACTAGCACCACCACCGCCAGCAGCACCATGGCCACCGCCAGCACCACCACAAGCACTACCAGCAAAACCAGCACCGCCCCCAGCACCAGCAGCACCGCCACCAGCACCACCATCAGCAGCACCATCACCAGCTCCAGCACCACCAGCAGCACCACCAGCACCACCAGCACCACCACAAGCAGCAAAACCAACAACAGCACCACCAGCACCATCACAACCACCACCACTAGCACCACCACCATCTCCACCAAGAGCACCACTGCCAGCACCACCACAAGCACCACCAGAAAAACCAGCACCACCACCACCACCACCAGCAGCACCGCCACCAGCACCACAAGCAGCAGCACCATCACCAACTCCAGCACCAGCACCAGCACCACCAACACCATCAGCACCACCATCAGCAGCAGCACCACCACCATCTCCACCAACAGCAGCACCACCTGCACTACCATCACCAGCACCATCAGCACCACCAGGAACACCGCCACCATCAGCAACACCACTACCAGAACCACCGCCACCACAAGCAGCAGCACCACAACCAACACCACCAGCACCACCACTACCAGCACCAGTAGCATCACATTGACCTGCACCAGCACAAGCAGCACCACCTGCGCCACTAGCACCAGCATCCACAGCACCATCAGCATTACCACTATTAGTACCATTAACACCAGCAGCACCACCAACAGCACTCACAAAAGCACCACCACCACCAACAGCACCACTGCTACCGCCAGGACCACCACTGCCAGCACCACCACCACCAGCAGCACCGCCACCTGCACCCCAGCAGCACCACCAGCACCACTAGAACCACCATCCCCAGCACCAGCACCAGGACCTCCACCATTACCACCACCAGCAGCAACACCACCACCAGCACTACCGGCAGCAGCACCGCCAGCAGGAGCATCACCACCAGCACCAGCAGCACCAGCAGCATCTCCAGCAACACTAACACCAGCATTCCCAGCACCAGCACCAGCACCAACACCAACAGCACCACAACCAGCGCCATCAGCATTACCACTGTTAGTACCAGCAACACCAGCAGCACCACCAACAGCACTCACACCAGCACCACCACCACCAACAGCACCACTGCTACTGCCAGGACCACCACTGCCAGCACCACCAGTGCCAGCAGCTCCACCAGCTAAACCAATACCACCAGCATCAGCACCATTGCCAGCACCACCACCACCAGCACGAACACCATCACCACAAACATGAGCACCACCACCATTAGCACCACCAGCAACACTAGCACGACCACCGCCAGCAGCACCATGGCCACCGCCAGCACCACCACAAGCACTACCAGCAAAACCGCCACCGCCCCCAGCACCAGCAGCACTGCCACCAGCACCACCATCAGCAGAACCATCACCATCTCCAGCACCACCACCAGCACCACCACAAGCAGCAAAACCAGCAACAGCGACACCAGCACCATCACCACCACCACCACCAGCACCACCACCATCTCCACCAAGAGCACCACTGCCAGCACCACCACAAGCACCACCAGAAAAACCAGCACCACCACCACCACCAGCAGCACCGCCACCAGCACCACAAGCAGCACACCATCACCAACTCCAGCACCAGCACCAGCACCACCAACACCATCAGCACCACCATCAGCAGCAGCACCACCACCATCTCCACCAACAGCAGCACCACCTGCACTACCATTACCAGCACCATCAGCACCACCAGCAACACCGCCACCATCAGCAACACCACTACCAGAACCACCACCACCACAAGCAGCAGCACCACAACCAACACCAGCAGCACCACCACTACCAGCACCAGTAGCACCACATTGACCTGCACCAGCACAAGCAGCACCACCTGCGCCACTAGCACCAGCACCCACAGCACCACCACCAGTAATTCCACCGCCAGCACCTCCACCAGCATCACCAACTCCACCAGCACCATGAGCACCACCACCAAATGGAACAACACAGTCAGAACCTCCACCAGCACCACCAACAGGAGCACCACAACCAGCACCAGCAGCTCCACTAGCACCATTAGCACCAGCATCCCCAGCACCAGCACCACCACTGACAGCAACACCACAACCAGCACTACCAGCAGCAGCACCAGCACCAGCACCACCATCAGCACCATCAGCATCACCACTAACAGCACCACCAGCACCACCTGCACCAGCACCACCAGCAGATCCCACACCAGCACCACTGCCATTGCCAGGACCACCACTGCTAGCACCACCACTGCCAGCAGCTCCACCAGCTACACTAACACCACCGACACCAGCACCAACACCAGCACCACCACCAGAACCACCACCAGCAGCACCACCACCATCACCAGCACCACAACCATCAGCACCACCACCATTAGCACTAACAGCACCACCAGCACCAGCAGCACCAGCAGCACCCACACCAGAACCACCACCACTACCAGTACCACGGCCACTGCCATCATCAGCACTGGCAGCACCACCATTGCCAGCAACACCACCAGCTCCACCAACATCAGCACCAGCACCACCACCAGCACCAGCACCACCTGCATCATCACCACCAGCACCACCAGCACTGGAACCAGCACCACCACCACCAGCACCAGCATCCCAGCACCACCAGCAGCACTACTACCACCAGCACTACCACCACCAGCACCTCGACCAGCACCACCACACCACCAGCACAACGACCAGCAGCACCATTACCTCCACCACCAGCAGCAGTGCCACCAGCAGGAGCACAGCCACCAGCACCAGCAGTAACACCGGCACCACTAGCACCAGCATCCCCAGAACCAGCACCAGCACCACCACCATCTCCACCAACAGCACCACTGCCAGCACCACCACAAGCACCACCAGAAAAACCAGCACCACCACCTCCACCAGCAGCACCGCCACCAGCACCACAAGCAGCAGCACCATCACCAACTCCAGCACCACCACAAGCACCACCAACACCACCAGCACCACCATCAGCAGCAGCACCACCACCATCTCCACCAACAGCAGCACCACATGCACTACCATCACCAGCACCATCAGCACCACCAGGAACACCGCCACCATCAGCAACACCACTACCAGCACCACCACCGCCACAAGCAGCAGCACCACAACCAACACCACCAGCACCACCACTACCAGCACCAGTAGCATCACATTGACCTGCACGAGCACAAGCAGCACCACCTGCGCCACTATCACCAGCACCCACAGCACCACCACCAGTACTTCCACCGCCAGCACCTCCACCAGCATCACCAACTCCACCAGCACCATGAGCACCACCACCAAATGGAACACCACAGTCAGAAACTCCACCAGCACCACCAACTGGAGCACCACAACCAGCACCAGCAGCTCCACTAGCACCATTAGCACCAGCATCCCCAGCACCAGCACCACCACTGACAGCAACACCACAACCAGCACTACCAGCAGCAGCACCAGCACCACCACCACCACCAGCACCATCAGCATCACCACTAACAGCACCACCAGCACCACCTGCACCAGCACCACCAGCAGATCCCACACCAGCACCACTGCCATCACCAGGACCACCACTGCCAGCAGCTCCCGCAGCTACCATCACCAGCACCATCAGCACCACCAGGAACACTGCCACTATCAGCAACACCACTACCAGAACCACCACCACCACAAGCAGCAGCACCACAACCAACACCACCAGCACCACCACTAACAGCACCAGTAGCACCACATTGACCTGCACCAGCACAAGCAGCACCACCTGCGCCACTAGCACCAGCACCCACAGCACCACCACCAGTAATTCCACCGCCAGCACCTCCACCAGCATCACCAACTCCACCAGCACCACGAGCACCACCACCAAATGGAACACCACAGTCAGAACCTCCACCAGCACCACCAACAGGAGCACCACAACCAGCACCAGCAGCTCCACTAGCACCATTAGCACCAGCATCCCCAGCACCAGCACCACCACTGACAGCAACACCACAACCAGCACTACCAGCAGCAGCACCAGCACCAGCACCACCATCAGCACCATCAGCATCACCACTAACAGCACCACCAGCACCACCTGCACCAGCACCACCAGCAGATCCCACACCAGCACCACTGCCATCGCCAGGACCACCACTGCCAGCACCACCACTGCCAGCAGCTCCACCAGCTACACTAACACCACCGACACCAGCACCAACACCAGCACCACCACCAGAACCACCACCAGCAGCACCGGCACCATCACCAGCACCACAACCAGCAGCACCACCACCATTAGCAATAACAGCACCATCAGCACCAGCAGCACCAGCAGCACCCACACCAGAACCACCACCACTACCAGCACCACGGCCACTGCCATCACCAGCACTGACAGCACCACCATTGCCAGCACCACCACCAGCTCCACCAACATCAGCACCAGCACCACCACCAGCACCAGCACCACCACTGACAGCAACACCACAACCAGCACTACCAGCAGCAGCACCAGCACCACCACCACCACCAGCACCATCAGCATCACCACTAACAGCACCACCAGCACCACCTGCACCAGCACCACCAGCAGATCCCACACCAGCACCACTGCCATCACCAGGACCACCACTGCCAGCAGCTCCCGCAGCTACACCAACACCACCAGCACCAGCACCAACACCAGCATCACCACCAGAAGCACCACCACCATCACCAGCACCACAACCATCAGCACCACCACCATTAGCACTAACAGCACCACCAGCACCAGCAGCACCCACACCAGAACCACCACCACTACCAGCACCACGGCCACTGCCATCACCAGCACTGGCAGAACCACCATTGCCAGCACCACCACTAGCTCCACCAACATCAGCACCAGCACCACCACCAGCACCAGCACCACCTGCATCATCACCACCAGCACCACCAGCACTGGAACCAGCACCACCACCACCAGCACCAGCATCCCAGCACCACCAGCAGCACTACTACCACCAGTACTACCACCACCAGCACCTCGACCGGCACCACCACACCACCAGCACAACCACCAGCAGCACCATTACCTCCACCACCAGCAGCAGTGCCACCAGCAGGAGCACAGCCACCAGCACCAGCAGTAACACCTCCACCACTAGCACCAGCATCCCCAGAACCAGCACCAGCACCACCGCCAGAAACACCAGCACCAGCACCACCAGCAGCAGCACCATCACCAGCACCAGCAGCACCACCAGCACCACCACTAGCAACAACACCAGCACCACCAACAGCACCCACACAAGCACCACCAACACCAGCAGCACCACTGCCATCGCAAGGACCACCACTGCCAGCACCACCAGCCCCAGCAGCTCCACCAGCTTCACCAACACCACCAGCACCAGCACCAACACCAGCACAACAAACATCACCACCACCACCAGCACGACCGTTATCACCAGCACCACAAACATCAGCACCACCACTATTAGCACCATTAGCACCACCAGCACCAGCACCACCAGCAGCACCCACACCAGCAAAACCACGACTAGCAGCACCATGGCCACTGCCAGCACCAACACTGGCAGCACCACCACTGCCAGCACCAGCACCAGCTCCACCAACACCAGCAACAGCACCATCACCAGCAGCACCATGACCTGCACCACCAGCAGCACCACCACCACCACTAGAACCACCATACCCAGCACCAGCACCAGCACCTCCAACATTACCACTACCAGCAGCAACACCACAATCAGGACACCATCGGCAGCAGCACCACCAGCAGGAGCATCACCAAAAGCACCAGCAGCACCACCAGCAACACTAGCAGCAGCATTCCCAGCAGCAGCAGCAGCACCAACGCCACCAGCACCACTACCGGCACTATCAGCATTACCACTATTAGCAACAGCAACACCAGCAGCCCCACCAACAGCACTCACACCAGTACCACAACCACCAGCAGCACCACTGCTACCGCCAGGACCACCAGCACCAGCACCACCACTGCCAGCAGCTCCACCAGCTACACCAAAACCAACAGCACCAGCATCATTACCAGCACTATCACCAGCACCACCACCACCAGCACGACCACCATCACCAGCACCACCATGAACACCAGCACCATCAGCACCACCACCCGCAGCAGGAGCACAACCAACAGCAGCACCAGCACCACCAGCAACACTAGCACCAGCTTCCCCAGCACTAGCACTAGCACCAGCACCACCACCAGCAACACCACCAGCACCACCAGCAGCACCCACACCAGCACCAGCACCACCAGCAGCACCACTGCCACCACCAGGACAACCACTGCCAGCACCACCACTTCCCGCAGCTCCACCAGGTTCACCAACACCACCAGCACCAGCACCAACACCAGCATGACAAACAGCACCTCCACCGCCAGCACGACCATGATCACCAGCACCACAAACATCAGCACCACTACTATTAGCACCATCAGGACCACTAGCACCAGCACCACAAGAGCAACCACACAGCAGCACCACCACCACTAGAAGCACCATGGCCACTGCCAGCACCACCACTGGCAGCCCCACCACTGCCAGCACCAGCACCTGCTCCACCAACACCACCAGCACCAGCACCAGCAGCACCACGACCTGCACCACCAGCAGCACTACCATGACCCGCACCAGCAGCACCAACAGCACAACTAGAACCACCAACCCGAGCACCAGCACCAGCCCCTCCACCATCAAAACACCACCACCAGCACCACCAGCAGCAGTACCAGCACCAGCACCAGCACCACCAGCACCACCACGACCTGCACCACCAGCATCGCCACCACCAGCATGAGCACCACCAACAGCACATACAGAACCACCAGCGCCACTAGCACCAGCATCCCTAGCACCAGCACCACCAGCTACAACACCACCAGCACCACCAGCAGCAGTAGCACCACTAGCACCAGCACCACCACCGCCATCACCACCACCACAAGCACCACCAGAAGCAGCACCACCAGCAACACCAGCACCAGCATCCTCAGCACCAGCACCAGCACCACCAGCACCACCAGCACCACCACCAGCAGCACCACAACATGCACCAACAGCAGCAGCGCCACAAGCAGGAGCACCACCACCAGCACCTGCAGCACCACCAGTGGGAGCACCACCACTAGCACCAGCACCAGCACCAACACCAGCACCACTAGCACCAGCACCACCAGCATCTGCACCACAACCACCACCACCACCACCAGCACCACCAGCACCACCAGCAGCAGCACCAGCAGCCACACCATCACCAAGCACCACATCCACCACTAGCACCACATCCACCACAACCCCCGCCAGCACCACTAGCAGCACCACCAGCAAAACCAGTACCAGCACCACCACCAAGCACCACCACCACCAGCACCACCACCACCAG
Source organism: Isurus oxyrinchus (assembly GCA_026770705.1). NCBI lineage: Eukaryota > Metazoa > Chordata > Chondrichthyes > Lamniformes > Lamnidae > Isurus > Isurus oxyrinchus. The sequence continues at coordinate 81,480,980 of JANJGN010000013.1, read as the reverse complement.
CACCACCAGCAGCTGCACCACCACCAGCTCCAGAACCATCTCCAGCACCAGCACCACCCCCAGTACCAGCACCTCCACTGCCAGCACCACCACCTCCAGCACAACCAGCAGCAGCACCACCAGCAGGAGCACCACCAACAGCACCAGCAGCCCCACAAGCAACACTAGCACCAACATCCCCAGCACCACCACCAGCACCATCGAAATCACCACTATTAGCACCAGCATCACCACCAGCAGCACCCACACCAACACCACCACCACCAGCAGCAACACTGCCATCACCAGGACTGCCACTGCCAGCACCACCACTGCCAACATCTCCACCTCTACCAGCCACCATCAGCACCACCACCCGCAACAGAAGCACCACCACCAGCACCATCAGCACTACAACCACCAGCACCACCAGCACCAGCACCAGCACCAGCACCACCATGAGCAGCACCACGACCAGCAGCAGCACCACCAGCGGCAGTACCACAACCAGCACCAGCAGCACCACCAGCAACACCACCAGCAGCACCACCAGCAGGAGCACAACCAACAGCAGCACCAGCACCACCAGCAACACTAGCACCAGCTTCCCCAGCACTAGCACTAGCACCAGCACCACCACCAGCAACACCACCAGCACCACCAGCAGCACCCACACCAGCACCAGCCCCACCAGCAGCACCACTGCCACCACCAGGACAACCACTGCCACCACCACCACTTCCAGCAGCTCCACCAGCTTCACCATCACCACCAGCACCAGCACCAACACCAGCATGACAAATAGCACCTCCACCGCCAGCATGACCATGATCACCAGCACCACAAACATCAGCACCACTACTATTAGCACCATCAGGACCACCAGCACCAGCACGACCAGCAGCAACCACACCAGCACCACCACCACTAGCAGCACCATGGCCACTGCCAGCACCACCACTGGCAGCCCCACAACTGCCAGCACCAGCACGAGCTCCACCAACACCACCAGCATCAGCAGCACCACGACATGTACCACTAGCAGCAGTACCATGACCCGCACCAACAGCACAACTAGAACCGCCATCCCGAGCACCAGCACCAGCACCTCCAGCATCATAACCACCACCAGCAACACCACCACCAGCACCACCAGCAGCAGTACCACCACCAGCACCACCAGCACCACCGGCAGCAGCACCGCCAGCAGGAGCATCACCACCAGCACCAGCAGCACCAGCAGCACCAGCAGCAACACTAGCACCAGCATTCCCAGCACCAGCACCAGCATCAACACCACCAGCTCCACCACCAGCGCCATCAGCATTACCACTATTAGTACCAGCAACTCCAGCACCACCACCAACAGCACTCACACCAGCACCACCACCACCACCAGCAGCACCAATGCTACTGCCAGGACCATCACTGCCAGCACCACCACTGCCAGCAGCTCCACCAGCTAAACCAACACCACCAGCACCAGCACCATTACCAGCACTAATACCAGCACCACCACCACCAGCACGACCAGCAACACCAGCAACACCACCACCAGCAGCACCACGGCCACCACCAGCACCACCACCAGCAGCACCGCCACCTGCACCACCAGCAGCACCACCAGCACCACTAGAACCACCATCCCCAGCACCAGCACCAGCACCTCCACCATTACCACCACCAGCAGCAACACCACCACCAGCACCACTGGCAGCAGCACCGCCAGCAGGAGCATCACCACCAGCACCAGCAGCACCAGCAACATCTCCAGCGACACTAACACCAGCATTCCCAGCACCAGCACCAGTACCAACACCACGAGCACCACTACCATCGCCATCAGCATTACCACTATTAGTACCAGCACTACCACCAGCACCACCACCACCAGCGTGACCAGCAACAGCACCATCAGCAGCACCATGGCCACCACCAGCACCACCACCAGCAGCGCCGCCACCTGCACCACCAGCAGCACCACCAGCACCATTAGAACCACCATCCCCAGCACCAGCACCAGCACCTCCACCATTACCACCACCGGCAGCAACACAACCACCAGCACCAACGGCAGTAGCACCGCCAGCAGGAGCATCACCACCAGCACCAGCAGCACCAGCAGCATCTCCAGCAACACTAACACTAGCATTCCCAGCACCAGCACCAGCACCAACACCACCAGCACCACTACCAGCGCCATCAGCATTACCACTATTAGTACCATTAACACCAGCAGCAGCACCAACAGCACTCACAAAAGCACCACCAACACCAACAGCACCACTGCTACCGCCAGGACCACCACTGCCAGCACCACCACCACCAGCAGCACCGCCACCTGCACCACCAGCAGCACCACCAGCACCACTAGAACCACCATCCCCAGCACCAGCACCAGCACCTCCACCATTACCACCACCAGCAGCAACACCACCACCAGCACCACCGGCAGCAGCACCGCCAGCAGGAGCATCACCACCAGCACCAGCAGCACCAGCAGCATCTCCAGCAACACTAACACCAGCATTCCCAGCACCAGAACCAGCACCAACACCACCAGCACCACTACCAGCGCCATCAGCATTACCACTATTAGTACCATTAACTCCAGCAGCACCACCAACAGCACTCACAAAAGCACCACCACCACCAACAGCACCACTGCTACCGCCAGGACCACCACTGCCAGCACCACCACCACCAGCAGCACCGCCACCTGCACCACCAGCAGCACCACCAGCACCACTAGAACCACCATCCCCAGCACCAGCACCAGGACCTCCACCATTACCACCACCAGCAGCAACACCACCACCGGCACCACCGGCAGCAGCACCGCCAGCAGGAGCATCACCACCAGCACCAGCAGCACCAGCAGCATCTCCAGCAACACTAACACCAGTATTCCCAGCACCAGCACCAGCACCAACACCACCAGCACCACTACCAGCGCCATCAGCATTACCACTGTTAGTACCAGCAACACCAGCAGCACCACCAACAGCACTCACACCAGCACCACCACCACCAACAGCACCACTGCTACTGCCAGGACCACCACTGCCAGCACCACCAGCCCCAGCAGCTCCACCAGCTAAACCAACACCACCAGCACCAGCACCATTACCAGCACCACCACCACCAGCATGAACACCATCACAACAAACATCAGCACCACCACCATTAGCACCACCAGCAACACTAGCACCACCACCGCCAGCAGCACCATGGCCACCGCCAGCACCACCACAAGCACTACCAGCAAAACCAGCACCGCCCCCAGCACCAGCAGCACCGCCACCAGCACCACCATCAGCAGCACCATCACCAGCTCCAGCACCACCAGCAGCACCACCAGCACCACCAGCACCACCACAAGCAGCAAAACCAACAACAGCACCACCAGCACCATCACAACCACCACCACTAGCACCACCACCATCTCCACCAAGAGCACCACTGCCAGCACCACCACAAGCACCACCAGAAAAACCAGCACCACCACCACCACCACCAGCAGCACCGCCACCAGCACCACAAGCAGCAGCACCATCACCAACTCCAGCACCAGCACCAGCACCACCAACACCATCAGCACCACCATCAGCAGCAGCACCACCACCATCTCCACCAACAGCAGCACCACCTGCACTACCATCACCAGCACCATCAGCACCACCAGGAACACCGCCACCATCAGCAACACCACTACCAGAACCACCGCCACCACAAGCAGCAGCACCACAACCAACACCACCAGCACCACCACTACCAGCACCAGTAGCATCACATTGACCTGCACCAGCACAAGCAGCACCACCTGCGCCACTAGCACCAGCATCCACAGCACCACCACCAGTACTTCCACCGCCAGCACCTCCACCAGCATCACCAACTCCACCAGCACCACGAGCACCACCACCAAATGGAACACCACAGTCAGAACCTCCACCAGCACCACCAACAGGAGCACCACAACCAGCACCAGCAGCTCCACTAGCACCATTAGCACCAGCATCCCCAGCACCAGCACCACCACTGACAGCAACACCACAACCAGCACTACCAGCAGCAGCACCAGCACCAGCACCACCATCAGCACCATCAGCATCGCCACTAACAGCACCACCAGCACCACCTGCACCAGCACCACCAGCAGATCCCACACCAGCACCACTGCCATCGCCAGGACCACCACTGCCAGCACCACCACTGCCAGCAGCTCCACCAGCTACACTAACACCACCGACACCAGCACCACCACCAGAACCACCACCAGCAGCACCACCACCATCACCAGCACCACGACCATCAGCACCACCACCATTAGCACTAACAACACCACCAGCACCAGCAGCACCAGCAGCACCCACACCAGAACCACCACCACTACCAGCACCACGGCCACTGCCATCACCAGCACTGGCAGCACCACCATTGCCAGCACCACCACCAGCTCCACCAACATCAGCACCAGCACCACCACCAGCACCAGCACCACCTGCATCATCACCACCAGCACCACCAGCACTGGAACCAGCACCACCACCACCAGCACCAGCATCCCAGCACCACCAGCAGCACTACTACCACCAGCACTACCACCACCAGCACCTCGACCGGCACCACCACACCACCAGCACAACCACCAGCAGCACCATTACCTCCACCACCAGCAGTGCCACCAGCAGGAGCACAGCCACCAGCACCAGCAGTAACACCGGCACCACTAGCACCAGCATCCCCAGAACCAGCACCAGCACCACCGCCAGAAACACCAGCACCAGCACCACCAGCAGCAGCACCATCACCAGCACCAGCAGCACCACCAGCACCACCACTAGCAACAACACCAGCACCACCAGCAGCACCCACACAAGCACCACCAACACCAGCAGCACCACTGCCATCGCCAGGACCACCACTGCCAGCACCACCAGCCCCAGCAGCTCCACCAGCTTCACCAACACCACCAGCACCAGCACCAACACCAGCACAACAAACATCACCACCACCACCAGCACGACCATGATCACCAGCACCACAAACATCAGCACCACCACTATTAGCACCATTATCACCACCAGCACCAGCACCACCAGCAGCACCCACACCAGCAAAACCACGACTAGCAGCACCATGGCCACTGCCAGCACCAACACTGGCAGCTCCACCACTGCCAGCACCAGCACCAGCTCCACCAACACCAGCAACAGCACCACCACCAGCAGCACCATGACCTGCACAACCAGCAGGACCACCACCACCACTAGAACCACCATCTCCAGCACCAGCACCAGCACCTCCACCATTACCACCACCAGCAGTAACACCACAATCAGGACACCATCGGCAGCAGCACCACCAGCACCAGCAGCACCAGCAGCATCTCCAGCAACACTAACACCAGCATTCCCAGCACCAGCACCAGCACCAACACCACCAGCACCACTACCAGCGCCATCAGCATTACCACTATTAGTACCATTAACACCAGCAGCACCACCAACAGCACTCACAAAAGCACCACCACCACCAACAGCACCACTGCTACCGCCAGGACCACCACTGCCAGCACCACCACCACCAGCAGCACCGCCACCTGCACCACCAGCAGCACCACCAGCACCACTAGAACCACCATCCCCAGCACCAGCACCAGCACCTCCACCATTACCACCACCAGCAGCAACACAACCACCAGCAGCACCAGCAGCATCTCCAGCAACACTAACACCAGCATTCCCAGCACCAGCACCAGCACCAACACCACTAGCACCACTACCAGCGCCATCAGCATTACCACTATTAGTACCATTAACACCAGCAGCACCACCAACAGCACTCACACCAGCACCACCACCACCAACAGCACCACTGCTACCGCCAGGACCACCACTGCCAGCACCACCAGTGCCAGCAGCTCCACCAGCTAAACCAACACCACCAGCACCAGCACCATTACCAGAACCACCACCACCACCACCAGCACGAACACCATCACCACAAGCATCAGCACCACCACCAGTAGCACCACTAGCAACACTAGCACGACCACTGCCAGCAGCACCATGGCCACCGCCAGCACCACCACAAGCACTTCCAGCAAAACCAGCACCGCCACCAGCACTAGCAGCACTGCCACCAGCACCACCATCAGCAGCACCACCACCATCTCCACCAACAGCAGCACCACCTGCACTACCATCACCAGCACCATCAGCACCACCAGGAACACTGCCACTATCAGCAACACCACTACCAGAACCACCACCACCACAAGCAGCAGCACCACAACCAACACCACCAGCACCACCACTACCAGCACCAGTAGCACCACATTGACCTGCACCAGCACAAGCAGCACCACCTGCGCCACTAGCACCAGCACCCACAGCACCACCACCAGTAATTCCACCGCCAGCACCTCCACCAGCATCACCAACTCCACCAGCACCACGAGCACCACCACCAAATGGAACACCACAGTCAGAACCTCCACCAGCACCACCAACAGGAGCACCACAACCAGCATCAGTAGCTGCACTAGCACCATTAGCACCAGCATCCCCAGCACCAGCACCAGCACTGACAGCAACACCACAACCAGCACTACCAGCAGCAGCACCAGCACCAGCACCACCATCAGCACCATCAGCATCACCACTAACAGCACCACCAGCACCACCTGCACCAGCACCACCAGCAGATCCCACACCAGCACCACTGCCATCGCCAGGACCACCACTGCCAGCACCACCACTGCCAGCAGCTCCACCAGCTACACTAACACCACCGACACCAGCACCAACACCAGCACCACCACCAGAACCACCACCAGCAGCACCGGCACCATCACCAGCACCACAACCAGCAGCACCACCACCATTAGCAATAACAGCACCATCAGCACCAGCAGCACCAGCAGCACCCACACCAGAACCACCACCACTACCAGCACCACGGCCACTGCCATCACCAGCACTGACAGCACCACCATTGCCAGCACCACCACCAGCTCCACCAACATCAGCACCAGCACCACCACCAGCACCAGCACCACCTGCATCATCACCACCAGCACCACCAGCACTGGAACCAGCACCACCACCACCAGCACCAGCATCCCAGCACCACCAGCAGCACTACTACCACCAGCACTACCACCACCAGCACCTCGACCGGCACCACCACACCACCAGCACAACCACCAGCAGCACCATTACCTCCACCACCAGCAGCAGTGCCACCAGCAGGAGCACAGCCACCAGCACCAGCAGTAACACCGGCACCACTAGCACCAGCATCCCCAGAACCAGCACAAGCACCACCGCCAGAAACACCAGCACCAGCACCACCAGCAGCAGCACCATCACCAGCACCAGCAGCACCACCAGCACCACCACTAGCAACAACACCAGCACCACCAGCAGCACCCACACAAGCACCACCAACACCAGCAGCACCACTGCCATTGCCAGGACCACCACTGCCAGCACCACCAGCCCCAGCAGCTCCACCAGCTTCACCAACACCACCAGCACCAGCACCAACACCAGCACAACAAACTTCACCACCACCACCAGCACGACCATGATCACCAGCACCACAAACATCAGCACCACCACTATTAGCACCATTAGCACCACCAGCACCAGCACCACCAGCAGCACCCACACCAGCAAAACCACGACTAGCAGCACCATGGCCACTGCCAGCACCAACACTGGCAGCACCACCACTGCCAGCACCAGCACCAGCTCCACCAACACCAGCAACAGCACCACCACCAGCAGCACCATGACCTGCACCACCAGCAGCACCACCACCACCACTAGAACCACCATCTCCAGCACCAGCACCAGCACCTCCACCATTACCACCACCAGCAGCAACACCACAATCAGGACACCATCGGCAGCAGCACCACCAGCAGGAGCATCACCACCAGCACCAGCAGCACCAGCAGCATCTCCAGCAACACTAACACCAGCATTCCCAGCACCAGCACCAGCACCAACACCACCAGCACCACTACCAGCGCCATCAGCATTACCACTATTAGTACCATTAACACCAGCAGCACCACCAACAGCACTCACAAAAGCACCACCACCACCAACAGCACCACTGCTACCGCCAGGACCACCACTGCCAGCACCACCACCACCAGCAGCACCGCCACCTGCACCACCAGCAGCACCACCAGCACCACTAGAACCACCATCCCCAGCACCAGCACCAGCACCTCCACCATTACCACCACCAGCAGCAACACAACCACTACCAGCACCAGCAGCATCTCCAGCAACACTAACACCAGCATTCCCAGCACCAGCACCAGCACCAACACCACCAGCACCACTACCAGCACCATCAGCATTACCACTATTAGTACCATTAACACCAGCAGCACCACCAACAGCACTCACACCAGCACCACCACCACCAACAGCACCACTGCTACCGCCAGGACCACCACTGCCAGCACCACCAGTGCCAGCAGCTCCACCAGCTAAACCAACACCACCAGCACCAGCACCATTACCAGCACCACCACCACCACCACCAGCACGAACACCATCACCACAAACATCAGCACCACCACCAGTAGCACCACCAGCAACACTAGCACGACCACTGCCAGCAGCACCATGGCCACCGCCAGCACCACCACAAGCACTACCAGCAAAACCAGCACCGCCACCAGCACTAGCAGCACTGCCACCAGCACCACCATCAGCAGCACCACCACCATCTCCACCAACAGCAGCACCACCTGCACCACCATCACCAGCACCATCAGCACCACCAGGAACACCGCCACCATCAGCAACACCACTACCAGAACCACCACCACCACAAGCAGCAGCACCACAACCAACACCAGCAGCACCACCACTACCAGCACCAGTAGCACCACATTGACCTGCACCAGCACAAGCAGCACCACCTGCGCCACTAGCACCAGCACCCACAGCACCACCACCAGTAATTCCACCGCCAGCACCTCCACCAGCATCACCAACTCCACCAGCACCATGAGCACCACCACCAAATGGAACACCACAGTCAGAACCTCCACCAGCACCACCAACAGGAGCACCACAACCAGCACCAGCAGCTGCACTAGCACCATTAGCACCAGCATCCCCAGCACCAGCACCACCACTGACAGCAACACCACAACCAGCACTACCAGCAGCAGCACCAGCACCAGCACCACCATCAGCACCATCAGCATCGCCCCTAACAGCACCACCAGCACCACCTGCACCAGCACCACCAGCAGATCCCACACCAGCACCACTGCCATCGCCAGGACCACCACTGCCAGCACCACCACGGCCAGCAGCTCCACCAGCTACACTAACACCACCGACACCAGCACCAACACCAGCACCACCACCAGCACCACCACCAGCAGCACCGGCACCATCACCAGCACCACAACCATCAGCACCACCACCATTAGCAATAACAGCACCATCAGCACCAGCAGCACCAGCAGCACCCACACCAGAACCACCACCACTACCAGCACCACGGCCACTGCCATCACCAGCACTGGCAGAACCACCATTGCCAGCACCACCACCAGCTCCACCAACATCAGCACCAGCACCACCACCAGCACCAGCACCACCTGCATCATCACCACCAGCACCACCAGCACTGGAACCAGCACCACCACCACCAGCACCAGCATCCCAGCACCACCAGCAGCACTACTACCACCAGCACTACCACCACCAGCACCTCGACCGGCACCACCACACCACCAGCACAACCACCAGCAGCACCATTACCTCCACCACCAGCAGCAGTGCCACCAGCAGGAGCACAGCCACCAGCACCAGCAGTAACACCGGCACCACTAGCACCAGCATCCCCAGAACCAGCACCAGCACCACCACCAGAAACACCAGCACCAGCACCACCAGCAGCAGCACCATCACCAGCACCAGCAGCACCAGCAGCACCACCAGCACCACCACTAGCAACAACACCAGCACCACCAGCAGCACCCACACAAGCACCACCAACACCAGCAGCACCACTGCCATCGCCAGGACCACCACTGCCAGCACCACCAGCCCCAGCAGCTCCACCAGCTTCACCAACACCACCAGCACCAGCACCAACACCAGCACAACAAACATCACCACCACCACCAGCACGACCATGATCACCAGCACCACAAACATCAGCACCACCACTATTAGCACCATTAGCACCACCAGCACCAGCACCACCAGCAGCACCCACACCAGCAAAACCACGACTAGCAGCACCATGGCCACTGCCAGCACCAACACTGGCAGCACCACCACTGCCAGCACCAGCACCAGCTCCACCAACACCAGCAACAGCACCACCACCAGCAGCACCATGACCTGCAAGACCAGCGGTTCCTGGACTCGTTCCGTCGTTTCTGGGCCGGCTGGAGAAGGAAGCAGGGAGGCTTCCCCTCCTTGAGGCTATGGTGGGACGTGGGCAAGACTCACGTCCGAGTTTTCTGTCAAGAGTACGCGAAGGGGTCGACAAAGAGACGCAAATCCAGGGTCGAGGAGTTGGAGAAGGAGGTGCTCGACCTGGAGGCACGTCTCCGTCAGCCTGATGCGGACCCGGCCCTGCGGTCGGTGTACGATGAGAAGAAGGGCGCGCTGCGGGACCTGCAATTGGTCGGGTCTCGGGGCGCGTTCGTGAGGTCGCGGATCCGGTTCCTCAAGGAGATGGACCGTAGCTCCCCCTTCTTCTACTCGCTGGAAAAAAGGCACGGGGTCCGTCAGCAGCTCTTTACGCTGCTGGCCGACGACGGATCCCTTGTCTCGGATCCGGAGGGCATCAGGGCCATCGCCCGAGATTACTACACTGCCCTGTTCTCTCCGGATCCGTCCAGCGAGGACGCTTGCAGAGTTTTGTGGGAGGACCTGCCGCAGGTCGGCCCGGAGTGCGCCGGAAGGCTTGACTCCCCTATAAGTCTGGGGGAGCTGACCGGTGCACTCGACAGTCTTTCTAGGGGCAAATCCCCGGGACTAGACGGGCTGACCGTGGAGTTCTTCAGGGCGTTCTGGGACGTCTTGGGGAGCGACTTCGCGGGGGTCCTGGGGGAGAGCATTGCTACCGGGGAGATGCCCCTTTCGTGGCGCAGGGCCGTGATTGCCCTGCTGCCGAAGAAGGGGGATCTCCGCCTTCTTAAAAACTGGCGCCCGGTCTCCCTCCTCAGCATGGACTACAAAATCTTCGCCCGAGCCATGTCTTCCCGGCTCGGCACCGTGCTGGACCACATGATCCACCCTGACCAGTCCTACACCGTCCCGGACCGAACCATTTATGATAATATCCATCTGGTCCGGGACATCATCCACTATTCCCAGAGGGCTGGTCTGTCGAGCGCCTTCCTGTCTCTCGATCAGGAGAAGGCGTTCGACAGGGTGGATCACGGATACTTACTCGGAACTCTGCGAGCGTTCGGGTTCGGGACGCATTTTGTCGCCCGGATCCGACTTCTGTACACCGCCGCGGAGTGTCTAGTGAAGGTTAACGGGTCCCTGACGGCGCCCCTTCGCTTTGGGAGAGGGGTACGTCAGGACTGCCCCCTGTCTGGCCAGTTGTATTCTATTTGCGTGGAGCCTTTCCTGCGCCTCTTGCGGAGGAGGTTGTCGGGATTGGTCCTGCGTGGGCCGGGCATCGGGGTGGTCCTTTCGGCTTACGCCGATGACGTGCTCCTTATGTTTAGTGACCCGGCTGACCTGCGGAGGATGCGCGATTGCCAGGAGGTCTACTCTGCCGCTTCTTCCGCCAGGATCAACTGGGGTAAATGTTCTGGACTCCTGGTCGGTCAGTGGCAGATGGATCCCCTACCCGAGGAGCTCAGGCCTTTCACCTGGAGCAGGACCAGCCTCCTCTACCTGGGGGTCCATCTCTGCCCCGCTGAGGAATCCTGGCCGGCAAACTGGCAGGAACTGGAGACGAAAGTCACCGCTCGCCTGCGGCACTGGACAGGACTGCTCCGAGTGCTATCTTACCGAGGTCGAGTTCTGGTCATAAACCAGCTGATCGCCGCCATGTTGTGGTATCGGCTGGTCACTTTGACCCCTCCCCCGGACTTTGTCACAAGAATCCAGAGATTGTTAGTCGACTTCTTCTGGGACAAAAGATTGCACTGGGTCGCTGCCGAGGTTCTGAGTCTCCCGCTTAGGGAGGGCGGTCAGGCGCTAGTGTGCCTACGCACACAGGTGGCGACTTTCCGCCTTCAGACCCTGCAGCGATACCTCTACGTCGAGCCTCCTCCTAGATGGTGTGCCCTGACGACGTATTTCTTCCGTCAGGTGCACGGCCTGAATTATGACGTGCAGCTCCTGTTTATAGAACAGCTGGGCCTCGGTGGCTCCTTGCAGGCGTTGCCCGTCTTTTACCAGGACCTGATCAAAGTCTGGAAAGTGGTCGCCTCGCGACGCAGCTCTCCCCCGTCAGGAGTAGCGGCTATCGTCAGAGAGCCGCTGCTCAGGAATCCGCCCCTCCGTCCCTTTCAGTGGTTGGCGGAGAGGAGGGCTGTGGCCGCAGGGGTGACCAGGATCGGGGACGTGCTGGGTGGCGGAGGACTGGGCTGGATGCTCCCGCAGGAGTTGGCGCGACGCGTGTCTGTGAGTGTCCAGGTCGCAGCTGATGCCATCCAAGACCTGAGAACGGTCGTGCTCGGACCCGACGTTATTTTGGGTCTCGAGGTGGCCCAGGTGCGCGGTGGTCTTCCGTCTGAACGTTCCCCTGTTCGGACGGAATTCCACATTGGCCCCAAGCCCCGAACCCTCCCTAGGGTGCTGGTGCCCCGCAATATGAGCCGCCTCGGGGACATGCCCTCCGTGCCTTTTAGCACAGCAAAGAGAGGCTTTTTGTACGGACTGCTGCTGCACACCTTCCATTTTCTCGCCCTTGTCCGCCGCCCGGACACGCCCTGGCGTGCCTTGTTGCCGTCCGGCGGCGGAGGCCCCCGATGGGAGGCCCTCTACGGTGGTGTCCTCCCCCTTTCTATCGGGGACCTGGGTTGGAGGGTGTTGCATGCAGCAGTCCCCTATAATAAGAGGATGCATAGGTTCACGGACTCTCAGGACACGTGCCCTTTTTGCGGTCTTGTGGAGTCCGTGGACCATGCATATATAGGGTGTTGTAGGCTTCACTCCCTTTTTAGTTATTTGAAAAACCTTTTATTGATGTTTTGTTTGCACTTCAGCCCCACGCTCCTGATCTATGGGCACCCGGTGCGGAAGGGGGTCGGGAAGGAGGAGGACCTCCTCGTGAACCTGCTCCTGGGCCTGGCCAAGTTGGCCATTAAAAGGTCCAGGCAGCGGGCGATCGACGGGGGAGTCCCGCCCGATTGTTTGTCCCTCTTCCGCGGCTACGTTCGCTGCCGGATGTCCCTGGAGAGGGAGCACGCGGTGTCTGCTGGCACTCTTGAGGCCTTCCGTGCTCGGTGGGCACCACGGGGACTGGGGTGTTTTGTTGACCCCTTTAATCACATTTTGATTTAAAGTTTGTAAGTTTCCTTTAAACTTTGTTCTTGGTTTTACAGCTGACCTGAATTAGGGGCTGTGCCTGATTTATCCCGATTTTGTTGATTTGGTTTTCATTTAAAAGATTATCAGCAGCACCACCACCACCACTAGAACCACCATCTCCAGCACCAGCACCAGGACCTCCACCATTACCACCACCAGCAGCAACACCACCACCGGCACCACCGGCAGCAGCACCACCAGCAGGAGCATCACCACCAGCACCAGCAGCATCTCCAGCAACACTAACACCAGCATTCCCAGCACCAGCACCAGCACCAACACCACCAGCACCACTACCAGCGCCATCAGCATTACCACTATTAGTACCATTAACACCAGCAGCACCACCAACAGCACTCACAAAAGCACCACCACCACCAACAGCACCACTGCTACCGCCAGGACCACCACTGCCAGCACCACCACCACCAGCAGCACCGCCACCTGCACCACCAGCAGCACCACCAGCACCACTAGAACCACCATCCCCAGCACCAGCACCAGCACCTCCACCATTACCACCACCAGCAGCAACACAGCCACCAGCACCACCGGCAACAGCACCGGAAGAAGGAGCATCACCACCAGCACCAGCAGCAGCAGCAGCATCTCCAGCAACACTAACACCAGCATTCCCAGCACCAGCACCAGCACCAACACCACCAGCACCACTACCAGCACCATCAGCATTACCACTATTAGTACCATTAACACCAGCAGCACCACCAACAGCACTCACACCAGCACCACCACCACCAACAGCACCACTGCTACCGCCAGGACCACCACTGCCAGCACCACCAGTGCCAGCAGCTCCACCAGCTAAACCAACACCACCAGCACCAGCACCATTACCAGCACCACCACCACCACCACCAGCACGAACACCATCACCACAAACATCAGCACCACCACCAGTAGCACCACCAGCAACACTAGCACGACCACTGCCAGCAGCACCATGGCCACCGCCAGCACCACCACAAGCACTACCAGCAAAACCAGCACCGCCACCAGCACTAGCAGCACCGCCACCAGCACCACCATCAGCAGCACCATCACAAGCTCCAGCACCACCAGCAGCACCACCAGCACCACCAGCACCACCACCAGCAGCAAAACCAGCAAAAGCACCACCAGCACCATCACCACCACCACCACCCGCACCACCACCATCTCCACCAAGAGCACCACTGCCAGCACCACCACAAGCACCACCAGCAAAACCAGCACCACCACCACCACCAGCAGCACCGCCACCAGCACCACAAGCAGCAGCACCATCACCAACTCCAGCACCAGCACCAGCACCACCAACACCACCAGCACCACCATCAGCAGCAGCACCACCACCATCTCCACCAACAGCAGCACCACCTGCACTGCCATCACCAGCACCATCAGCACCACCAGGACCACCGCCACCATCAGCAAAACCACTACCAGCACCAGCACCGCCACAAGCAGCAGCACCACAACCAACACCACCAGCACCACCACTACCAGCACCAGTAGCACCACATTGACCTGCACCAGCACAAGCAACACCACCTGCGCCACTATCACCAGCACCCACAGCACCACCACCAGTACTTCCACCGCCAGCACCTCCACCAGCATCAGCAACTCCACCAGCACCATGAGCACCACCACCAAATGGAACACCACAGTCAGAACCTCCACCAGCACCACCAACTGGAGCACCACAACCAGCACCAGTATCTCCACTAGCACCATTAGCACCAGCATCCCCAGCACCAGCATCACCACTGACAGCAACACCACAAACAGCACTACCAGCAGCAGCAGCAGCACCACCAGCACCAGCACCAACACCAGCACAACAAACATCACCACCACCACCAGCACGACCATGATCACCAGCACCACAAACATCAGCACCACCACTATTAGCACCATTAGCACCACCAGCACCAGCACCACCAGCAGCACCCACACCAGCAAAACCACGACTAGCAGCACCATGGCCACTGCCAGCACCAACACTGGCAGCACCACCACTGCCAGTACCAGCACCAGCTCCACCAACACCAGCAACAGCACCACCACCAGCAGCACCATGACCTGCACCACCAGCAGCACCACCACCACCACTAGAACCACCATCTCCAGCACCAGCACCAGCACCTCCACCATTACCACCACCAGCAGCAACACCACAATCAGGACACCATCGGCAGCAGCACCACCAGCAGAAGCATCACCACCAGCACCAGCAGCACCAGCAGCACCACCAGCAACACTAGCAGCAGCATTCCCAGCACCAGCACCAGCACCAACACTACCAGCACCACTACCGGCACTATCAGCATTACCACTATTAGCACCAGCAACACCAGCAGCACCACCAACAGCACTCACACCAGCACCACAACCACCAGCAGCACCACTGCTACTGCCAGGACCACCATCACCAGCACCACCAGTGCCAGCAGCTCCACCAGCTACACCAAAACCACCAGCACCAGCATCATTACCAGCACTACCACCAGCACCACCACCACCAGCACGACCACCATCACCAGCACCACAAACATCAGCACCACCACCATTAGTACCACCAGCAACACCAGCACCACCACCACCAGCAGCACCACGGCCACCGCCACACCACAACAGCACCACCAGCAAAACCAGCACCGCCACCACCAGCAGCAGCACCGCCACCAGCACCACCATCAGCAGCACCATCACCAGCTCCAGCGTCATCACCAGCACCACCACCACCACCAGCAGCAAAACCAGCACCAGAACCACCAGCACCATCACCACCAGCACCACCAGCACCACCACCATCTCCACCAAGAGCACCACCGCCAGCACCACCACAAGCACCATCAGCAAAACCAGCATCTCCAGCAGCACCAGCAGCAGCACCATCACCGGCTCCAGCACCACCAGCACCACCATCAGCAGCAGCACCACCACCAGCACCACCACCATCTCCACCAACAGCTCCCCCACCAGCACCACCTGCACCACCATCACCAGCACCACCGGCAGCAGCACCACCAGCAGGAGCATCACCACCAGCACCAGCAGCACCAGCAGCATCTCCAGCAACACTAACACCAGCATTCCCAGCACCAGCACCAGCACCAACACCACCAGCACCACTACCAGCGCCATCAGCATTACCACTATTAGTACCATTAACACCAGCAGCACCACCAACAGCACTCACAAAAGCACCACCACCACCAACAGCACCACTGCTACCGCCAGGACCACCACTGCCAGCACCACCACCACCCCAGCACCGCCACCTGCACCACCAGCAGCACCACCAGCACCACTAGAACCACCATCCCCAGCACCAGCACCAGCACCTCCACCATTACCACCACCAGCAGCAACACAGCCACCAGCACCACCGGCAACAGCACCGGAAGAAGGAGCATCACCACCAGCACCAGCAGCAGCAGCAGCATCTCCAGCAACACTAACACCAGCATTCCCAGCACCAGCACCAGCACCAACACCACTAGCACCACTACCAGCACCATCAGCATTACCACTATTAGTACCATTAACACCAGCAGCACCACCAACAGCACTCACACCAGCACCACCACCACCAACAGCACCACTGCTACCGCCAGGACCACCACTGCCAGCACCACCAGTGCCAGCAGCTCCACCAGCTAAACCAACACCACCAGCACCAACACCATTACCAGCACCACCACCACCACCACCAGCACGAACACCATCACCACAAACATCAGCACCACCACCAGTAGCACCACCAGCAACACTAGCACGACCACTGCCAGCAGCACCATGGCCACCGCCAGCACCACCACAAGCACTACCAGCAAAACCAGCACCGCCACCAGCACTAGCAGCACCGCCACCAGCACCACCATCAGCAGCACCATCACCAGCTCCAGCACCACCAGCAGCACCACCAGCACCACCAGCACCACCACCAGCAGCAAAACCAGCAAAAGCACCACCAGCACCATCACCACCACCACCACCCGCACCACCACCATCTCCACCAAGAGCACCACTGCCAGCACCACCACAAGCACCACCAGCAAAACCAGCACCACCACCACCACCAGCAGCACCGCCACCAGCACCACAAGCAGCAGCACCATCACCAACTCCAGCACCAGCACCAGCACCACCAACACCACCAGCACCACCATCAGCAGCAGCACCACCACCATCTCCACCAACAGCAGCACCACCTGCACTGCCATCACCAGCACCATCAGCACCACCAGGACCACCGCCACCATCAGCAAAACCACTACCAGCACCAGCACCGCCACAAGCAGCAGCACCACAACCAACACCACCAGCACCACCACTACCAGCACCAGTAGCACCACATTGACCTGCACCAGCACAAGCAACACCACCTGCGCCACTAGCACCAGCACCCACAGCACCACCACCAGTACTTCCACCGCCAGCACCTCCACCAGCATCAGCAACTCCACCAGCACCATGAGCACCACCACCAAATGGAACACCACAGTCAGAACCTCCACCAGCACCACCAACTGGAGCACCACAACCAGCACCAGTATCTCCACTAGCACCATTAGCACCAGCATCCCCAGCACCAGCATCACCACTGACAGCAACACCACAAACAGCACTACCAGCAGCAGCAGCACCACCACCAGCACCACCACCATCTCCACCAACAGCTCCCCCACCAGCACCACCTGCACCACCATCACCAGCACCACCAGCACCAGCACCACCAGGAACTCTGCCACCATCAGCAACACCATTACCAGCACCACCACCACAACCAGCAGCATCACAGCCAACACCACCAGCACCACCACTACCAGCACCAGTAGCACCACATTGACCTGCACCAGAACAACCAGCGCCACTAGCACCAGCACCCGCAGCATCACCCCCAGTACTTCCACCGCCAGCACCTCCATCATCACCAACTCCACCAGCACCATGAACACCACCACCAAATGGAACACCACAGTCAGAACCTCCGCCAGCACCACCAACAGGAGCACCACAACCAGCACCAGCAGCTCCACCAGCACCATTCACACCAGCAACCCCAGCACAAGCACCAGCATCACCAGCAGCAGTACCACCACCAGCACCAGCACCACCACTGACAGCACCACCACAACCAGCACTAGCAGCAGCACCACCAGCACCAGCACCACCACCAGCACCATCAGCATCACCCCTATCAGAACCACCAGCACCACTTGCACCAGCACCACCAGCAGATCCCACACCAGCACCACCAACACCACCAGCACCACTGCCACCACCAGGACCACCACTGCCAGCACCTCCACCAGCTACACCAACACCACCAGAACCAGCACCAACACCAGCACCACCACCAGCACCACCCCCAGCAGCACCACCACCATCACCAGCACAACAACCATCAGCACCACCACTATTAGCACTAACAGCAACACCAGCGCCAGCAGCACCCACACTAGAACAACCACCACTACCAGCACCACGGCCACTGCCAGCACCACCACTGGCAGCACCACCATTGCCAGCACCACCACCAGCTCCACCAACATCAGGACCAGCACCACCACCAGCACAAGCCCCACCTGCATCATCACCACCAGCAGCACCACCAGCACTGCAACCAGCAGCACCAGCACCAGCACCACCAGCACCAGCATCCCAGCACCACCAACAGCACTACCACTACCAGCACTACCAGCACCAGCACCTCGACCAGCACCACCACACCACCAGCACCACCAGCACAACCACCAGTAGCACCATGACCTGCACCACCAGCAGCAGTGGCACCAGCAGGAGCACAGCCACTAGCACCAGCAGTACCACCAGCACCACTAGCACCAGCATCCCCAGAACCAGCACCAGCACCACCACCAGCGCCACCAGCAGCAGCACCATCACCAGCACCAGCAGCACCACCAGCACCACCACTAGCAGTACCAGCAGCCGCACCACCACCAGCACCACATCCACCACCAGCACCACATCCACCACAACCATCGCCAGCATCACCATCAGCACCACCAGCAAAACCAGCACCACCACCACCAGCACTTCCGCCACCAGCAACACCAACAGCAGCACCATCACCATCTCCAACACCACCACCAGCACCCCCACCAGCACCAACAGCACCACCATCACCAGTACCAGCAGCACCAGCACCACCAGGAACACCGTCACTATCAGCAACACCACTACCAACACCACCACCACCAGCAGTAGCAGCCCCACTAGCACCACATCGACCTGCACCTCCACCAGCAGTACCACCAGCGCCACTAGCACCAGCAGCCCCAGCACCACCACCAGTACTTCCACCGCCAGCACCTCCATCAGGTCCATCAAATCCACCAGCACCACGAGCACCACCACCAAAAGGAACACCACTGTCAGAAACTGCGCCAGCACCACAACCAGGTGCACCACAATTGGCAGCAGCAGCAGCACCAGCACCAGCACCACCACCAGCACCAGCACCATCAGCATCACCACTAATAGCACCACCTGCACCACCAGCACCACCAGCAGATCCCACACCAGCACCACCACCACCAGCAGCACCACTGCCACTGCCACGACTACCACTGCCAGCACCACCACTGCCTGCAGCTCCACCAGCTACACCAACACCACCGGCGCCAGCACCAACACCACCACCACCACCAGCACCACCAGCAGCAGCACCACCACCATCACCAGCATGACAACAATCAGCACCACCACCATTATCACCACCAGCACCACCAGAACCAGCAGCACCCACACTAGCACCACCACCACTACCAGCACCACGGCCACTGCCAGCACCACCACTGGCAGCACCACCATTGCCAGCACCACCAGCAGCTCCACCAACATCAGCACCACCACCACCACTAGCACCAGTACCACCTGCATCATCAGCACCACCAGCACCACCAGCACTGCAACCAGCACCACCACCACCAGCACCACTAGCACAAGCATCCCAGCATGACTACCAGCACTACCACCACCAGCACTACCACCACCAGCACCTTGACCAGCACCACCACACCAACAGCACCAGCGGCAAAACCACCAGCTGCACCATGACCTGCACCACCAGCAGCAGCACCACTAGCAGGAGCACAACCACCACCCCCAGAACCAGTGCCAGCACCACCACCAACACCACCAGCACCAACACCACCAGCAGCAGCACCATCACCAGCACCAGCTGAACCCCAGCACCACCAGCACCACCACTAGCAGTACCAGCAACCGCACCACCACCAGCACCACATACAGCACCAGCACCACATCCACCACAACCTCCGCCAGCATCACCACCAGCACGACCAGCAAAACCAGCACCACCACCACCAGCACCTCCACCACCAGCAGCAGCACCATCACCAGCTCCAACACGACCACCAGCACCACCACCACCACCAGCAGCACCACCACCAGCAAAACCAGCACCAGCACCACCAGCAGCAGCACCACCACCACCAGCACCACCATCAGTACCACCACTGTCAGCACCACCACCAGCGCCACCAGCACCAGCAACCCCCGCAGCAGCACCACCAGCAGCACCAGCACCACCACCACAAGCAACACCAGCACCTTCACCACCAGCAGCACCACTGCCAGCACCACCACCATCTCTATCAACCCCACCACCACCAGCACCACCAGCACCACCATCATCAGCACCAGCAGCACCATCAGCACCGGCTCCACCAGGAACACCACCACCATCAGCAACACCACTACCAGCACAACCACCACCACCAGCAGCAGCACCACTACCAACACCAGAAGCACCACCCCCACCACCAGCACCACTAGCACCATATCGACCTGCACCACCACAAGCAGCACCACCAGCACCACTAGCACCAGCAGTCCCAGCACCACCACCAGTACTTCCACCATCAGCACCTCCACCAGCACCACCAAATCCACCAGCACCACGAGCACCACCACCAAAAGGAACACCACTGTCAGAAACTGCGCCACCACCACCACCAGGTGCACCACAACCGGCAGCAGCAGTAGCACCAGCACCAGCACCATCAGCATCACCACTAATAGCACCACCTGCACCACCGGCAGATCCCACACCAGCACTACCACTACCAGCAGCACCACTGCCACTGCCAGGACTACCACTGCCAGCACCACCACTGCCAGCAGCTCCACCAGCTACACCAACACCACAAGAACAAGCACCAACACTATCACCACGACCATCACCAGCACCACAACCACCATTAGCACCACCAGCAACACCAGCACCAGCAGCACCAGCGCCACCACCGCTAGCAGCACCACGGCCACTGCCAGCACCACACACCACCAGCACCACCACTGCCAGCACTGCCACCAGCACCACCACCACCAGTACCACCACCACTAGTACCACCAGCAGAAGTACCACCAGCAGCAGCACCGCCAGAGCCAGCAGCAGCACCACCAGCAGCACCACGACCTGCACCACCAGCAGCAGGACCAACAGCAGGTGCAGCACCACTAGCATGACCACCACAAGCAGCAGCACCACTACCAGCACTAGCAGCACCACCAGCAGCAAGACCACCAGCAGCAGTACCACCACCAGCACCTGCACCACCACTGCAAGCACCACCACAACCATCACCATCACCAGCAGCACCTCCAGCAGGAGCACCACCAACAGCACGAGCAGCACCAGCAGCAACACTTGCAACAGCATCCCCAGCACTAGCACCAGCACCAGCAACACCACCAGCACCACTACCAGCACCATCAGCATTACCACTATTAGCACCAGCAACACCAGCAGCACCCACACCAGCACCACCACCAGCAGCAGCACCACTGCCACTGCCAGGACGACCACTGCCAGCACCACCACTCCCAGCAGCTCCACCAGCTTCACCAACACCACCAGCACCAACACCAACACCAGCATGACCACCAGCACCACCGCCACCACCACAACCATGATCACCAGCACCATAAACATCAGCACCACCACTATTAGCACCATCAGCACCACCAGCACCAGCACCACCAGCAGCAACCACACCAACACCACCACCACTGGCAGCACCACCACTGCCAGCACGAGCACCAGCTCCACCAACACCAGCAACACCACCACCAGCACCATGACCTGCACCACCAGCAGCACTACCATAATCGGCACCAGCAGCAACACCAGCATGAATAGAACCACCATCCCCAGCTCCAGCACCAGCACCTCTACCATCTCCACCACCACCAGCTACGCCAAAAGAGCACCACCAGCAGCAGCACCACCAGCAGGAGCACCACCAACAGGACTAGCAGCACCACCAGCAACACTAACACCAGCACCAGCACCACTACCAAAACCATCAGCATTACCACTATTAGCACCACCAGCACCAGCACCGCCAGTAGCACCCACACCACCACCACCACCAGCACCACTGCCACCGCCAGGACCACCACTGTGAATACCACCAGTGCCAGCACCTCCAACTGCTCCACCAACTCCAACATCACCAGCAGCAACACCAGCACCACCACCAGCACCACCACTACTTGCACCACCACCATCACCAGCACCACAAGCATCAGCACCAGCACCATTAGCACCACTAGCACCACCAGCACCAGCACCACCAGCAGCACCCACACCAACTACACCAACACCACCAGCACCAGAACAACCACCAGCACCAGCACCACCTGCACCACCACCACCGCCACCAGCACAAACACCACTAGCACCACAAGCATCACCAGCACCAGCATCCATCCCACCACCAGCAGCAGAAGCACCACCAGCAGCACCACCAGCACTACCACTACCAGCACCACCATCACCAGCACCACCGCCACCAGCACCATCACGAACTGCACCACCAGCACCAACACCAGCACCACTAGCACCAGCATCACCAGCACCACCACCAGCATTATGACCACCAGCACATCGACCAGCACCACCAACACCACCAGCACCACCAGCACCACCACGAGCAGCACCACGACCTGCACGACCACCAGCAGCACCACCACTAGCAGTACCATGACCAGCACCAGCAGCACAACCAGCATCACTAGCACCAGCGTCCCTAGCACCAGCACCAGCACCTCCACCAGCACCACCACGACCAGCAACACCACCAGCAGCACCACCAGCAGCAGTACCACCACCAGCAACAGAACCACCACCGCTAGCTACATCACAAAAGCACCACCAGCAGCAGCACCACCAGCAGGAGCACCACCAACAGGACTAGCAACACCACCAGCACCACTACCAGCACCATCAGCATTACCACTATTAGCACCAGCAACACCACCAGCACCACCAGTAGCACCCACACCTACACCAGCACCAGCAGCACCACTGCCACCGCCAGGACCGCCACTGCGAATATCACCACTGCCAGCACCTCCAACTGCTCCACCAACTCCAACATCACCAGCAGCAACACCAGCACCACCACCATCACCAGTACCACCAGCACCAACACCACCAGCAGCACACACACCAACTCCAACAACACCACCATCACCAGCACAACCAGCACTAGCACCACCAGCAGTACCCACACCAGCATCACCACCACCAGCAGCACCACTGCCACTGCCAGGACCACCACTGTCAGCACCACCACTGCCAGCAGCTCCACCAGCTTCACCAACACCACCAGCATCAGCACCAACACCAGCACGACCACCAGGACCACCACCACCAGCGCAACCATGATCACCAGCACCACAAACATTAGCACCACCAATATTAGCACCATCAGCACCACCAGCACCAGCACCACCAGCAGCAACCACACCAGTTCCACCACCACTGGCAGCACCACCACTGCCATCACCAGCACCAGCTCCACTCACAGCACCAGCACCACCACCAGCAGCACCACAGCCTGCACCACAAGCAGCGGGAACCACGACCGGCACCAGAAGCAACACCATCACCACTAGAACCACCATGCCCAGCACCAGCACGTCCACCTTCACATCCACCACAAGCAACACCAGCAACAGCACCACCAGCAGCAGTACCACCACCAGCAGCATCACTGCCAGCACCACCACAACCAGCAACACCAGCAGCACCACCACCAGCAGGAGCATCACCACTAGCACCAGCATTTCCAGCACCAACACCACCAGCACCACTACCAACACCATCGGCATTACCACTATTAGCACCAGCAACACAAGCAGCACCACCGACAGCACTCACACCAGCACCACCACCACCGGCAGCACCACTGCAACTGCCAGGATGATCACTGCCAGCACCACCACTGCCAGCAGCTCCACCACCTACACCAGCACCACCAGCACCAGCACCAAATTCAGCACCACCACCAGCACCACCCCCACCAGCACCACCACCATCACCAGCACCACAAACATCAGCACTACCACCAGCAACACCAGCACCAACACCACTACCAGCATCATGGCTACTGCCAGCACCACCACTGGCAGCACCACCATTGCCAGCACCACCACCAGCACCAGCACCACCACCAGCACCAACAGCATCACCATTATTAGCACCTCCAGCACCAGCACCACCAGCAGTGTCCACACCAGCACCACCACCACCAGCAGCACCACTGCCACCACCAGGACCACCACTGCCTGCACCACCACTGCCAGCAGTTCCACCAGCTACAACACCACCAGCACCAGTGCCAACACCAGCACCACCACCAGCACCACCACCAGCAGCACCCCCACCATCACCAGCACCACAACTATCAGCACTACCACCATTAGCACCACCAGCACCACCAGCACCAGCACCACCAGAAGCGCCCACACCAGCACCATCAGTATCACCACTATTAGCACCATCAGCATCACCACTATTAGCACCTGCACCACCAGCAGCACCCACCAACACCACCACCACCAGCAGTATCAGAGCAACTGCCAGGAACACCACTGCCAACACCACCACTGCAAGCAGTTCCACCTGCTACACCAACACCAGCACCAACACCAGCACCCCCATCAGCATCACCACCAGCCGCAGCACCACGATCTCCAGCACCACAACCATCAGCACCACCACCATTAGCACCACCAACACCAGTGGCACATCCACTTCCAGCAGCACCACCAACAATACCATCACCAGCAAAACCAGCACCAGAACCACAACCAGCACCACCACCACCAGCACCACCATCTCCTGCAGCAGCAGCTGCAAAACCATCACCAGCACGACCACCACCAGCACCACTACCACCACCAGTGCCACCACCAGAACCACCACCACCATTGCCACCAACACCAGCATCCCCAGCAGCACCAAAACGAGGAACACCACCACCAGCAGCACCACCAACAGCACCAGCACCATCACCAGCACCAGCACCATCACCAGCACCACCACCATCAGCGCCAGTACCATTAGCACCACCACCACCAGCACCAGCACCACCACTAGCACCACCACCAGCACCAGCAGCAACACTGCCACTACCAGGATCATCACTGCCAGCACCACCAATACCAGCAGCTCCACCACCTACACCAACACCACCTGCACCAGCACCAGCACCAGCATAAGCACCACCACCAGCACCACCACCATCACCACAAACATCAGCACTACCACCAGCAACACCAGCACCAACACCACTACCAGCATCACGGCTACTGCCAGCACCACCACTGGCAGCACCACCATTGCCAACACCACCACCAGCACCAGCACCACCACCACCAGCAGCACCAACAGCATCACCATTATTAGCACCTCCAGCACCAGCACCAACAGCAGTGACCACACCAGAACCACCAGCACCAGCAGCACCACTGCCACCACCAGGACCACCACTGCCTGCACCACCACTGCCAGCAGTTCCACCAGATACACCAACACCACCAGCACCAGTACCAACACCAGCACCACAACCAGCACCACCACAAGCAGCACCCCCACCATCACCAGCACCACTACTATCAGCACCACCAACATTTGCACCACCAAGCACCACTAGCACCAGCACCACCAGAAGCGCCCACACCAGCACCATCAGTATCACCACTATTAGCACCATCAGCATCACCACTATTAGCACCTGCACCACCAGCAGCACCCACCAACACCACCACCACCAGCAGTATCAGAGCAACTGCCAGGAACACCACTGCCAACACCACCACTGCAAGCAGTTCGACCTGCTACACCAACACCACCAGCACCAGCACCAACACCAGCACCACCATCAGCATCTACCACCAGCTGCAGCACCACTATCTCCAGCACCACAACCATCAGCACCACCATTAGCACCACCAGCACCAGTGGCACATCCACCTCCAGCAGCACCACCAACTATACCATCACCAGCACCAGCAAAACCAGCACCAGAACCACAACCAGCACCACCACCACCAGCACCACCATCTCCTGCAGCAGCAGCTGCAAAACCATCACCAGCACGACCACCACCAGCACCACTACCACCACCAGTGCCAACAGAACCACCACCACCATTGCCACCAACACCAGCATCCCCAGCAGCACCAAAACGAGCAACACCACCACCAGCAGCACCACCAACAGCACGAGCACCATCACCAGCACCAACACCATCACCAGCACCACCACCATCAGCGCCAATACCATTATCACCACCAGCACCAGCACCAGCAACACCACTAGCACCACCACCAGCACCATCAGCATCACCACTATTAGCACCAGCACCACCAGCATCACCCACCAACACCACCAGCACCAGCAGCAACACTGCCACCACCAGGATCATCACTGCCAGCACCACCACTACCAGCAGCTCCACCACCTACACCAACACCACCTGCACCAGCACCAGCATCAGCACCACCACCAGCACCACCACCATCACCATAAACATCAGCACTACCACCAGCAACACCAGCACCAACACCACTACCAGCATCACGGCTACTGCCAGCACCACCGCTGGCAGCACCACCATTGCCAGCACCACCAACAGCACCAGCACCACCACCAGCACCAACAGCATCACCATTATTAGCACCTCCAGCACCAGCACCACCAGCAGTGCCCACACCAGCACCACCAGCACCAGCAGCACCACTGCCACCACCAGGACCACCACTGCCTGCACCACCACTGCCAGCAGTTCCACCAGATACACCAACACCACCAGCACCAGTACCAACACCAGCACCACCACAAGCAGCACCCCCACCATCACCAGCACCACAACTATCAGCACCGCCACCATTAGCACCACCAGCACCACCAACACCAGCACCACCAGAAGCGCCCACACCAGCACCATCAGTATCACCACTATTAGCACCATCAGCATCACCACTATTAGCACCAGCACCGCCAGCAGCACCCACCAACACCACCACCACCAGCAGTACCAGAGCAACCGCCAGGAACACCACTGCCAGCACCACCACTGCAAGCAGTTCCACCAGCTACACCAACACCACCAGCACCAGCACCAACACCAGCACCACCACCAGCATCACCACCAGCCGCACCACCACTATCACCAGCACCACAACCATCAGCACCACCACCATTAGCACCACCAGCGCCAGTGCCACATCCACCACCAGCAGCACCACCAACAATTCCATCACCAGCACCAGCAAAACCAGCACCAGAACCACAACCAGCACCAGCACCACCAGCACCACCTGCAGCAGCAGCTGCAAAACCAGCACCAGCAGCACCACCAGCGCCACAAGCATCACCAGCACGACCACCACCAGCACCACCACCATCACCAGCACCACCATCATCAGCACCAGTACCATTAGCACCACCAGCAGCAGCACCAGCACCACCAGCAGCACCACCACCAGCACCATCAGCATCACCACTATTAGCACCAGCACCACCAGCAGCACCCACCAACACCAGCAGCAGTACCAGAGCAACCTCCAGGAACACCACTGCCAACACCACCACTGTAAGCAGTTCCACCAGCTACACCAACACCACCAGCACCAGCACCAACACCAGCACCACTACCAGCCGCAACACCTCTATCACCAGCACCACAACCATCAGCACCACCACCATTAGCACCACCAGAACCAGTGCCACATCCACCACCAGCAGCACCACCAACAATACCATCACCAGCACCAGCAAAACCAGCACCAGAACCACAACCAGCACCACCACCACCAGCACCACATGCAGCAGCAGCTGCAAAACCATCACCAGCAGCACCACCAGCACCACAAGCATCACCAGCACGATCACCACCAGCAGCACCACCATCACCAGCACCACCACCATCAGCACCAGTACCATTAGCACCACCAGCACCAGCACCAGCTCCACCACTAGCACCACAACCAGCACCATCAGCATCACCACTATTAGCACCAGCACCACCAGCAGCACCCACCAACACCACCACCACCAGCAGCAACACTGCCACTACCAGGATCATCACTGCCAGCTCCACCACTGCCAGCACCTCCACCAGGTCCACCAACACCACCTGCACCAGCACCAACACCAGCAGCATCAGCACCATCACCACCAGCATCACCACCATATGCAGCAGCAGTTGCAAAAACAGCACCAGCGCCACCAGCATCACCAGCACGACCACCACCAGCACCACTACCACCACCAGTGCCACCACCATAACCACCACCACCAGCACCAGCACCACCACCATTGCCACCAACACCAGCATTCCCAGCAGCACCAAAACGAGCAACACCACCACCAGCAGCACCACCAATAGCACGACGACAAGCACCACCAATATCAGCACCAGCACCATCATCAGCACCACCACCATCAGCCCCATTACCATTAGTACCACCAGCACCAGCACCAGAACCAGCACCACCACTAGCACCACCACCAGCACCATCAACATCACCACTATTAGAACCAGCATCACTGGCAGCACCCATCAACACCATCACCACCAGCAGCAGCACTACCACTACCAGGATAACTACTGCCAGTTCCACCACTGCCAGCACCTCCATCATGTCCACCAACACCACCAGCACCAGCACAAGCACCAACACCAGCAGCATCAGCACCATCACCACCAGCACCACGAGCACCACCATCACCAGCACCACCAACACCACCCACACCAGCACCACCACCACCAGCAGCACCACGGCCATGGCCAGCACCACCACTCGCAGTGCCACCACTGCCAGCACCTCCACTAGCTCCACCAACACCACCAGCAAAAAGTACCAGTGCCACCACCAGCATCACGTGCACCACCAGCACCACCAGCACCAACACCACTACCATCCGTACTACCAGCATCAGCACCAGCAGCAGCAGCACATCCACCAGATCCAGCACTGCCACCAGCACCTCCACCACCACCAGCAACACCAAAAGCACTACCAACACACTCACCACCACCATCAGCACCAGCACCACCCACACAATCACCACTGCCACCAGCAAAAGCACCACCAGCACCACCGCCACCAGCAAAAGCACCACAAGCAACAACATCACCACCACCAACACCAGCATCAGCACCACCACCAATACCAGGAACACCAACACCACCAGAACCAGCACCACCAGCACCAACACCACCACCACCAGAACCACCAGCATCAGCACCACCAGCAGCAGCAATATCACCAGATCCAGCACCGCCACCAGCACCTCCACCACCACCAGCACCACCACCAGCAGCAAAAGCAGCACCAGAGCCAGCACCAGCACCAAATCCACTACTACTATCACCACCGCCACAAGCATCGCCACCACCAGCACAACCAGCACCAGCACCACCACCACCAGCACCACCACCACCATGACCACCACAACAAGGAACACTATCACCACCACCACCACCAGCATCAGCACCACCACCAACACCAGGATCACCAGCACCACCAGCACCAGCTCCACCTGCACCACCACTACCAGCATCACCACCACTAGAACGACCACCAGCACCAGCATCAGCTCGACAAGCAAAACCTGCGCCAGCACCACCACCCGCACCAACGCCACCAGCACCTCCACCACCACCAGCACGACCACCAGCACCACTACCAGCACCATCAGCATTACAACTATTAGCACCAGCAACACCAGCAGCACCCACACCAGCACCACCACCACCAGCAGCACCACTGCCACCGCCATGACCACCACTGCCAGCATAACCACTCTCCGCAGCTCCACCAGCTTCACCACCACCACCACTGCCAGCAGTTCCACCAACTACACCAACACCACCAGCACCAGTGCCAACACCAGCACCACCACCAGCACCACCACAAGCAGCACCCCCACCATCACCAGCACCACAACTATCAGCACCCCCTCCATTAGCACCACCTGCACCACCAACACCAGCACCACCAGAAGCGCCCACACCAGCACCATCAGTATCACCACTATTAGCACCATCAGCATCATCTCTATTAGCACCAGCACCACCAGCAGTACCCACCAACACCACCACCACCAGCAGTACCAGAGCAACCGCCAGGAACACCACTGCCAGCACCACCACTGCAAGCAGTTCCACCAGCTACACCAACACCACCAGCACCACCACCAGCATCACCACCAGCAGCACCACCACTATCACCAGCACCACAACCATCAGCACCACCACCATTAGCACCACCAGCACCAGTGCCACATCCAATACCAGCAGCACCACCAACAATACCATCAACAGTACCAGCAAAACCAGCACCAGAACCACAACCAGCACCACCTCCACCAGCACCACCACCACCTGCAGCAGCAGCTGCAAAACCAGCACCAGCAGCACCACCAGCGCCACAAGCATCACCAGCACGACCACCACCAGGAACACTACCACCACCAGTACCACCACCAGTACCACCACCACCATCACCACCACCATTGCCACCATCACCAGCAACACCACCAACAGCACCAGCACCATCATCAGCACCACCACCATCACCAGCACCACCACCATCAGCACCAGTACCATTAGCACCACCAGCAACAGCACCAGCACCATCACCACCACTAGCACCACCACCAGCACCACCACTATTAGCACCAGCACCTCCAGCAGCACCCACCAACACCACCACCACCACCAGCAACACTGCCACTACCAGGATCACCACTGCCAGCTCCACCACTGCCAGCACCTCCACCAGGTCCACAAACACCATCAGCACCAGCAGCATCACCACCACCACCAACAGCACCAGCACCATCACCAACTCCACAACCATCAGCACCACCACCATAAGCACCAACATCACCACCAGTGCCAGCACCACCAGCACCACCCACACCAGCACCACCACCACCACCAGCACCACGGCCAGGGCCAGCACCACCACTGGCAGAGCCACAACTGCCAGCACCTCCACTAGCTCCACCAACACCACCAGCACAAAGTACCAGCACCACCACCAGCTTCACTTGCACCACCAGCACCACCAGCACCAACACCACCACCACCAGCACCCCCAGCATCAGCACCACCAGCAGCAGCAACACCACCAGATCCAGCAGCGCCAACAGCACCTCCACCACCACCAGCATCACCACCAGCAGCAAAAGCAGCACCAGCACCACCACCAGCACCACTACCACCAGCACCACCACCATCAGCCACACCAGCACCACCACCATCAGCACCACCACCAGCACCACCGCCACCATCACCAACACAACAAGGAACACCATCACCAGCACCACCACCAGCATCAGCACCACCACCAAAACCAGGAACACCAACACCACCAGCACCAGCACCACCTGCACCACCACTACCAGCATCACCACCACCAGAACGACCACTAGCACCACTAGCACCAGCACCAGCTCAACAAGCAAAACCTGTGCCAGCACCACCACCTGCACCACCGCCACCAGCACCTCCACCAAAACCAGCAGCAAAAGCAGCACCAGCACCAGCACCAGCACCACTACTACCATCACCACCGCCTCCAGCACCACCACCAACAGCAGCACCGCTGCTACCGCCAGGACCACCACTGCGAATACCACCAGCGCCAGCACCTCCAACTGCTGCACCAAAACCAACATCAAAAGCAACACCACCAGCACCATCATTACAAGCACCAGCAGCAGCACCACTACCAACACCACCAGCACCACCACTACCAGCACCACTAGCACCACATCGACCTGCACTAG
Organism: Isurus oxyrinchus; assembly: GCA_026770705.1. NCBI lineage: Eukaryota > Metazoa > Chordata > Chondrichthyes > Lamniformes > Lamnidae > Isurus > Isurus oxyrinchus. The sequence continues at coordinate 81,448,283 of JANJGN010000013.1, read as the reverse complement.
CACCAGCACCCCCAGCACCACTACCAGCACTTCCACAGCCAGTACCTCCACCAGCGCCACCAACTCCACCAGCACGACGAGCACAACCACCAAAAGGAACCCTACTGTCAAAACGTCCGCCACACCACCAGCACCACAACCAGCACCAGCAGCTCTACCAGCACCATTAGCACCAGCATCCCCAGCACCAGCATCACCAGCAGCAGTACCACCACCAGCACCAGTACCACCACCGCAAGCACCACCAGACCTCGCACCACCTGCAGCAGCACCAGCACCAGCACCACCACCAGCACTATCAGCATTACCACTATTAGCACCACCAACACCACCAGCACCAGCATCAGCACAACCACAAGCACCACCACAAGCATCACCACCACTAGCACCACCAGAACCGTCAGCACCACCAGCAATAGCACCACCACCAACACCACCACCATCAGCACAACCACTACCAGCACCAGCACCACCAGCAGCAGAACCACCACCAGCACCACCAGCACTATCAGTATCAGCACCAGAAGCACCACCAGCACCAGCACCAGCATCCCAGCATCACCAAAAGCACTACCACCACCAGCAGCACCAGCAGCACCACCAGCGCCACAAGCATCACCAGCACGACCACCACCAGCACCACTTCCACCACCAGCACCAGCACCAGCACCACTACTACCATCAGCACCGCCACCAGCACCACCAACAGAAGCACCGCTGCTACCGCCAGGACCACCACTGCGAATACCACCAGCGCCAGCACCTCCAATTGCTGCACCAAAACCAACATCACCAGCAGCAACACCAGCACCACCATCACCAGCACCACAACCATCAGCACCAGCACCACCAGCACCACCAGCAGCACCCACACCAACTCCACCAACACCACCAGCGCAAGCAACACCACCGACAGCAGCACCAACTGCACCAGCACCACCGCCACCAGCACCACTACCACTAGCACCATGGGCATCACCTGCACCAGCACCACCACGAACACCATCACCATCAGCACCAAAACCAGCAGCAGAAGCACCACCACCAGCACCACCAGCACTACCACTACCAACACCACCAGCACCAGCACCACCACAAGCACCACCAACACCAGCAACACCAGCCACCATCACCAGCACCACAACCACCAGCACCACAAGCACCACCAGAACCAGCACCACCACCAACACCACCACCATCAACACCACCACTACCAGCACCAGCTCCACCAGACGCAGCACCATCACCAGCTCCAGCATCACCACCGGCACCACCACCACCACCAGCAGCAGAACCAGAACCAGCACCACCACCAGCACCAGCACCACCAGCACCAGCACCACCACCACCACCACTGCCAGCACCACCACCAGCTCCATCAAAAGCAACACCACCAGCACCATCATTACAAGCACCAGCAGCACCATCAGCACCAGCACCATCAGGAACACCACCACCATCAACAACACCACTACCAGCACGACCAACACCACCAGCAGCAGCACCACTACCAACACCACCAGCACCACCACTACCAGCACCACTAGCACCACATCGACCTGCACTAGCACCAGCACCCCCAGCACCACTACCAGCACTTCCACAGCCAGTACCTCCACCAGCGCCACCAACTCCACCAGCACGACGAGCACAACCACCAAAAGGAACCCTACTGTCAAAACCTCCACCACACCACCAGCAGGAGCACCACAACAAGCACCAGCAGCTCTACCAGCACCATTAGCACCAGCATCCCCAGTACCAGCATCACCAGCAGCAGTACCACCACCAGCACCAGTACCACCACCACAAGCACCACCAGACCTAGCACCACCTGCAGCAGCACCAGCACCAGCACCACCACCAGCACTATCAGCATTACCACTATTAGCACCACCAACACCACCAGCACCAGCATCAGCACCACCACAAGCACCACCACCACTAGCAACACCACCATCACCAGCACCACAACCACCAGCACCACCAGAACTGCCAGCACCACCAGCACTAGCACCACCGCCAACACCACCACCATCAGCACAACCACCACCAGCACCAGCACCAACAGCAGCAGAACCACCACTAGCACCACCAGCACTATCAGTATCAGCACCAGAAGCTCCACCAGCACCAGCACCAGCATCCCAGCATCACCAAAAGCACTACCACCACCAGCAGCACCAGCAGCACCACCAGCGCCACAAGCATCACCAGCACGACCACCACCAGCACCACTACCACCACCAGTGCCACCACCAGAACCACCACCACCATTGCCACCAACACCAGCATCCCCAGCAGCTCCAAAACGAGCAACACCACCACCAGCAGCACCACCAACAGCACCAGCACCATCACCAGCAGAACCAGCATCACCAGCACCACCACCATCAGCACCAGTACCATTAGCACCACCAGCACCAGCACCACCACTAGCACCACCACCAGCACCATCAGCATCACCACTATTAGCACCAGCTGCATCCACCAACACCACCACCACCACCACCAGCAACACTGCCACTACCAGGATCATCACTGCCAGCTCCACCACTGCCAGCACCTCCACCAGGTCCACCAACACCACCAGCACCAGCACCAACACCAGCAGCATCAGCACCACCACCAACAGCACCACCACCATCACCAACTCCACAACCATCAGCACCACCACCATTAGCACAAACAACACCACCAGTGCCAGCACCACCAGCACCACACACCAGGACCACCACCAGCACCACAGCCAGGGCAAGCACCACTACTGGCAGTGCCACAACTGCCAGCACCTCTACTAGCTCCACCAACACCACCAGCACAAAGTACCAGCACCACCACCAGCATCACCTGCACCACCAGCACCAACACCACCACCACCAGCACCACCAGCATCAGCACCACCAGCAGCAGCAACATCACCAGATCCAGCACTGCCACCAGCACCTCCACCACCACCAGCACCACCACCAGCAGCAAAAGCAGCACCAGCACCAGCACCAGCACCAAATCCACTACTACCATCACCACCGTCACAAGCATCACCACCACCAGCAGAACCAGAACCAGCACCACCACCAGCACCAGCACCACCAGCACCAGCACCACCACCACCACCACTGCCAGCACCACCACCAGCTCCATCAAAAGCAACACCACCAGCACCATCATTACAAGCACCAGCAGCACCATCAGCACCAGCACCATCAGGAACACCACCACCATCAACAACACCACTACCAGCACGACCAACACCACCAGCAGCAGCACCACTACCAACACCACCAGCACCACCACTACCAGCACCACTAGCACCACATCGACCTGCACTAGCACCAGCACCCCCAGCACCACTACCAGCACTTCCACAGCCAGTACCTCCACCAGCGCCACCAACTCCACCAGCACGACGAGCACAACCACCAAAAGGAACCCTACTGTCAAAACTTCCACCACACCACCAGCAGGAGCACCACAACAAGCACCAGCAGCTCTACCAGCACCATTAGCACCAGCATCCCCAGTACCAGCATCACCAGCAGCAGTACCACCACCAGCACCAGTACCACCACCACAAGCACCACCAGACCTAGCACCACCTGCAGCAGCACCAGCACCAGCACCACCACCAGCACTATCAGCATTACCACTATTAGCACCACCAACACCACCAGCACCAGCATCAGCACCACCACAAGCACCACCACAAGCACCACCACCACTAGCAACACCACCATCACCAGCACCACAACCACCAGCACCACCAGAACTGCCAGCACCACCAGCACTAGCACCACCGCCAACACCACCACCATCAGCACAACCACCACCAGCACCAGCACCACCAGCAGCAGAACCACCACTAGCACCACCAGCACTATCAGTATCAGCACCAGAAGCACCACCAGCACCAGCACCAGCATCCCAGCATCACCAAAAGCACTACCACCACCAGCAGCACCAGCAGCACCACCAGCGCCACAAGCATCACCAGCACGACCACCACCAGCACCACTACCACCACCAGTGCCACCACCAGAACCACCACCACCATTGCCACCAACACCAGCATCCCCAGCAGCTCCAAAACGAGCAACACCACCACCAGCAGCACCACCAACAGCACCAGCACCATCACCAGCAGAACCAGCATCACCAGCACCACCACCATCAGCACCAGTACCATTAGCACCACCAGCACCAGCACCACCACTAGCACCACCACCAGCACCATCAGCATCACCACTATTAGCACCAGCAGCATCCACCAACACCACCACCACCACCACCAGCAACACTGCCACTACCAGGATCATCACTGCCAGCTCCACCACTGCCAGCACCTCCACCAGGTCCACCAACACCACCAGCACCAGCACCAACACCAGCAGCATCAGCACCACCACCAACAGCACCACCACCATCACCAACTCCACAACCATCAGCACCACCAACATTAGCACAAACAACACCACCAGTGCCAGCACCACCAGCACCACACACCAGGACCACCACCAGCACCACAGCCAGGGCAAGCACCACTACTGGCAGTGCCACAACTGCCAGCACCTCTACTAGCTCCACCAACACCACCAGCACAAAGTACCAGCACCACCACCAGCATCACCTGCACCACCAGCACCAACACCACCACCACCAGCACCACCAGCATCAGCACCACCAGCAGCAGCAACATCACCAGATCCAGCACTGCCACCAGCACCTCCACCACCACCAGCACCACCACCAGCAGCAAAAGCAGCACCAGCACCAGCACCAGCACCAAATCCACTACTACCATCACCACCGTCACAAGCATCACCACCACCAGCACAACCAGCACCAGCAACACCACCAGCAGCACCACCACCACCTTGACCACCACAACAAGGAACACTATTACCACCACCACCACCAGCATCAGCACCACCACCAACACCAGGAACACCAGCACCACCAGCACCAGCACCACCTGCACCACCACTACCAGCATCACCACCACAAGAATGACCACCAGCACCACTAGCACCAGCACCAGCTCGACAAGCAAAACCTGCACCAGCACCACCACCCGCCCCACCGCCACCAGCACCTCCACCACCACCAGCACCACCACCAGCACCACTACCAGCAGCATCAGCATTACCACTATTAGCACCAGCAACACCACCAGCACCACCAGTAGCACCCACACCACCACCACCACCAGCAGAACCACTGCCACCGCCAGGACCACCACTGCGAATACCACCACTGCCAGCACCTCCAACTGCTCCACCAACTCCAACATCACCAGCAGCAACACCAGCACCACCACTACTAGCACCACCACCATCACCAGCACCACAAGCATCAGCACCAGCACCATTAGCACCACTAGCATCACCAGCAAGACCACCACCAGCAGCACCCACACCAACTCCACCAACACCACCATCACCAGCACCACCAACCGCACTAGCACCACCTGCACCACCACCGCCGCCACCAACACAACCACCACTAGCACCACCAGCAGCACCCACACCAGCATCACCACCACCAGCAGCACCACTGCCACCGCCAGGTCCACCAGTGTCAGCACCACCACTCCCAGCAGCTCCACCAGCTTCACCAACACCACCAGCATCGGCACCAACACCAGCACAACCACCAGCACCACCACCACCAGCGCAACCATGATCACCAGCACCACAAACATTAGCACCACCACTATTAGCACCATCAGCACCACCAGCACCAGCACCACCAGCAGCAACCACACCAGCACCACTACCACTAGCAGCACCACGGCCACTGCCAGCACCACCACTGGCAGCACCACCACTGCCATCACCAGCACCAGCTCCACTAACACCACCAGCAGCACCACGACCTGCACCACCAGCAGTGGGAACCACAGCCGGCAATAGCAGCACCACCATCACCACTAGAACCACCATCCCCAGCACCAGCACCTCCACCATCACATCCACCACAAGCAACACCACCACCAGCACCACAAGCAGCAGTACGACCACCAGCAGCATCACTGCCAGTACCACCACAACCAGCACCACCAGCAGCATCACTACTAGCAGGAGCATCACCACCAGCACCAGCAGCACTACCAGCAACACTAGCACCAGCATTTCCAGCACCAGCACCAGCACCAACACCACCAGCACCACTACCAACACCATCAGCATTACCACTATTAGCACCAGCAACACCAGCAGTACCACCAACAGCACTCACACCAGCACCACCACCAACGGCAGCACCACTGCAACTGCCAGGACGAACACTGCCAGCACTACCACCGCCAGCAGCTCCACCACCTACAACAACACCTCCAGCACCAGCACCAACATCAGCACCACCACCAGCACCACCAGCAGCAGCACCACCAGCACCACCAGCACCACAAACATCAGCACTACCACCAGCAACACCAGCACCAACACCACTACCAGCATCACGGCTACTGCGAGCACCACCAATGGCAGCACCACCATTGCCAGCACCACCACCAGCACCAGCAGCACCACCAGCACCAACAGCATCACCATTATTAGCACCTCCAGCACCAGCACCACCAGTAGTGCCCACACCAGCACCACCAGCACCAGCAGCAACACTGCCACCACCAGGACCACCACTGCCAGCAGTTCCACCAGCTACACCAACACCACCAGCACCAGTACCAACACCAGCACCACCACCAGCACCACCACCAGCAGCACCACAACTATCAGCACCACCACCATTAGCACCACCAGCACCAGTGCCGCATCCACCAACCAGCAGCACCACCAACAATACCATCAACAGCACCAGCAAAACCAGCACCAGAACCACAACCAGCACCACCACCACCAGCACTACTACCACCTGCAGCAGCAGCTGCAAAACCAGCACCAGCTGCACCACCAGCACCAGCACCACCAGAAGCGCCCACACCAGCTCCATCAGTATCAGCACTATTAGCACCATCAGCATCACCACTATTAGCACCAGCACCACCAGCAGCACCCACCAACACCACCACCACCAGCAGTACCAGAGCAACCACCAGGTACACCACCACCAGCACCACCACTGCAAGCAGTTCCACCAGCTACACCAACACCACCACCACCAGCACCAACACCAGCACCAACACCAGCATCACCACCAGCTGCACCACCACTAACACCAGCACCACAACCATCAGCACCAGCACCATTAGCACCACCAGCACCAGTGCCACATCCACCACCAGCAGCACCACCAACAATACCATCAACAGCACCGCCACCACCAGCACCACCACCACCTGCAGCAGCAGCTGCAAAACCAGCACCAGCAGCACCGCCAGCGCCACAAGCATCACCAGCATGACCACCACCAGCACCACTACCACCACCAGTGCCACTACCAGAACCACCACCACCATTGCCACCAACACCAGCATCCCCAGCAGCACTAAAACGAGCAACACCACCACCAGCAGCACAGCCAACAGCACCAGCACCATCACCAGCACCACCACCATCACCAGCACCACCATCATCAGCACCAGTACCATTAGCACCACCAGCACCAGCACCAGCACCACCACTAGCACCACCACCAGCACCATCAGCATCACCACTATTAGCACCAGCACCACCAGCAGCACCCACCAACACCACCACCACCAGCAGTAACACTGCCACTATCAGGATCATCACCGCCTGCACCACCACTGCCAGCAGCTCCACCCCCTACACCAACACTACCAGCACCAGCACCAACATCAGCACCACCACCAGCACCACAACCACCAGCACCACCACCATCACCAGCACCACAAACATCAGCACTACCACGAGCAACATCAGCACCAACACCTCTACCAGCATCACACCTACTGCCAGCACCACCACTGGCAGCACCACCATTGCCAGCACCACCACCAGCACCAACAGCATCACCATTATTAACACCTCCAGCACCAACACCACCAGCAGTGCCCACACCAGCACTACCACCGCCACCACCAGGACCACCACTGCCTGCACCACCACTGCCAGCAGTTCCACCAGCTGCACCAACACCACCAGCACCAGTGCCAACACCAGCACCACCAACACCACTACCAGCAGCAGCCCCACCATCACCAGCACCACAACTATCAGCACCACCACCATTTGCACCACCAAGCACCACTAGCACCAGCACCACCAGAAGCGCCCACACCAGCACCATCAGTATCACCACTATTAGCACCATCAGCATCACCACTATTAGCACCAGCACCACCAGCAGCACCCACCAACACCACCACCACCAGCATTACCAGAGCAACCCCCAGGAACACCACTGCCAGCACCACCACTGCAAGCAGTTCCACCAGCTACACCAACACCACCAGCACCAGCACCAACACCAGCACCACCACCAGCATCACCACCAGCCGCACCACCACTATCACCAGCACCACAACCATCAGCACCACCACCATTAGCACCACCAACACCAGTGCCACATCCACCACCAGCAGCACCACCAACAATACCATCAACAGCACCAGCAAAACCAGCACCAGAACCACAACCAGCACCAGCACCACCTGCAGCAGCAGCTGCAAAACCAGCACCAGCAGCACCACCAGCGCCACAAGCATCACCAGCACGACCACCACCAGCACCACTACCACCACCAGTGCCACCACCAGAACCACCACCACCATTGCCACCAACACCAGCATCCCCAGCAGCACCAAAACGAGCAACACCACCACCACCAGCACCACCAACAGCACCAGCACCATCACCAGCACCACCACAATCACCAGCACCACCACCATCAGCACCAGTACCATTAGCACCACCAGCACCAGCACCACCACTAGCACCACCAACAGCACCATCAGCATCACCACTATTAGCACCAGCACCACCAGCAGCACCCACCAACACCACCACCACCAGCAGCAACACTGCCACTAGCAGGATCATCACTGCCAGCTCCACCACTGCCAGCACCTCCACCAGGTCCACCAACACCACCAGCACCAGCACCAACACCAGCATCAGCAGCATTAGCACCACCACCATCACCAACTCCACAACCATCAGCACCACCACCATTAGCACCAACATCACCACCAGTGCCAGCACCACCAGCACCACCCACATCAGCACCACCACCACCACCAGCACCACGGCCAAGGCCTTCACCACCACTGGCAGTGCCACAACTGCCAGCACCTCCACTAGCTCCACCAACATCACCAGCACAAAGTACCAGCACCACCACCAGCATCACCTGCACCACCAGCATCACCAGCACCAACACCACCGCCACAAGCACCACCAGCATCAGCACCACCAGCAGCAGCAACAGCACCAGATCCAGCACTGCCACCAGCACCTCCACCACCACCAGCACCACCAGCAGCAGCAAAAGCAGCACCAGCACCAGCACCAGCACCAGCACAACCACCATCAGCACCAGTACCATTAGCACCACCAGCACCAGTACCAGCACCAGCACCACCATTAGCACCACCACCAGCACCATCAGCATCACCACTATTAGCACCAGCACCACCAGCACCAACACCACCACCACCAGCACCACCAGCATCAGCACCACCAGCAGCAGCAACACCACCAGATCCAGCACCGCCACCAGCACCTCCACCACCACGAGCAACACCACCAGCAGCAAAAGCAGCACCAGCAGCAGCACCACCACTACCATCACCACCATCACCAGCACCACCACCACCAGCATAACCAGCACCAGCACCACCACCACCAGCACAACCACCATCAGCCACATCAGCACCACCTCCATCAGCACCACCACCAGCACCACCAGCACCATCACCACCACAACAAGCAACACCATCACCACCACCAACACCAGCATCAGCATCACCACCAACACCAGGAACACCAATACCACCAGCACCAGCACTACCTGCACCACCACTACCAGTATCACCACCACCAAAATGACCACCAGCACCACTAGCACCAGCAGCAGCTCGACAAGCAAAACCAGCGCCAGCACCACCACCCGCACCACCACCACCAGCAACTCCACCACCACCAGCACCACCACCACCAACACCACCACCATCAGCACCACCATCAGCGCCAGCACCAGCACCACCACTACCATCACCATCACCACCACCACCAGCACCACCATCATCAGCCACACCAGCAGCACCACCACCAGCACCACCACCATCAGCACCACCAACAGCACCACCACCACCATTACCACCACAACAAGCAACACCATCACCACCACCACCACCAGCAACAGCACCACCACCAACACCAGGAACACCAACACAACCAGCACCAGCATCACCAGCACCACCTGCACCACCACTACCAGCATCACCACCACCAGAACGACAACCAGCACCACTAGCACCAGCACCAGCTCGACAAGCAAAACCTGCACCAGCACCACCACCTGCACCACCACCACCAGCAGCACCACCACCAGCACCACCACCAGCAGTATCAGCCTCACCACAATTAGCACCACCACCACCAGCAGCACCACTGCTACCGCCAGGACCACCACTGCGAATACCACCAGCGCCAGCACCTCCAACTGCTGCACCAACACCAACATCACCAGCAGCAACACCAGCACCACCATCGCCAGCACCACAACCATCAGCACCAGCACCACCAGCACCAGCACCACCAGCAGCACCCACGCCAACTCCACCAACACCACCAGCGCAAGCACTACCACCAGCAGCAGCACCACCTGCACCAGCACCACCGCCACCAGCACCACCACCACTAGCACCATGGGCATCACCAGCACCAGCACCACCACGAACACCACCACCATCTCCAGCACTAGCACCAGCACCAGGACCACCAACAGCACCACCACCAACACCAGCATCAGCATCACCACCAACACCAGGAACACCAATACCACCAGCACCAGCACTACTGCACCACCACTACCAGCATCACCACCACCAAAATGACCACCAGCACCACTAGCACCAGCAGCAGCTCGACAAGCAAAACCTGCGCCAGCACCACCACTGCAAGCAGTTCCACCAGCTACACCAACACCACCAGCACCAGTACCAACACCAGCACCACCACCAGCATCACCACCAGCCGTACCACCACTATCACCAGCACCACAACCATCAGCACCACCACCATTAGCACCACCAACACCAGTGCCACATCCACCACCAGCAGCACCACCAACAATACCATCAACAGCACCAGCAAAACCAGCACCAGAACCACAACCAGCACCAGCACCACCTGCAGCAGCAGCTGCAAAACCAGCACCAGCAGCACCACCAGCGCCACAAGCATCACCAGCACGACCACCACCAGCACCACTACCACCACCAGTGCCACCACCAGAACCACCACCACCATTGCCACCAACACCAGCATCCCCAGCAGCACCAAAACGAGCAACACCACCACCACCAGCACCACCAACAGCACCAGCACCATCACCAGCACCACCACAATCACCAGCACCACCACCATCAGCACCAGTACCATTAGCACCACCAGCACCAGCACCACCACTAGCACCACCAACAGCACCATCAGCATCACCACTATTAGCACCAGCACCACCAGCAGCACCCACCAACACCACCACCACCAGCAGCAACACTGCCACTAGCAGGATCATCACTGCCAGCTCCACCACTGCCAGCACCTCCACCAGGTCCACCAACACCACCAGCACCAGCACCAACACCAGCATCAGCAGCATTAGCACCACCACCATCACCAACTCCACAACCATCAGCACCACCACCATTAGCACCAACATCACCACCAGTGCCAGCACCACCAGCACCACCCACATCAGCACCACCACCACCACCAGCACCACGGCCAAGGCCTTCACCACCACTGGCAGTGCCACAACTGCCAGCACCTCCACTAGCTCCACCAACATCACCAGAACAAAGTACCAGCACCACCACCAGCATCACCTGCACCACCAGCATTACCAGCACCAACACCACCGCCACAAGCACCACCAGCATCAGCACCACCAGCAGCAGCAACAGCACCAGATCCAGCACTGCTACCAGCACCTCCACCACCACCAGCACCACCAGCAGCAGCAAAAGCAGCACCAGCACCAGCACCAGCACCAGCACCAGCACCAGCACAACCACCATCAGCACCAGTACCATTAGCACCACCAGCACCAGTACCAGCACCAGCACCACCATTAGCACCACCACCAGCACCATCAGCATCACCACTATTAGCACCAGCACCACCAGCACCAACACCACCACCACCAGCACCACCAGCATCAGCACCACCAGCAGCAGCAACACCACCAGATCCAGCACCGCCACCAGCACCTCCACCACCACGAGCAACACCACCAGCAGCAAAAGCAGCACCAGCAGCAGCACCACCACTACCATCACCACCATCACCAGCACCACCACCACCAGCATAACCAGCACCAGCACCACCACCACCAGCACAACCACCATCAGCCACATCAGCACCACCACCAGCACCACCAGCACCATCACCACCACAACAAGCAACACCATCACCACCACCAACACCAGCATCAGCATCACCACCAACACCAGGAACACCAATACCACCAGCACCAGCACTACCTGCACCACCACTACCAGTATCACCACCACCAAAATGACCACCAGCACCACTAGCACCAGCAGCAGCTCGACAAGCAAAACCAGCGCCAGCACCACCACCCGCACCACCACCACCAGCAACTCCACCACCACCAGCACCACCACCACCAACACCACCACCATCAGCACCACCATCAGCGCCAGCACCAGCACCACCACTACCATCACCATCACCACCACCACCAGCACCACCATCATCAGCCACACCAGCAGCACCACCACCAGCACCACCACCATCAGCACCACCAACAGCACCACCACCACCATTACCACCACAACAAGCAACACCATCACCACCACCACCACCAGCAACAGCACCACCACCAACACCAGGAACACCAACACCACCAGCACCAGCATCACCAGCACCACCTGCACCACCACTACCAGCATCACCACCACCAGAACGACAACCAGCACCACTAGCACCAGCACCAGCTCGACAAGCAAAACCTGCACCAGCACCACCACCTGCACCACCACCACCAGCAGCACCACCACCAGCACCACCACCAGCAGTATCAGCCTCACCACAATTAGCACCACCACCACCAGCAGCACCACTAGCACCCAAACCACCACCACCACCAGCAGCACCACTGCTACCGCCAGGACCACCACTGCGAATACCACCAGCGCCAGCACCTCCAACTGCTGCACCAACACCAACATCACCAGCAGCAACACCAGCACCACCATCGCCAGCACCACAACCATCAGCACCAGCACCACCAGCACCAGCACCACCAGCAGCACCCACGCCAACTCCACCAACACCACCAGCGCAAGCACTACCACCAGCAGCAGCACCACCTGCACCAGCACCACCGCCACCAGCACCACCACCACTAGCACCATGGGCATCACCAGCACCAGCACCAGCACCACCACGAACACCACCACCATCTCCAGCACTAGCACCAGCACCAGGACCACCAACAGCACCACCACCAACACCAGCATCAGCATCACCACCAACACCAGGAACACCAATACCACCAGCACCAGCACTACCTGCACCACCACTACCAGCATCACCACCACCAAAATGACCACCAGCACCACTAGCACCAGCAGCAGCTCGACAAGCAAAACCTGCGCCAGCACCACCACCCGCACCACCGCCACCAGCAACTCCACCACCACCAGCACCACCACCACCACCACCAACACCACCACCATCAGCACCACCATCAGCGCCAGCACCAGCACCACCACTACCATCACCATCACCACCACCACCAGCACCACCATCATCAGCCACACCAGCAGCACCACCACCAGCACCACCACCATCAGCACCACCAACAGCACCACCAACACCATTACCACCACAACAAGCAACACCATCACCACCACCACCACCACCAGCAACAGCACCACCACCAACACCAGGAACACCAACACCACCAGCACCAGCATCACCAGCACCACCTGCACCACCACTACCAGCATCACCACCACCAGAACGACAACCAGCACCACTAGCACCAGCACCAGCTCGACAAGCAAAACCTGCACCAGCACTACCACCTGCACCACCACCACCAGCAGCACCACCACCAGCACCACCACCAGCAGTATCGGCCTCACCACAATTAGCACCACCACCACCAGCACCACCACTAGCACCCAAACCACCACCACCACCAGCAGCACCACTGCTACCGCCAGGACCACCACTGCGAATACCACCAGCGCCAGCACCTCCAACTGCTGCACCAACATCACCAGCAGCAACACCAGCACCACCATCGCCAGCACCACAACCATCAGCACCAGCACCACCAGCACCAGCACCACCAGCAGCACCCACGCCAACTCCACCAACACCACCAGCGCAAGCACTACCACCAGCAGCATCACCACCTGCACCAGCACCACCGCCACCAGCACCACCACCACTAGCACCATGGGCATCACCAGCACCAGCACCACCACGAACACCACCACCATCCCCAGCACCAGGACCACCAACAGCACCACTACCAGCACCATCAGCATTACCACTATTAGGACCAGCAACACCACCAGCACCACCAGCAGCACCCACACCAGCACCACCAGCAGCAGCACCACCACTGCCACTGCCAGGACCACCACTGCCAGCACCAGCACCAACAACATGACCTCCAGCACCACCACCACCAACACGACCATGATCACCAGCACCGCAAACATCAGCACCAACATAATTACACCATCAGCACCACTAGCACCAGCACCACCAGCAGCAACCACACCAGCACCACCACCACCAGCAGCACCACTGCTACCGCCAGGACCACCACTGTGAATACCACCAGTGCCAGCACCTCCAACTGCTCCACCAGCACCAACATCACCAGCAGCAACACCAACACCACTACCACCAGCACCACAACCATCAGCATCAGCACCACCAGCACCAGCACCACCAGCAGCAACCACACCAACACCACCACCACTAGCAGCACCACAGCCACCGCCACCACCAGCAGCACCATGACCTGGCACCAGCAGCACCACCAGCACGAATAGAACAATCATCCCCAGCACCAGCACCAGCACCTCCACCATCACCTTCACCACAAGCAACACCATCAGCAGCACCACCGCCAGCACCACCACAACCAGCAGCACCACCACCAGCAGGAGCATCACCACCAGCAATAGCACTAGCAGCACTACCAGCAACACTAGAACCGGCATTCCCAGCACCAGCACCAACACCATCGGCACCACTACCAGCACCATCAGCATTACCACTATTAGCACCAGCAACACCACCAGCACCACCAACAGCTCTCACACCAGCACCACCACCAGCAGCACCACTGCTACTGCCAGGACGATCACTGCCAGCACCACCACTGCCAACAGCTCCACCACCTACACCAACACCACCACCAACATCAGCACCACCACCATCAACACCACCACAAACATCAGCACTACCATCAGCAACACCAGCACCAACACCACTTCCAGCATCATGGCTACTGCCAGCACCACCACTGGCAGCACCACCATTGCCAGCACCACCACCAGCACCACAAACACCTGCACCAGCACCACCACCAGCACCAGCACCACCTGCATTATCACCACAACCAGCACCACCGGCTCTGCCACTAACACCAGCACCACCAGCACCACTATCACCACCAGCACCAGCACCACCACCAACACCACCACCATCAGCACCACCACTACCAGCACCAGCACCATCAGCAGCAGAACCACCACCAGCACTATCACTATCAGCACAACCAGCAGCACCAGCATCAGCATCCCAGCACCACCACCAGCACTACCACCACCAGCACCTCGACCAGCACCACCAACACCACCAACACCACCACCAGCAGCACCATGACCTGCACCACCAGCAGCAATGCCACCAGCAGGACCACCACCACCAGCACCAGCAGCACCACCAGGATCACTAGCATCAGCATCCCCAGAACCAGCACCAACACCACCACCAGCACCACTAGCAGCAGCACCACCAGCAGCAGCACCACCACCAGCACCAGCACCACCAGCATCAGCACCACCAGCAGCAGCACCACCACCAGCAGCCCTACATCCACCACCACCAGCAGCACCAGCAGCCCTACCACCACCAGCACCACATCCACCACCAGCACCACATCCACCACAACCACAAGCAGCACCATCAGCATCACATCGACCTGCACCACCACCAGCAGCACCACCAGTGCCACTAGCACCAGCAGCCCCAACATGTCCACCAATACTTCCACCGCCAGCACCTCCACCAGCACCACCAAATCCACCAGCAGCACGAGCACCACCACCAAAAGGAACACCACTGTCAGAAACTGTGCCAGCACCACCACCAGGAGCACCACATCCGGCAGCAGCAGCAGCAGCACCAGCACCAGCACCATGAGCATCACCACTAATAGCACCACCTGCACCACCAGCAATCCTCCACCAGCACCACCAAATCCACCAGCACCACGAGCACCACCACCAAAAGGAACACCACTGTCAGAAACTGTGTCAGCACCACCACAAGGAGCACCACAACCAGCAGCAGCACCAGCACCTGCACCACCACCAGCACCATCAGCATCACCACTAATAGCACCACCTGCACCATCATCACTACCAGCAATCCCACACCAGCACCATCACCACCAGCAGCACCACTGTCACTGCCAGGACCACCACTGCCAGCACCATCACTGCCAGCAGCTACACCAGATACACCAACACCACCAGAACCATACCAACACTATCACCACCACCAGCACCACCACCAGCAGCACCACCACCATCACCAGCACCACAACCATCAGCACCACCGCCATTAGCACCACCAGCACCAGCACCACCACCGCTAGCAGCACCACGGCCACTGCCAGTGCCACCACCACCAGCACCACCACTGCCAGCACCGCCACCAGCGCCACAACCACCAGCACCACCACCACTAGTACCACCAGCAGAAGTACCACCACCAGTAGCACCGCCAGCACCACCAGCACCACGACCTGCACCACCAGCAGCAGCACCACCAGCAGGAGCAGCACCACTAGCACCAGCAGCCACAGCACCAGCACCAGCGCCAGCACTACCACCACCAGCACCACCCCCACCAGCAGCAGCACCACTACCAGCACTAGCAGCACCACCAACACCGCCAGCACCACCACCAGCACCACCAGGAAAAGTAGTACCAACACCACCACCAGCACAAGGACCGCCAGAACTACCACCACCAGCACCTCCACTAGTACCACCAACACCACAAGCACCACCACCAAAAGCAACACCACTGCCAGCACCTCCGCCAGCACCTCCAGCACCACCACCACCATCATCACCACCAGCAACATCACTACTAACAACACCACGACTACCAACAACACCAGCACCACCAGCAATACCAGCACCAGGACCACAAGCAGTACCACCAGCACCAGCAGCACCACCACCAGCACCACCAGCAGCAGTACCACCACCAGCACCAGCAACACCACCGCCAGCACCACCTTAACCAGCAAGACCAGCAGCACCACCACCAGCAGGAGCACCACCAACAGCACCAGCAGCACCACCAGCAACACTGGCACCAGCATCCCTAGGAACAGCATCAGCACCAGCACCACCGCCAGCACCACAACGAGCATCATCAACATTAGCACTATTAGCACCAGGAACACCACCAGCACCACCAGCACCAGCACCACCAGCAGCACACACACCAACTCCACCAACACCACCAGCACCGGCACCACCACCAGCACCACCTGCACTAGCACCACCAGCATCACCAGCACCAGCACCACCACAAACACCACCACCATCAGCACCACCACCAGCACCACCACCACAAACTGCACCACCACCACCACCAGGAGCACCACCAACAGCACATACAGCACCACCAGCGCCACTAGCACCAGCATCCCCAGCACCACCACCAGCACCTCGACCAGCACCACCAACACCCCCAGCACCACCAGCACCACCACGAGCAGCACCATGACCTGCACCACCAGCAGCAGTACCACCTCCAGCAGGAGCACCACCAACAGCGCATTCAGCACCACCAGTAACACTACCACCATCATCCCCAGCACCAGCACCAGCACCTCCACCAGCACCACCACCACCACCAGCAAGACCACCAGCATCACCACCAGCAACACTAGCACCAGCATCCCCAGTGCTAGCACCAGCACCAGCACCACCACCAGCAACACCACCAGCATCACCAGCAGCACCCACACCAGCACCACCAGCAGCACCACTGCCACCGCCAGGACCACCACTGCCAGCACCACTGCTCCCAATAGCTCCACCAGCCTCACCAACACCATCAGCACCAGCACCAACACCAGCACGACAACCAGCACCACCACCACCAGCACGAACATGATCACCAGCACCAAAAACGTCAGCACCACCACTATTAGCACCATCAGGATCACCAACAGCAACCACATCAGCACCACCACCACTAGCAGCACCACGGCCACAGCCAGCACCACCACTGGCAGCACCACCACTGCCAGCACCAGCACCAACTCCACCAACACCACCAGCACCACCACCAGCTGCACCACGACCTGCACCACCAGCAGCAGTACCACGGCCCATACCAGCAGGACCACCGGCACCACTAGAACCACCATCCCTAGCACCAGCACCAGCACCTCCACCATCACCACAACCGGCACCAGCAGCAGCAGCACCGCCAGCACCACCAGCACCAGCAGCACCACCAGCAACACTAGTACCAGCATTCCCAGCACCAGCACCAAAACCAACACCACGAGCACCACTACCAGCACCATCAGCATTACCGCTATTAGCACCAGCAACACCACCAGCACCACCAACAGAACTCACACCAGCACCACCACCAGCAGCTGCACCACTGCTACTGCCAGGACCACCACTGCCAGCACCACCACTGCCAGCAGCTCCACCAGCTACACCAACACCACCAGCACCAGCACCAGCACCAACACCAGCACCACAACCAGCACCACCACCACCAGCACGACCAGCATCACCGGCACCACAAACATCAGCACCACCACCATTAGCACCACCAGCAACACCAGCACCACCAACACCAGCAGCAAACACACCAGCACCACCACCACTACCAGTACCACGGCCACCGCCAGCACTACCACCAGCACCACCAGCACCACCACCACCAGCACCACCAGCAGCAGCAAAACCAGCACCAGCACCTCCATCAGCACCAGCACCACCAGCACCAGCATCACCACCAGCTGCCACACCACCACTAACACCACCAGCACCATCACTGTCAGCACCCCCACCAGCGCCACCAGCGCCAATAACCCCAGCAGCGCCACCACCACCAGCACCAGCACCACCACAATAAGCAACACCAGCACCACCACCACAAGCAGCACGACTACCAGCACCTCCACCATCTCCTCCAACAGCACCACCACCAGCACCATCACCACCAGGACCATCAGCACCTGCACCACCATCAGCAGCACCAGCAGCACCACTAGCACCAGCACCACCAGGAACATTACCACCATCAGCAACACCACTACCAGCACCACGACCACCACCAGCAGCAGCACCACTGCCAACACCACCAGCACCTCCACTACCTGTACCACTCGCACCACAACGACCTGCACCACCACCAGCAGCACCACAAGCACCACCAGCACAAGCACCCCCAGCACCACTACCAGTACTACCACCGCCAGCAGCTCCACCAGCACCACCAACTCCACCAGCAGCACGAGCACCACCACCCAAATGAACACCACTGTCAGAGCCTCCGCCAGCACCACCAGCAGGAGCACCACAACCAGCACCAGCAGCGCCACCAGCACCACTACCACCAGCATCCCCAGCACCAGCACCAGCATCACCAGCAGCAGTACCACCAGCACCACCACTGCCAGCACCACCACAACCAGCACCACCAGCAGCAGGACCACTAGCAGGAACACCACTACCACCACCAGCAGCACCACCGACAAAACGAGCACCGGCATCCCCAGCACCAGCACCAGCACCAGCAGCACTATCAGAACCATCAGTATTACCACTATTAGCACCAGCAAAACCACCAGCACCACCAACAGCACCCACACCAGCACCACCACCACCAGCAGCAACACTGTTACCACCAAGACAACCACTGCCAGGACCACCACTGCCAGCAGCTCCTCCAGCTAAACCAAAACCACCAGCATCAACACAACCACCATCATCAGCACCACAAACATCAGCACCACCACCATTAGCACCACCAGCATCACCAGCACCACCAGCAGCAACCACACTGGCACCACCACTACTACCACCACCACTGCCACTGCCAGCACCACCATTGCCAGCACCACCACCAGCTCCACCAACACCACCAGCACCAGCACCACCACCAGCACTAGCACCACCTGCATCATCACCACCACCAGCACCTCCACCGGCACCACAACCAGCACCACCAGCACCAGCACCGGCACCAGCACCAGCATCCCCAGCACCACCAGCAGCCACAGCAGAAGCACCAGCACCTCAACCAGCACCACCAACACCACCAGCACCACCACCAGCAGCACTATGACCAGCACCACCAGCAACAGTGCCATCAGCAGTAGCACCACCAGCAGCACCAGCAGCAACACCAGCACCACAAACACCAGCATCCCCAGAACCAGCATCAGCACCACCAACAGCACCACCACCACCAGCAGCAGCACTACCACCAGCACCAGCAGCAAAACCAGCACCAGCACCAAATTCAGCACCACCACCACCAGCACCAACACCACCAGCAGCACCATCACCAGCTCCAGCACCACCACCAGCATCACCACCACCACCAGCACCACCACCAGCACCAAAACCAGCATCAGCACCACCACCAGCACTAGCACCACCAGGAACACCACCACCATCAGCAAAACCACTAACAGCACCACCACTACAACCAGCACGACCAGCAGCAGCACCACCAGAAGGAGCACCACGACCAGCACCAGCAGCGACACCAGCACCACTTGCACCAGCATCCCCATCACCAGCACCAGCACCACCAGCACCCGCACCAGCACCAGCATCCCCACCACCACCAACAGCAAAAGCAGCAGCACCAGCACCTCAGCCAGCACCACCAACACCATCAGCACCACAAGCACCACCACCAGCAGCACCATGACTGGCACCACCAGCAGCAGCGCCACCAGCAGAGCACCACCAGCAGCACCAGCAGCACCACCAGCGCCACTAGCACCAGCAGCAAAACCAGCACCAGCACCACCATCAGCGCCACCACCACCAGTACAACCACCACCAGCACCACCAGCAGCAGCACCATGACAATCTTCAGCACCACCACCAGCAGCAAAACCAGCACCGGCACCACCACCAGCACCAGCACCACCAGCAAACGCAGCACCACCACCAGCACCACCACCAGCACTACCACAATCAGCACCACCACCAGCACCACCAGCACCAGCAACCCCAGCAGCAGCACCACCAGCAGCACCAGCACCACTACCACAAGCAACACCAGCACCACCACCATCAGCAGCACCACTGCCAGCACCTCCACCATCTACACCAACACCACCATCACCATCGCCACCCGCACCACCATCACCAGCACCAGCAGCACCACCAACACCAGCAGCACCAGCACCACCACCAGCAGCAAAACCAGCACAAGCACCACCACCAGCACCACCAGCACCACCACCACCGCCACCAGCACCACCACCAACAGCACAACCACCAGGTCCAGCAACAGCACCAGCAACACCACCTGCACCAGCACCCCCAGGAACACCACCACCATCAGCAACACCACTACCAGCACCACCACCAACAGCAGCAGCATCACTACCAACACCACCAGCACCTCCACTACCAGCACCACTCACACCACAACGACCTGCACCACCACCAGCAGCACCACCAGCGCCACTAGTGCTAGCGCCCCCAGCACCACCACCAGTACTACCACCACCAGCACCTCCACCAGCACCAACTCCACCAGCACCATGAGCACCAGCAAAAGGAACACCACTGTCAGAACCTCCGCCAGCACCACCAGCAGGAGCACCACAACCAGCACCAGCATGCCACCAGCACCACTAGCCCCAGCATTCCCACCACCAGCACCAGCACCACCACCACCAGCACGACCACAACCAGCACCACCAGCAGCACCACCAGCAGGAGTACCAGCACTAGCACCAGCAGTACCACCAGCAACACTAGCACCAGCATCCCCAGCACCACCACCAGCACCATCAGCATCACCACTATTAGCACCACCAGCACCAGCACCACCAGCAGATTCCACACCAGCACTACCACCACCAGCAGCACCACTGCCAACTCCAGGACCACCACTGCCAGCACCACCACTGCTAGCAGCTTCACCAGCTACACCAATACCACCAGCAGCAGCACCAACACCAGCACCACCACCAGCAGCACCAACTCCATTAGCACCACGAGCACCACCAGCACCTGCAGCACCCACACCAGCACCAACACCACTACCAGCACCATGTCCACTGCCAGCAACACCACTGGCAGCAGCACCAGCACCAGCATTACATCCACCACCAGCAGCACCACCAACAATACCAGCACCAAGACCACAACGAGCACAAGGACCTCAACCAGCACCACCACCACCAGCACCACCTCCACCAGCACCAGCAGCAGCACCAAAACCGGCACCAGCAGTACCACCAGTGCCACCAGCATCAGCACCACCACCACCACCAGTACCACTACCACCACCATTGCCATAACCAGAACCACCACCATCAGCACCACCACCACCACTATCAGCACCAGCACCAGCAACCACAGCAGCACCACCACCAGCAACACCATCACCAGCACCACCACCAGAACCACAACCTCCACCAGTGCCACCACCAGAACCACCACCACCAGCACCACCACCACAACTATCAGCACCACCACCAGCACCACCAGCACCAGCAACCTCAGCAGCACCACCACCAGCAGCACCAGCACCACCAGCACAAGCAACACCAGCACCACCCCCAACAGCAGCACCACTGACAGCAGCTCCACCATCTCCACCAACAGCACCACCACCAGCACCAGCAACACCACCATCACCCTCGCCACCCGCACCACCATCACCAGCACCAGCAGCACCACCAGCACCAGCACCACCAGGAACACCACCACCATCAGCAACACCACTACCAGCACCACCACAACCACTAGCACCAGCACCACTACCAACACCACCAGCACCTCCACTACCAGCACCACTCGCACCACAACGACCTGCACCACCACCAGCAGCACCACCAGTGCCACTAGCACTAGCACCCCCAACACCACCACCAGTACTACCACCGCCAGCACCTCCACCAGCACCAACTCCACCAGCACCATGAGCACCACCACGAAAAGGAACACCACTGTCAAAACCTCCACCAGCACCACCAGCTGGAGTGCCATGACCAGCACCAGCAGCGCCACCAGCACCACTAGCACCAGCATCCCCACCACCAGCACCAGCACCACCACCGCCAGCATGACCACAACCAGCACCACCAGCAGCACCACCAGCAGGAGTACCACCACTAGCACCACCAGTACCACCAGCAACACTAGCACCAGCATCCCCAGCACCAGCACCAGCACCATCACCAGCACCATCAACATCACTACTTAGCACCACCATCACCACCAGCATCACCAGCACCACGAGCACCACCAGCACCAGCACCATCAAGCAGATCCCACACCAGCACCACCACCACCACCAGCAGCAGCACCACTGCCACCTCCGGGACCACCACTTCCAGCAGCACCACTGCCAGCAGCTTCACCAGCTACACCAGCACCACCAGCAGCAGCACCAACACCAGCACCACCACCACCACTAGCAGCACCACCACCATCACCAGCACCACAACCATCAGCACCACCTCCATTAGCACCACCAGCACCACCAGCACCCACACCAACACCACCACCACTACCAGCACCACGGCCACTGCCAGCAACACCACCGGCAGCAGCACCACTGCCAGCACCGCCACCAGCACCATCACCACCAGCAGCACCACGATCTGCATCACCAGCAGCAGCACCACCAGCAGGAGCACCACCACAAGCAGCAGCACCACCAGCACCATTAGCACTAGCACCACCAGCACCAGCAGCAGCACCAACACCAGCACCACCAGCACCACCAACACCAGCACCACCACCACCAGCACCTCCAGCAGCAGCAGCATCAGCAGCATCAGAACCACCACCAGTGCCACCAGCACCTGCATCCCCAGCAGCACCAGCACCACCAGCACCAGCACCGCAACCATCACCAGCACCACCACTATCAGCACCACTACCATTAGCACCACCACCAGCACCAGCATCAGCACCACCAGCACAAGTACCACAAACATCACCAACACCATCACCACCAGCAGCACCACTGCAAGCACCACCACTACCAGCACCACCACCACCACCACTACCAGCAGCACCAGCACCACCTCTACCAGCAGCAGCACAAGCACCGCCACTGGCACCATGACAACCTGCATCACCAGCAGCAGCACCACCAACAACAGCAGCAGAACCAGTGACATTAGCACCAGAACCCCCCAGCACCACCACCAACAGTACCTCCACTAGCACTTACAACATCACCAGCACCACCACAAGCATCATCACCAAAAGCAACACCACTTCCAGCACTTCTGCCAGCACTACCAGCCCCAGCACCAGCACCACCAGCACCAGCACCACCAGCAGCAGCACCACCACCAACACCAGCAGCAGAATCAGCGCCACTAGCACCAGAACCCCGAGCACCACCACCAGCACTACCACCACCAGCACCTCCACTAGCACATACACCACCAGCACCACTACCAGCACCACCAGTAGCAGCACCACGACATGCACCACCATCAGGAGCACCACTAGCAGCACCACCAGAACCACTAGCCACCACCTGCAGCACGAGCACCAGCACCAGTACCACCAACACCAGCACCAGCAGCACCACCACCAGCACCAGCAGCAGCACCACCAGCAGCACAACCACCACCAGCAGAAGCACCACCACCAGCAGCAGCACCACCAGAACGTCCACCACCAGCACAAGCACCATCACTATCAGCACCACCACCAGCGCCATCAGCAACAGCATCCCCAGCAGCACCACCACCAGCACAACCACCACCAGCAGCAGCAGAAACACCACCAGAAACTCCACCAGCAGCACCTCCACCACCAGCAGCACTTCGAAAACCAGCACCTCCATCAGCACCTGCAACACCAGCACCACCACCAGCACCTGCACCAGCACCACCAGCATTACCAGCATCACTAGTACCACCACAAGCAGCACAATGACCTGCACCACCAGCAGGAGCACCACCAGCCGGAGCACCACCACCAGCACCAGCAACACCATCGGCACCATTAGCACCAGCATTCCAAGCACCAGCACCAGCAACACCAGCAGCACCACCACCACCAGCATGATCACCACCAGCACCAGCACCAGCACCAGCACCACCACTGCCAGCACCACCACAACCAGCTCCAGCAGCAGCAGCACCACCAGCAAGAACACAGCCAGCAGCACCACCAGCAACAAGACCACCAGCAGCACCAGTGTCATCACTACCAGCTGCAACACTATCACCAGCACCACCACCATCAGCACCAACACCACCAGCACCACCACCAGCACCACCAGTAACACAACCAGCACCACCACTACCAGCACCAGCACCCACGCCATGAGATCCACCAGCAGCTCCCCCAGCACCTCCATCAGTACCAGCACCACCATCAACACCACCATCTGCACCAGCACTACCAGCACCACCACTACCAGCACCACCACCACCAACACCACTATGAGCATAACCAGCACCTCCACTACCAGCACCAGCACCACCGCCAGCACCACAATGACCTGCATCACCAACAGCAGCTTTACCAGTGGGAGCACCAGCAGCACCAGCAGCACCACCAGTGCTACTAGCACCAGCACCCCAGCACCTCCACCAGCACCACCAACACCACCAGCACCACCACCAGCACTACCACCAATAGCAACACTACTGCCAGCACCTCCATCAACACCACCAGCGCCATCAGCAACAGCTGCAGCAGCAGCACGACCACCAGCACCACATCCACCACCAGCACCACCACCAAAACCACCACCACTAGCACCACCACTATAACCACTAGGAAAACCAGCACCAGCAACACCAGCAGCACCACCGCCACCAGCACCACCACCAGCAGCATCACCAGCAGCAGCACCACCACCAGCACCAGCAGCACTACCAGCGCCACCAGCACCACCAGCACCAGCACCACCACCTCTATCAGCACCACCACCAGCGCCACCAGCACCGGCATCCCCAGCAGCACCAGCACCAGCACCACCAGCACCAGCACCACCACCATCAGCACCACTACCATTAGCACCACCACCAGCACCAGCACCAGCACCACCAGCACCAGCACCACAAACATCACCAACACCACCACAACCAGCAGCACCACGGCCACTGCCAACACCACCACTGCAAGCACCACCACTACCAGCACCACCACCACCACCACCAGCAGCAGCACCAGCACCACCTCTACCAGCAGCAGCAAAAGCACCACCACTGGCACCACAACAACCTGCATCACCAGCAGCAGCACCACCACCACCAGCACCACCAACACCAGCAGCAGAACCAGCGACACTAGCACCAGAACCCCCCAGCACCACCCCCAGCAGTACCACTACCAGCACCTCCACTAGCACTTACAACACCACCAGCACCACCACAAGCATCATCACCAAAAGCAACACCACTGCCAGCACCTCCGCCAGCACTGACAGCCCCAGCACCAACAGCATCACCACCACCAGCAGCACCAGCAGCAGCACCACCACCAGCACCACATCCACCACCAGCCCTACCACCACCAACACTACCAACAGCACCACCAGCAAAACCAGCACCAGCAGCACCAATGCCAGCACCAGCAGCAACACCAGCGCCACCAGCACCACCACCACCAGCACCACTACCACAACCAGTACCACCAGCAGCACCACCACAACCAGCAGCACCACCACAAGCACCACAACAAGCATGAGCACAACCAGCAAGCCCACCATCACCAGCACCACCACCATCAGCACCACTACCATTAGCATCATCAGCACTACCAGCACAACCACCAGCACCATTAGCATCACCACTATTAGCACCACCAGCACCACCAGCACCAGCACCACCAGCAGCACCCAAACCAGCACCACCACCACCACCAGCAACACTGCTACTGCCAGCACCACCACTGGCAGCACCACCACTGCCAGCACCTCCACCAGCTCCACCAACACCATCAGCAGCAGCACCACGAGCACCACCACCACAACCAGCACCAGCACCACCTGCAATACCACCACCACCAGCACCATCAGCAGCACCACCACTAGCACCACATCCACCACCAGCACCACCACCAACAACACCACCAACACCACCACCACTAGCACCACTATCAAAACAAGCACCAGCACCACCACCAGCACCACCATCACCACCAGCACCAGCAGCAGCCCCAACACCAGCATCAGCAGCACCACCAGCACTAATACCACCACCAGTACCACCACCAGAACGACCACCACCAGCAGCACCACCACTGGCAGCACCACCACTGCCAGCACCTCCACCAGCGCCACCAACACCATCAGCAGCAGCACCACCAGCACCACCACCACAACCAGCAGCACCACCACCAGCACCATCACCACCAGCAGCACCACCACCAGCACCACAAGCACCACCACCACCAGCACACCCACCATCACCAGCACCACCACCATCAGCACCACTACCGTTAACACCACAAGCACAACCAACATCAGCACCAGCACCACCACCAGCACCATCAGCATCCCCAATATTAGCACCACCAGCACCACCAGCACCAGCACCACCAGTAGCTCACACACCAGCAGCTCACACACCACGACCAGCAGCACAACTGCCACTGCCAGCAAGACCACAGGCAGCACCACCACCACCATTAGCACCACCACCACCAGCACTAGCACTACCAGCACCACCAGCAGCCACAGTACCAGCACCACCACCATCAGCACCACCATGTCATGCACCACCAGCAACACCACTACCAGTAGGAGCACCACCACCAGCACCAGCAGCACCACCAGTGCCATTAGCACCAGCATCCACAGCACCACCACCAGCTCTACCACCACCAGCACGTCAGCAACACGACCAACACCATGAGCACCAGCACCACAACCAGCACCACTACCACCGGCATCAGCACCAGCACCATCACAGCCAGCACCACCATGACCAGCACCACCACCAGCAGTACCACCAGCAGGAGCAGCACCAGCAGCACCAGCAGCAGCACCAGCAACACTAGCACCAGCATTCCCTGCACCAGCACCACCACCAGCACCACCACCACCAGCACCACCACCAGCTCCACCAGCAGCAGCATCACCACCAGCACCAGCATCACCACCAGCGCCACCAGCACCACCAGCACCACCACCAGCAGCACCACGACTTGCACCACCAGCAGCAGCACCATCACCAGCAGGAGCACCACCACCAGCACCAGCAGCACCACCAGCACCACTAGCACCAGCATTCCCAGCACCAGCAGGAGCACCACCACCAGCACCACCACCACCATCAGCACCACCAGCAGCATCACCACATGCAGCACCACCACTACCAGTGCCACCAGCACCACCAGCAGCAGCAGCACCACCAACACCACCGTCACCACATCCACTACCAGCAGCACCAGCACCACCACCAGCTAAATCAGTACCAGCACCACCACCAGCACCAACACCTGCACCAGAGCACCACCAGCACCACCAGCACCACCACCAGCAGCAGCAGCACCACCAGTACCACTACCACCAGCACAATCACCATCACTATCAGCACCACCACCAGTGCCACCAGCACCAGCATCCGCAGCAGCACCACCACCAGTACCACCACCACCAGCACCACCACAACCATCACCACCACCAGCACCACCACCGTCCCCAGCACCAGCACCATCGGCACCACTACGATTAGCACCACCAGCACCACCAGCACCAGCAGCACCACCAGCGCCACCAGCACCACCAGCAGCACCACCACCAGCACCATGATGTGCACCACCAGCAGCACCAACAGCAGGAGCACCACCACCAGCAACAGCAGCACCACCAGTATCGCTGGCATGAGCATTCCCAGCACCACCAGCAGCACCACCACCACCAGCACCAACACCACCAGCACCACCAGCAGCAGCATCACCAGCAGCAACATCACCACCACCAGTGCCACCAGCACCACCAGCAGCACCAGCAGCAGCACCACCATGAACATCACATCCACCACCAGCACCACCACCAGCAAAAACAACACCAGCAGCACCATCAGCATCACCACCACCAGCACCACCACCACCACCAGCACCACCAGCAGCAGCACCACAACCAGCACCACCAGCACCATTACCACCACCATCACCACCAGCAACACCACCAGCACCATCAGCACCATCAGAACCACCACCACCAGCACAAGCACCATCACCATCAGCACCACCACCAGCACCACAAACACCAGCATCCCCAGCACCACCACCACCAGCACTACCAGCACCACCACTGCCACCACCACCAGCAGCACCAGCACCACCACTACCAGCAGCAGCACTGGCACCACCACTGGCACCACGACAACCTGCACCACCAGCAGCAGCACCACCACCACCAGCACCACCAACACCAGCAGCAGAACCAGCACCATTAGTACCAGAATTCCCTCAGCACCACCACCAGCAGTACCATGACCAGTACCTCCACTAGCACCTACAACACCACCAGCACCACCACCAGCACCACAAACACAGCATCCCCAGCACCACCACCACCACCAGCAGCAGCACCAGCACCACCACTACCAGCAGCAGCACTGGCACCACCACTGGCACCACAACAATCTGCACCACCACCAGCAGCCCCACCACCACCAGCACCACCAACACCAGCAGCAGAGCCAGCACCACTAGCACCAGACCTCCTCCAGCACCACTACCAGCAGTACCACCGCCAGTACCTCCACTAGCACCTACAACACTACCAGCACCACCACAAGCACCATCACCAAATGCAACACCACTGCCAGCACCTCTGCCAGCACTACCAAACCCAGCACCAACACCATCACTAACACCAGCAGCACCAGCAGCAGCACAACCACCAGCACCACATCCACCACCAGCCCTACAACCAACAACACCACCAACAGCACCACCAGCAACACCAGCAAAACCAGCACCAGCAACACCACCAGCACCACCACCACCACCAGCAGTAGCAGCACCAACACCAGCACCAGCAGCACCACCAGCGCCACCAGCACCATTACCACCACCAGTACCACCAGCAACACCACCACAACCAGCAGCACTACCACAAGCACCACAGCAAGCACAAGCACCACCAGCACGCCCACCATCACCAGCACCACCACCATCAGCACCACTACTATTAGCATCACCAGCACCACCAGCACCATCAGTAGCATCATCAGCATCACCACTATTAGCACCACCAGCACCACCAACACCAGCACCACCAGCAGCACCCACACCAGCAACACTACCACCACTAGCACCACTGCTACTTCCAGCACCACCACTGGCAGCACCACCACTGCCAGCGCCTCCACCAGCTCCACCAACACCACCAGCAGCAGCACCACCAGCAGCACCAACACTACCAGCAGCAGCACCACCTGCAATACCACCACCTCCAGCACCACCAGCAGCACCACCACCAGCACCACATCCACCACCAGCACCACCACCAACAAAACCTCCAACGGCACCATCACTAGCACCGCTATCAAAACCAGCACCAGCACCACTACCACCACCACCAGCGCCACCACCAGCAGTACCACCAGCAGGAGCAGCACCAGCAGCACCAGCAGCAGCATCACCATCAGCACCAGCAACACTAGCACCAGCATTCCTAGCACCAGCACCACCACCAGCACCACCAACAACAGCACCACCACCACCAGCTCCACCAGCAGCAGCATCACAAACAGCACCAGCATCAGCACCAGCGCCACCAGCACCACCAGCAGCACCACCAGCAGCACAACGACTTGCACCACCAGCAGCAGCAGCACCACCAGCCGCAGCAGCACCACCAGCAGGAGCACCACCACCAGCACCCGCAGCACCACCAGCACCAGCATTCCCAGCACCAGCAGCAGCACCACCACCAGCACCACCACCACCACCTGCACCACCACCACCACCAGCACCACCAGCAGCACCACCACTACCAGTGCCACCAGCACCACCAGCAGCAGCAGCACAACCACCACCACCGGCACCATATCCACCACCAGCACCACCACCACCACCAGCACCACCACCAGCTAAATCAGTACCAGCACCACCACCAGCACCACATCCACCACCAGCCCTACCACCAACAGCACCACCAACAGCATCACCAGCAACACCAGCAAAACCAGCACCAGCACCACCAGCAGCACCACCACCACCACCAGCAGTAGCAGCACCAACACCAGCACCAGCAGCACCACCAGCGCCACCAGCGCCACCAGCACCACCACCAGCACCACTACCACCACCAGCTGCACCGCCACAACCAGCAGCAACACCACAAGCACCACAGCAAGCACCGAGCACCACCACCATCACCAGCACCACCACCATCAGCACCACTACAAGCAGCTCCATCAGTGGCAGCACCACCAGCAGGAACACCGCCACCAGCACCAGCAGCACCAGCAGCAACACTGGAACCAGCACCACGACCTGCACCAACAGCAAGACAACCAGCAGGAGGACCACCACCAGCACCAGCAGCACCAACAGCACCACTAGCACCAGCATCCCCAGCACCAGCACCAGCACCACCACCAGCACCAGCACCACCAGCAGCACCACCACCACCACCACCAGCACCAGCACCACCACCAGCGCCAGCACCAGCAACACCACCAGCACCAACAGCAAGACAACCAGCAGGAGCACCACCACCAGCACCAACAGCACCACTAGCACCAGCATCCCCAGCACCAACACCAGCACCACCACCAGCACCAGCAGCACCACCAGCACCAGCAGCACCACCACCAGCAGCAGCAGCACCACCAGCACCACATGCACCACCAGCACCACCACCACTACCAGTACCACCACCAGCACCACCAGCAAAACCAGCACCAGCACCCACCACCAGCACCAGCAGCAGCAGCAGCACCACCAGCACCAGCAGCACTATCAGCACCACTAGCGCCACCAGCACCAGCATCCCTGGCAGCAACACCAGCAGCACAACCACCACCACCACCAGCACCACCACCACCAGCACCACTACAAGCAGCTCCATCAGTGGCAGCACCACCAGCAGGAACACCGCCACCAGCACCAGCAGCACCAGCAGCAACACTAGAACCAGCACCACGACCTGCACCAACAACAAGACAACCAGCAGGAGGACCACCACCAGCACCAGCAGCACAAACAGCACCACTAGCACCAGCATCCCCAGCACCAGCACCAGCACCACCACCAGCACCAGCACCACCACCAGCACCACCACCACCACCACCAGCACCAGCACCACCACCAGCGCCAGCACCAGCAACACCACCAGCAACAGAAGCAACAGCAGCAGCAGCACCAGCACCACATGCACCACCAGCACCACCACCACCGCCAGTACCACCACCAGCACCACCAGCAAAACCAGCACCAGCACCCCACCAACACCACCACCAGCAGCAGCACCACCACCAGCAGCAGCAGCACCATCAGCACCACCATTACCACCAGCACCAGTACCACCAGCACCAGCACTACCAGCACCAGCATCCCTAGCAGCACCACCAGCAGCACAACCACCACCACCACCAGCATCACCACCGCCAGCACCACCACAGGCAGCTCCACCAGCGGCAGCACCACCAGCAGCAACACCACCACCATCAACAGCAGCACCAGCAGCAACACTAGCACCAGCAGCACCAGCACCACGAATTGCACCACCAGCAGCAGCACCAGCAGCAGGAGCAGCACCAGCACCAGAATCAGCAGCACCAGCAGCACCACCAACACCAGCAGCACCACCAGCACTACCATCGCCACCAGCACCACTACCACCAGCAGCACGACCTGCACCACCAGCAGCACCACCAGCTGCAGGAGCACCACCACCAGCAGCAGCAGCCCCACCAGCACCACTAGCACCAGCATCCCTAGCACCAGAACCAGCACCACCACCAGCACCACCACCACTACCACCACCAGCAGCAGCACTACCACCAGCACCAGCAGCACCACCAGCACCACCAGCACCATCACCAGCAGCACCACGACCTGCACCACCAGCAGCAGGACCACCAGCAGGAGCACCACCATCAGCACCAGCAGCACCACTAACACCAGCATCCACAGCACCAGCACCAGCACCACCGCCAGCACCAGCACCACCACCACCAGCACCAGCAGCACCACCACCAGCACCAGCACCACCTCCAGCACCAGCAGCACCAGCAGCGGCAGCAGCGGCAGCAGCAGCAGCACCACCACCACCGCCAGTACCACCACCAGCAAAACCAGCACAAGCACCCCACCAGCACCACCCGCAGCAGCACCACCATCAGCACCAGCAGCACCATCCACGCCACCAGCACCAGCAGCACCAGCACCACCAGCACCACCACCACCAGCAGCACCACCACCAGCAGCACCACCAGAACCACCACCAGCACTAGCACCAGCACTAGCAGCACCACCACCACCAGCAGCACCACCACCAGCAGCACCACCAGAACCACCACCAGCACCTTGACCAGCACCACCAACACGACCAGCACAACCAGCACCACCATCAACAGCACCATGACCTGCAACATGACCTGCAACACCAACACCACCAGCACGACCAGCAGGAGCACCACCACCAGAACCAGCAGCACCACAAGCACCACTTGCACCAGCATCCCCAGCACCAGCACCACCAGCACCACCACCACCAGCACCACCAGCAGCAGTACCATGACCAGCACCAGCATCACCAACAGCACCAACAGCACCACAAGCAGCAGCAGCACCAACACCAGCACCAGCAGCACCACCAACACCACCAGCACCACCACCACCAGCACCACTACCACCATCAGTATCACCACCAGAACAGCCACAACCAGCAGCACCACCACCAGCACCACAACAAGCATGAGCACCACCAGCATGCCCACCATCACCAGCACCACCACCATCAGCACCACTACCATTAGCACCACCAGCACCAGCACCAGCAGCCAAACAACCTGCACCACCAGCAGCAGCACCACCAGCAGGAGCAGCACCACCACCAGGAGCAGCACCACCAGCACCAGCAGCATTAGCACCGGCACACCAGCACAAGCACCAGCACCACCAGAAGCACCACCACCACCAGCACCACTACCACCAGCCCTACCACAAGCAGCTCCACCAGCGTCAGCACCACCAGCAGGAACACCGCCACCAGCACCAGCAGAACCAGCAGCAACACTAGCACCAGCAGCACCAGCACCATGACCTGCACCACCAGCAGCAGCACCACCAGCAGCAGCAGCACCACCAGCACCACCAACACCAGCAGCACCCCCAGCACCACCAGCACCAACAGCAGGAGCACCACCAGCAGGAGCACCATGACCTGCACCATCAGCAGCAGCACCAGCAGCAGGAGCACCACCACCAGCATCAGCCCCACCAGCACCACCAGAAAAACCAGCACCAGCACGCCACCAACACCACCACCACCAGCACCACCAGCAGCAGCACCACCACCAGCACCAGCAGCACCATCAGCGCCACCAGCGCCACCAGCACCAGCACCACCAACACCAGCAGCACACCCAGCACCACCAGCACCACCAGCACCACCACCAGCTGCACCACGACGTGCACCACCAGCAACAGCACCAGCAGCAGGAGCACCACCAGCAGCAGCAGCCCCACCAGTACAACAAGCGCCACCACCCGCACCACCAAAACCACCACTACCACCACCAGCACCACCAGCACAACGACCTGCACCACCAGCAGCACCACCAGCTGCAGGAGCACCACCAGCAGCAGCAGCAACCCCACCTGCACCACTAGCACCAGCATCCCTAGCACCAGAACCAGCACCACCACCAGCACCACCACCAACAGCACCACCAGCAGCGGCACCACCACCAGCACCAGCAGCTCCACCAGTGCCACCAGCACCACCACCAGCAGCACCACAACCTGCACTACCAGCAGTAGGACCACCAGCAGGAGCACCACCAGCAGCACCAGCAGCACCGCTAGCACCAGCATCCACAGCACCAGCACAATCACCAACAGCACCAGTACCATCACCAGCACCACCACCACCAGCACAAGCGGCACCACCACCACCACCAGCACTAGCACCACCACCAGCACCAGCAGCAACACTAGCACCAGCACCACGACTTGCACCACCAGCAGCAGCACCACCAGCAGGAGCAGCACCACCAACAGCACCAGCAGCACCACCAGCACCACCAACACCAGCAGCACCCCCAGCACCACCAGCGCCACTAGCACCACCAGCACCACCACCAGCACCATGAACTGCATCACCAGCAGCAGCACCAGCAGCAAGAGCACCACCAGCAGCAGCAGCCCCACCAGCACCAACAGCACCAGCATCCACAGTACTAGCGCCAGCAGCAACACCCGCACCACCACCACCACCACCACCACCAGCACCACCAGCACCACGACCTGCACCACCAGCTGCGTAAGCACCACCACCAGCAGCAGCAGCACCACCACCAGCACCACTACCACCAGCACCACCAGCAGCAGCACCACCACCAGCACCAGCAGCACCACCAGCGCCACCAGCACCACCACCAGCAGCACCACGACCTGCACCACCAGCAGCAGGACCACCAGCAGGAGCACCACCAACAGCGCCAGCAGCACCAGCAGCACCACGAGCACCAGCATTGCCCGCACCAGCACCAGAACCACCATCAGCAACACCACCACCAGCACCAGTAGCACCACCACCAGCAGCAACACCAGCACCAGCAGCACCAGCAGCAGCACCACCACCAGCACCAGCAGCACCACCAGCACCACCAGCACCACCACCAGCAGCACCACGACCTGCAACACCAGCAGCAGGACAACTAGCACCACCACCACCACCAGCACCAGCGCCATGAGCTCCACCAGCAGCACAACAACCTGCACCACCACCACCAGCACCATCAGCAGAGCACCACCACAAGCACCAGCACCAGCACCCCCAGCACCAGCACCAGCACCCCCTGCAAAACCAGCACCAGCACCACCTCCAGCAACTCCACCACCAGGACCACCACCACCTGCACCACATGCAGCAACACCACCACCAGCACCACCAGCCCCACCACCAGCAGAACCACCACCAGCAGCACCACCAGCACGAGCACCATCACTATCAGCACCACCAGCACCAGCATACCCACCAGCACCACCACCAGCACGACCACCGCCAGCACCTCGACCAGCACCACCAACACCACCAGCACGACCAGCAGGAGCATCACCACCAGAACCAGCAGCACCACTTGCACCAGCATCCCCAGCACCAGCACCACCACCAGCATCACCATCACCAGCACCACCACCACCAGCACGACCACAACCAGCTCCACCAGCGGCAGCAGCAGCAGCAGGAACACCGCCACCAGCACCAGCACCACCAGCACCAGCACCTGCATCACCAGCAGCACCACCACCAGCACCAGCAGCACCACCAGCACCACCAACACCAGCAGCACTCCCAGCACCACCAGCGCCACCAGCACCACCAGCGCCACCAGCACCACCAGCACCAGCAGCACCAGGACCTGCACCACCAGCAGCAGCACCAGCAGCAGGAGCACCACCACCAGCAGCAGCAGCCCCACTGGCACCACTAGCACCAGCATCCCTAGCACCAGAACCAGCACCACCAGCACCACCAGCAGCAGCACCACCACCAGCACCAGCAGCACCACCAGCGCCGCCACCAGCACCACCACCAGCAGCACCATGACCTGCACCACCAGCAGCAGGACCACCAGCAGGAGCACTACCAGCACCACCAGCAGCACCAGCAGCACCAATAGCACCAGCATCCCCAACACCAGCACCAGCACCACCAACACCATCACCATCAGCAGCCCCACCAGCGCCACCAGCTCCACCAGCACCAGCACCACCTGCACCCCCAGCAGCACCACCACCACCACCATCACCACCAGGTTCATCACTACCAGCTGCACCACCATCACTCGCACCACCACCAGCAGCACCACCACCAGCACTACAACCACAACCACCACCAGTAACACAACCAG
This sequence comes from Isurus oxyrinchus, assembly GCA_026770705.1. Taxonomy (NCBI): domain Eukaryota; kingdom Metazoa; phylum Chordata; class Chondrichthyes; order Lamniformes; family Lamnidae; genus Isurus; species Isurus oxyrinchus. Next base: position 81,410,585 of record JANJGN010000013.1, on the reverse strand, counting down.
CACCACAACCACCAGCACCAGCACCAGCCCCATCAGCTCCACCAGCAGCACCACCAACACCACCATCAGAACCAGCACCACCATCACCACCACCACCAGCACCAGCACCACCACCAGCAACAGCACCACCATCAACACCACCACCAGCACCACCACAAACACCAGCATCACCAGCTCCACAACCACCAGCACCACCTGCACCACCACCAGCACCAGACCCACTAACACCACCACCAACACCAGCACCACAACCACAAATACCACCAGCACCAGCACCAATGCCACCAACATCACCAACATCACTGGTACCACCACCAGCTCCAGCACCACCAGCATCTCCACCAGCGCCACCATCACTAGCACCACCATTACCACTACCAACACCACTACCACCAGCACCACCGCCACCATCACCAGCACCACCATCACCAGCACCAGCACCAGCAACTTTAGCACCACCACTACCAGCACCACCAGAACTACCATCACCAGCACCACCACAACCAGCAGCACCACCACCAGCACAACCAGCAACAGCAGCACCACCACCAGCAGCACCACCACCAGCAGCAGCACCATCAGTGCCAGCAGCATCACCACAACCACCAGTACCACCAGTAGCACCACCACCATCATCACCACCACCAGTACTGCCACAACCAGCAGCACCACCAGCAGCACCACCCGCGCTACCAGCACCACAAACTCCGTGACCAGCACCAGCACCAGCAACAGTACCAGCACCAGCAGCACCAGCACCACCACAACCACCACCAGCACCACGACTGCCAGCAGAACCACCACAAGCACCAGCACCACCACCAGCTACAGCAACACCATCAAAAACTCCACCAGAAGCACCACCACCACCAGCAGTACATCCAGCACCACTAGTACCACCACCAGCACTATCACCACCACCAGCACCACTAGCAGCACCACCAGCACCTCCATCAGCACCACCACCACCAGCACCACTATTATCACCACCAATACCACTACCACCAGCACCACCACCACCATCACCAGCATCACAAGCACCACCACCACCACCAGCATCATTGCCACACCAGCACCAGCACCACCACCACCAGCACCAGCACCACCAGCACCACCAGCACCATCAGCAGCCCCACCAGCGCCACCAGCTCCACCAGCACCAGCAACACCAGCACCCCCAGCAGCAGCACCACCACCACCACCACCATCATCACCACCAGGGTCATCACTACCAGCTGCACCACCATCACCAGCACCACCACCACCAGCACCACCACCAGCACCACAACCACCACCACCACCAGTAACACAACCAGCACCACAACCACCAGCACCAGCTCCAGCCCCATCAGCTTCACCAGCAGCACCACCATCACCACCACCACAAGCACCACCACCAGCAAGAGCACCACCAGCAACACCACTACCAGCACCACCACCAACACCAGCACCACCAGCTCCACAACCACCAGCACCACCTGCACCACCACCTGCACCAGACCCACTAACACCACCACCAACACCAGCACCACAACCACAAACACCACCAGCACCAATGCCACCAGCATCACCAGCATCACTGGTACCACCACCAGCACCAGCAGCACCAGCACCTCCAACAGCATCACCACCACTAGCACCACCATTACCACTACCAACAACACTACCACCAGCACCACCGCCACTATCACCAGCACCACCAATACCAGCACCAGCACCAGCAACCTTAGCACCACCACTACCAGCACCACCAGAACTACCAACACCAGCACCACCACAACCAGCAGCACCATCAGCGCCAGCAGCATCACCACAACCACCAACACCACGCACACCACCACCATCATCACCACCACCAGTACTGCCACCACCAGCAGCACCTCCTGCACTACCAGCACCACAAACTCCATGACCAGCACCAGCACCAGCAACACTACCAGCACCAGCACCACCACAACCACTACCAGCACCACCACTGCCAGCAGAATCACCACAAGCACCAGCACCAACAGCACCATCAGTGGCATCACCAGCACCACCACCACCAGCATCATCAGCACTATCACCACCATCAGAACCAGCACCACCATCACCACCACCACCACCACCAGCAACAGCACCACCATCAACACCACCACCAGCACCACCACAAACACCAGCATCACCAGCTCCACAACCACCAAAACCACCTGCACCACCACCAGCACCAGACCCACTAACACCACCACCAACACCAGCACCACAACCACAAACACCACCAGAACCAGCACCAACGCCACCAACATCACCAACATCACTGGTACCATCACCAGCTCCAGCACCACCAGCATCTCCACCAGCGCCACCATCACTAGCACCACCATTACCACTACCAACACCACTACCACCAGCACCACCGCCACCATCACCAGCACCACCATCACCAGCACCAGCACCAGCAACTTTAGCACCACCACTACCAGCACCACCAGAACCACCATCACCAGCACCACCACAGCCAGCAGCACCACCACCAGCACAACCAGCAACAGCAGCACCACCACCAGCAGCACCACCACCACCAGCAGCACCATCAGTGCCAGCAGCATCACCACAACCACCAGTACCACCAGTAGCACCACCACCATCATCACCACCACCAGTACTGCCACAACCAGCAGCACCACCAGCAGCACCACCCGCGCTACCAGCACCACAAACTCCATGACCAGCACCAGCACCAGCAACACTACCAGCACCAGCACCACCAGCACCACCACAACCACCACCAGCACCACGACTGCCAGCAGAACCACCACAAGCACCAGCACTACCACCAGCTACAGCAACACCATCAGAAACTCCACCAGAAGCACCACCACCACCAGCAGTACATCCAGCACCACTAGTACCACCACCAGCACTATCACCACCACTAGCACCACTAGCAGCACCACCAGCACCTCCACCAGCACCACCACCACCAGCACCGCTATTATCACCACCAATACCACTACCACCAGCACCACCGCCACCATCACCAGCATCACAAGCACCACCACCACCACCAGCATCATTGCCACACCAGCACCACCACCACCACCACCAGCACCAGCACCACCAGCACCACCAGCACCATCAGCAGCCCCACCAGCGCCACCAGCTCCACCAGCACCAGCAACACCAGCACCCCCAGCAGCAGCACCACCACCACCACCACCACCATCACCACCAGGGTCATCACTACCAGCTGCACCACCATCACCAGCACCACCACCACCAGCACCACCACCAGCACCACAACCACCACCACCACCAGTAACACAACCAGCACCACAACCACCAGCACCAGCTCCAGCCCCATCAGCTTCACCAGCAGCACCACCATCACCACCACCACAAGCACCACCACCAGCAACAGCACCACCAGCAACACCACCACCAGCACCACCACCAACACCAGCACCACCAGCTCCACAACCACCAGCACCACCTGCACCACCACCTGCACCAGACCCACTAACACCACCACCAACACCAGCACCACAACCACAAACACCACCAGCACCAATGCCACCAGCATCACCAGCATCACTGGTACCACCACCAGCACCAGCAGCACCAGCACCTCCAACAGCATCACCACCACTAGCACCACCATTACCACTACCAACAACACTACCACCAGCACCACCGCCACTATCACCAGCACCACCAATACCAGCACCAGCACCAGCAACCTTAGCACCACCACTACCAGCACCACCAGAACTACCAACACCAGCACCACCACAACCAGCAGCACCATCAGCGCCAGCAGCATCACCACAACCACCAGCACCACCCACACCACCACCATCATCACCACCACCAGTACTGCCACCACCAGCAGCACCTCCTGCACTACCAGCACCACAAACTCCATGACCAGCACCAGCACCAGCAACACTACCAGCACCAGCACCACCACAACCACTACCAGCACCACCACTGCCAGCAGAACCACCACAAGCACCAGCACCAACAGCACCATCAGTGGCATCACCAGCACCACCACCACCAGCATCATCAGCACTATCACCACCAGCTGCACCAGCACCACTAACACCACCACCAGCTACAGCAACACCATCGGAAACTCCACCAGAAGCAACACCACCAAAAGTACCTCCAGCACCACTAGTAACACCACCAGCACTATCACCACCACCAGCACCACCAGCAGCACCACCAGCACCTCGACCAGCACCACCACCACCTGCACCACTATTACCACCACCAACACCACTACCACCAGCACCACCGCCACCATCACCAGCACCACAGCACCACCATTACCACCACCAGCACCAGCACCACTAGCACCACCACTATCAGCACCACCAGCACCACCAAAACCACCACCACCAGAACCACCACCACCAGCAGCACCACCAGCAGCAGCACAACCACCAGCAGCAGCAATACCACCACCACCACCAGCAGCATCACCACCATCAACAGCTGCACCTGTGCAAACCAACACCACTAGCACCTGCACCAGAACCAGCACCAACGGCACCACCACTAGCGCCTCCACAAGTACCACCAACACCACTAGCACCAGCACCACCACCACTAGCACCACCACCGCCAGCACCTCCACCAGCACCACCAGCACCATCACCACCACCACCACCAGCAGCATCAACACCAACAACACCACCACCAGCACCACCAGCAGCAGCATCACCACTAGCACCAGCAGCACCACCAACGCCACCAGCACCACCAGCACCACCACCACCAGCACTAACACCACCACCAGCACCACCAGAACCACCACCAGCACAAGCACCATCACTATCAGCACCACCACCAGTCCCACTAGCACCAACATCCCCAGCAGCTCCACCACCATCACCAGCACCATCAGCACCAGCACCACCACCACCAGCACCATCAGCACCAGCACCACCAGCAACACCCACACCAGTACCACCACCACCAGTAGCACCACTGCCACCACCAACACCACCACTACCAGCACCACCACTGCCTGCACCTCCACCAGCATCACCAACACCAGCACCACCTCCAGCACCACCACCAGCATGACCAACACCAGCACCGCCACCACCATCACCAGCACCACCGCCATCAACACCACCACCATTAGCACCACCAGCAGCACCCACACCTGCAGCAGCCCCACCACCAGCACCACCAGCAACACCAGCATCAGCAGCAACACCACCAACAGCAGCCCCACAAGCTGCACCAGAACCACCAGCATCAGCACTACCAGCATCACCAGCAGCACCCCCTCCAGCAGCACCACCAACATCAGCAGCCCCACCAGTGCCACCAACGCCACCAACACCACCACCACCAGCACCACCAGGGTCACCACTTCCAGCTCCACCACCAGCAGCTGCAACACCACCAGAAACCCCAACCTGCAGGACATCCACCACCCAGCAGTACCTCGAAAACCAGCACCTCCATCAGCACCAGCAACACCAGCATCACCAGTGCTACCAGAACCACCACCAGCACCAACGCCACCAGCGCCAGCACCACCAGCACCACCAGCAGCACAAACAGCACCACCACCAGCACCAGCACCACTATCACAACCACCTCCAGCACCATCAGCACCTACACCCAAACCAGCACCATCAGCACAACCATTACCACTGCCAACACCACTAGCAGCAGCACCATCACCACCAGCACCGGCACCACCACCATCAGCACCACCACCAACACCAACGCCACCAGCACCACCAGCATCACCAGCACCACCAGCATCACCAGCACCACCAGAACCATCAGCAGCAGCAACCCCACCAGCATCTCAACCCGCAACACCAGTATCACCACCATCAGCAGCATCATCACCACCAGCTGACCACCAGCACCACGAGAACCACCATCAACGGTGCCACCAGCACCACAACCACTAGTGGCACCACCATCAGCACCTGCACCAGCACCACCACCACCACACCGGCACCACTACCACCACCACCACCATTAGCACCCTTCAGCAGCAGCACTACCACCACCACCACCATCCACAGCACCAATACCACTAGCAGCACCACCACCAACAGCAGCCCCACCTGCGCCACCTGTACCACCAGCACCACCACCACCAGCACCACCACCAGCACCAGAACCACAGCATCAGCACCACGAGCCCCACCAGCAACACCACCAGCAACACCACCAGGACAACCTCCTGCAGCAGCAGCAACACCATCGGAAACTCCACAAGAAGCACCGCCACCACATCAGTACCTCCACCACCAGCACCTCCACATGAACCAGCACCAAGGCCACCACTACCAACAGCACCACCACCAGCACCATTGCCACACCAGCACCACCACCACCAGCACCAGCACCACTAGCACCACCACCACCATCAGCATCCCCACCAGCAACACCAGC